>JAYRBT010000093.1:32545597-32558001 GCA_036023395.1 Myiotriccus ornatus
ATGACTATGAAAGAGGGGGGTGGGGGGTGGGCAGGTGTTTTTGGTTGGGGTTTTTTGTTTGTTTTGTTAGTGATTGTTGGCCCAATTTACAAATACTGATATAACCCCTTAGCTTGCATTTTGCCTGGTGGCAATGTCCAGGTCAGTGAAATATTGCACAACCTACTTATCCAGTGTGAAAAAAAAAATATTTTGGGGACAACTCTTTCGGTTGTTTCTAAAGTCAAACTTGAATGAGGTTCTGGGTTTTAGAAGGTAAAGCCACCTACACCAAATGACCTAACTGTCCCACAGAATCACACTGAATGAGTCTTGACAGGAGTTCTGTGTTCATCTGTGTAGGTCTTCTTGCCTCTTTTGCTCACTTTCTTGACCATGCTAATGCACCACTCTTGAGCCTAGAGGAAGCAATCCCCGAAGGTTAAATATCTCTCATATTATGGTAGGCAAATTTGGGGAATGGTAAAACTTATATTATCAATTTATCAGTAGAACCTGAGTGATGACTATTGAGAACAGCCCTGCAGAGAAGAACTTGGGGATACTAAAGGATGAAAAACTGGAGATGAGACTGCAGTGTGCACTTGGATCAAAGGAAGCAAGACTAGCACACTGAGGGAGGTCATTCACTCCTCTTCTCCCTTCTGGTGAGATTGCATCTGAAGGCTGGTGTCCAGATCTGGGTCCCCCAGCACAAAAATGACATGAACCTGTTCAGGTGGGTCCAGAGGAGGACCACAAAAATGATCGCAGGGCAACAGCTCTTCTTTGAGAATGGGCTGTGAGAGTTGGGATGGTTCAGCGTTGAAGAAAATTAGACTGAGGAGACTTTATTGAAGCCTTTAAATAGATTTAAAAAAAAAAAAAATTTTCTAAAAAATCTTTTTAGAAAAAAAGATGAAGAAAGACTTTTTACAAGCAAACCCATGACAAGCCTGCAGTGATAGGACAAGGGATTTAGATGTAGATTGTGCATTTAGATGTAGATTGTTTTTTGTGATTAGAGTGGTGAGATGCTGGACCACCCGACCCAGAGACATTCTGGATTTTCCATCACTGGAAGTGTTCAAAGTCGTGTTGGAAGGTGCTTGGAACAGGCATATCTAGTGGAAAATGACCATACTAATGGCGGGGAGGTTGCAAGGATCCTTGATGATCTAAGTCTTAAAGTATCTTTTAAAATACAGATGTAATACTAAATCAAGGATTAAATAGCTTTTGTAAGTTCAGTGTCACAAAAATAAAAAAGCACATCTCATTTGCACCTTACCTTATTTTCTGATGAATTTACCAAAGCATCACAGAAAGAACCATAGTGTCTAGTTTGTAGGAAAGAAATTCAATGCTTTATCCTGACTTTCTCATTTGAAATTTTGTCAGAAAAATGAATTATTTTAAATCAAACTTCCCACATCAAAAATATTACAGTAAATGACTAACTTTAGAAGAAAATCACAGCAAACCCAAGATGATCTATTTATAAAACTATTTTGGAATAACTGATGGCTTAATGTTATTCTTGAAAAATACTGTGGAGGAAATTTCTGAAACCTTTTCCTCAGCAGCTACATGATTCAAAGAGGTGCAGTTGTGAAGAATGTTTGTTATTGAACATGCTGAATATCACTATTATGCCATTTGTCTCTCAGCTACTTCTGCAGTGGCAGAACAGTGAAATCTCTGAGAGTGGAAGAGACAGGAAAAACGTTGTTTTACCTGATGAAAATGTGAAATTACAAAATAATCAACATACCAAATTTTGTGTGCACAGTTCTCTGTAGCATGTGGCTTGTTACTATTAACATTTAGACAAGCTCTGTTTTCCTTGAAATTAGGTGTATTCTTGGTGTGTATTAAATCTGTGGTTTTAACAGTTCTTGATTCAGTACCATAGCAAAGTTTTATAACTTTACTATGTATTTTCACTTTATTAGTATTTCATCATAACCTATGAATTATACTGTGCTTTGATGGTGTTGAACAAGTTGAGAATTTTAGAGATCAGAAGGAAGTTTCCCTTAGTGCTTTGTTCAGTATTATTTTTGCACACATATTAAATTAAGATTCCCTCAATTTACCATTTCAGAGTCATGTTTTCTGATGATACTACTTACCAAAATTCTGTGTCATCAAAACTGTCCCACAGATTCCCATAACAAAGATGACATAAATCCAAAATACTCTGCATGTCATGTGACAAGAAACCTTGGTTTGCATTTTGATCAGTGAGAGGATTTTCAATTAAATTAGAAGAATTTTCAATATCAATTTTATTTTGAGGGAAATGCTGTAAGTGCATTCTTTTTTTCTCTTCTGCACAGGATGTATAAAAAAAATCCTCTCATTAGTTTTGAGCCTAATTTTAATGAAGTTTCTTGTTATTTACCTCAATCAGTTCTCTGTAATTCTGTAGAGTCATTTTAGAAACAAAACTTTTCAAGAAACACTTCTTTTGACCATGCTGAAGAGAAGATATAGTGATGCTGTGCCCTTTCAGTATTTTCCCAACTTTCATCTTCTGTGTCTAATGGCACTTGTAGAATTATCCATATGCTGAAAATTTACACCAATATAACAACTTTCTTTTAAAAGGTGTGATTACATTAAAATATTTGTGTGACTGCTGATCTTTTGCCCAAGCAACACACAGTCCATCTGAAATTCTTTATATTTGTTCTTCTGCTGCACTGTGTAACTCTGTGCTGCTGCAAATAGACTGTTTTGGCTTTTTCTACCCAATTTCAATCTAAGTTGTGTTTTCCAGAGGTGCAATAATAACAGGTTTAATTATCTTTCCAAAATATGTCACGGTACTGATGAGTTGATCTCTTTGGCACATCCATCCCATAAACATTGACTCATCTTTAAGAACATTTTTTTATGACTGAGCAGAGAATGCAAAAGAGATTGGGGTGTTTCAAAATAAAAAAAAAAAGTATTTCCTAAATATGAGAGATTATTACAGTCTTGTGGTTATAAACAGTACTGTCTTAGCATTTTGCAAGCTCATAAAGTTCCTTGTATAGTAGTAAAAGTACAAGAGTATTGTATTCTTATTTTTTTGAGAATTAAATGAACTTTTGTGGAGGAATATAAGCACTGGACAGGCTTCAAATCACATAGCTAGCTATTAAGAACAGATAATATAACATTTGATCTTTTTTGGTGAAACTTCTCAAGAAAATTTCTACCTTTATAAATGCATCTTTAGGTTAAAAATTTGATTTTACTTTGTAAAAAGTTTCTGAAAAAGATTCTCTCTAAGAGAATCTTTATCTTCTAATGAAGATAAAGGTTGGTTTTCTAAATTCTGTTCATATTAATTATTTCTAATTTATAAATTATTCATTAGTAATTAAGGTTTTAACTATCAGTTGAGTTAGCTTATAATTAATTTGAAAAAATAGAGTAGTGAAATGTAGTAATTAAACAAGAAAATCTTCTTATTATAATTACTACAAAACTCATATTTGATACTGAATAATATTGTCAATAAACATTAGACTTTAAAAAAAGATTTAGAAGAAACATATTTTCACTGAGAATAAAAAAGGGTTGAAAGTTATGGCAAAATGCTTCACCTACATTTTAAATCTACCATATAATGGATAAGTTTAAAATGTAGGTGAAGCATCTTGCCATGGTTTTTGGCTTATGTGGCACATTTAACTAAAAGTCATTTGTGATCAGCGTTTGTTTGAATAGGACAACCGGGCAAACCTGCGTATGACTTTGAAAGGAAAATGTCCCCAGTTATGTGTGAAATATTTCTAGGTAACAATAAAGTTTGTATTTTAAGGTGAGTATTTTAATGTGGCTACAGCTATAGCAGCTTTCCAGGCCTGACAGGAAACTGAGGATACTCAGCTATCTTTCTTCCAGGTCTGGACACTCCAATAAGCCAAAGGAGAGCTGTTCATCCCGACACATCCAATATATCCCATTTGTCTTCCCTTTGATTTTTTAAAGCAACATAAAGGTGCAAGAAACTAAGAAAAAAGGCACCTCTCTGCTTGTTTTTCCACTGTGATTCCTGACGACCTGATGGAAAACATTTGGTTAAACCAACTGATTTGTCTTCTTCCTGTGACAGACTGAAATGTTGTTAATGTCTTAATGTATTATAACCATGTTAACGTCAGAATCATAGAAAGACTTTTTGCCAAGCTGCAAAGAAGCAACTGCCCCTCTGTGACCACCAAAGCACCCTCTCCACCCCCCAGATATGCCTTCTGACTGGAATTTGGGTTGTGAAGGGAACCTGAGATAAGGCTGTTGTCCAATTACCTTGGGTATAAGGAGAAGTAAGCAAGTCTCAGGGGAGGAGAATGTATCTATAATGAAAGCCAAATTCAGCAGCTGTGCTAAAAATCAGTCCTTGCTGGTCTCTGGGGTGGGAGGAGGAAGAGCGTTTTGGGGGTGTGATGTCAAAATCTCTGTACGTGAAACAAAGGGAGCAAACCCCCGCCTCCAGGAAGGCCACATGAACATGGTACAGTCACATGAGAGGCAGCTGAAAGGGCGTCATGAACCATCACAGACCCCCATCACACATGATGTCAACAAATCCAGAGTCTGTCACAAGAGACTGTGAAACTCCTACCCATAGGGGTGTTGTCTGGGCATGCCCTGAACAAATATTAATCCACTGGACTCTGTGTTTTGTCCCTTGGGATCCTCACCACCACGAAGACCAGAAGATGACCTACAGGACACTGTTGGAGTGGTGATACATTTTCTATTTAATCTCTCTCTGTCACTCCTTTTCTTCCCCACCCCCTCCTTTTCCTCCATAAAACCAGAAAAGGGTGTTGCCTGACTGCAGTTTGTGTTAAATTTCTTGGATTAAGTCATATTAACCCATAAGTTTTTAGCATACCTCTAATGGAACCAAATCAATAGCAACATGATGCATTCCTTCTTTTGTTGCTTTTCCAGTCTTTAGAAGGCACATAAACACTAACAAGAATAGTGACAGAAAAAGCCTTCAATTTGTTCTATGTAGTATTTTTTCTCTGGGAATCTTAGCAGAGGCTATAGTTGGAATCCAAAACTGAATAAAGCAATTGGAAAGGAAAGAAATTTCATACAAAAAAAAAAAAAAAAGGTATAATCATCTTGAAATATAGAGTTGAAGTATAACATTAATTCATATTCTTGTCTGAGGGAATAGAGTAGGATAGAGTAGAGTAGAACAGAGTAGTTTCGTTGGAAGGAGGATACAATGATCATTTAGTGCAACTGCCTGACCACTTCTGGGCTGGCAGAGTTGCATTACAGCTTCCTTGCTAGCATTTGTAAATCTGACTTCTTCAAGCTATCCCTAAGACCCCTGCAAGGAATTCTCAAATTATTTGATTAAGAACGACAGTTTCCAGCAATGCCTAAGCTTTGCTGGCAGTGTGTAGAAAGAATGTAGTTACAGCTGAAGACATCTACAGTTTTGAAAATGGGAAAAGGGAACCAGTGAAGACTTAAAAGAACCTTAGGTAGTCCCTTCTTTTGTGAGTTCATGCAGAAAGTGGATAACCAGGACACCAGATTCAGAAACTGAAACACAAAATGATGTAAAGCAATCACACTTCGAAAGAAGAGCCCTCGTGCCAGATCTTTCAGAGTACACCTGATGCTCCTAAACATTGACTTGTCAAGGCCTAAAAATTCTATTTCTTTTTTTATTATCTGTGTCAGAAGCTGTATAATGGATCTCATTGATGAAATAGTGCTCTTTGGTTTTTCGTATTTCTGCAAGATGTAATTTATGTGAATAAGAGGTAGAAGCTCTGTATCAGAAACAGTGTCTTATAGTAGCGGCTTATAGTCTTTTGAAAGAGCACTGAAACTGCAGTGAAATGAGAAACAAAACAAAAAAGTTCAAAAAATTGCGAGTTTGCAATATGGCTGAAGACTCCTTCAGAAATGACTGTTCCACTGATCCTTTTTTAAATATTTCTAAGTGGTAAGAAACAGAGAACTTAATACTAATTCGTGGAAATAGAAGTATGTTCATATTGGCTGTAGAAGCATGAAGAAGCACAAGTTCTGGCTGTGTGCAAGCATAGCACAAGTACAAAGGCAAGTTAAATTTTTATCATGCTGAATCTGAATGCAGTTGCATAGACACGGTACCTTTTAATCATGCTTTTGGAAAGAAGAATATGGCTTCAAAGCTGAAAAGCATTATATAAATTCAGAAAATAGAAAGATCCTTAGGTCACCTCATAAAGAATGACAGAAATGTGAAGTTCACAGAGACAGTTTATGGTTTGCATGATGAATGATGTCTTGAGTTGCCTTTTTTTCTGACACTAAAAGTCTTTTTTCCAGGTGGAATCCGATATAAATCTAACAGTTTTGCCACATAGTAGTAAAATATGAAATATTAACCCTCCTTTTGTTTTGTAGCTCTGGTGTTCCCTTCCCAAAAATGTCTAGTTTTCTTCACCAGCTCTTCTTCAGGTGTGCCAACACTTCAGCCTCCAAAAGAGCAAACCAATTAGGCCCACTAAGAATTTTTAATTCGTATATGATTTAAAAATTGCACCATTATTCAGAATGGATTCAGAAATGTTTCTAACCATGATTTCACAAGATGTATTTCATTTATCTTCCCTTTATGCCTGAAGAGGATATGAGAAGAGCCACATTTTAGGGTCCAAGAATAATCATATTTTCCGGTCTTTAGTCCATGCTACCCTATAGCATTGAAACAGTGGAACCATAAAGCTGGTCTTTCTGTCAGAAAATATTCTTCATGGGCCAACTTGCCTGATTAATAGTAAAAATAACTTTTTCTGTATTTCTGCAAATACAGCTTTTGTTTTGTAAAAATGATTGATTCTGGGTCATTAGTGTCATATACAGATTAATTTTCTAGGTTAATGATGAAGATTTAGAGTCATGATAGCCACCACAGAGAATGAAATAAATCTTACTCTAAACAGAGAAAGTGGGGAGAAAAAAAGAAGGCTTTTGAATAAAGCAATAAGCCCTTTTTGAAGAGATCAAAGGATTGATGGTATTTTTTTTCCTCAACATATGAGCCACATCAGGATGAGTGTTCCTGAACCTTCATAAGCTATTTCCAAATCTAGAGATCTCCAGATCTAGGTATGTCATGAGTGGACAGCTGTATGAAGCTATTCAGTGTGTGTGTGAAACATTACAATGGCTAGATAATACTGATAAAAAACCCCTGTATCTGAAGTCTCCCGTCCACAGGACTGAGTGAGAAGTGTCTGTTTGTAACAAATGTCTTTGTGGTTTCCTTTGCACTTAAACACCACAATAGACTGGAATATATATATATATATATATAATTTTCCTTGAGGAGGAAATACTAATTTTTATGCATGCATTTAAAACTGACTGGCTTTAGACATTCTCATTTACTGGTGTGGGTTGCTGCCAGCTGCCTTCCACTCTTACTTTAATATGCATAAGCCTGCTCTGTCCCTCCATTCCCCATTCTTTATAGGGAGCTTTCAGCAATAAAATTTAACATGCTTGCTGTTCTAAGTAGATTGTTAAAATAAGTTTTGATTGATATGCTAGATTGTAACTTGGCATAGAACTTTATGATCACAGACTGTGATTGCTTCAATAGATACTTTCCCTGTATATTTCTACTGAACCTTGGCTGTCAACCTTCTCTGGGAATTACGACCCTATAGGATGAGTGTGCACTTAAGTGTAAGTGATTTGGTAAAAGATTCCTAAGGGATTGGATGGAAAATTCGTCTGATCCAAAGCGTGCCCTGCGATTCATTTTTAATTTCGATAATTTGTTTCGAATGAGTTGCCTGACGGACAGAGAGTCGTGTTTTACGCATGGTTCGATCTTGTCAGTCCGGCCGTGCCACAATCATCACGTCTTCTGAGAGGTAAAATTTTGGAGTGAGTTGCTGTGCACTGGTTGCCAAGCATCCTTCTGCACGTACCTTTCAGCGGCTGTCACAGACGCTGTAGAGTTATGCAGGCATATCGGGAGGATCTGTATATCATCCCCCAGTGCTTACTCGCCCTTAATCTCTTTTTGTAGCAGAGTTATGAAATTTATGAAATGTGAGTTATGAAGCTTGAATGAAATCAATCTTTGCTGCATCCAAACGCTCTTGCGTTTTGTCACCTCTTCTGCTGTGACAGAGTCCTTGAAATTCTTCAACTTCATACTCATCTGGTCTAGAACACGGGCAAGACCGTGGAGAACACAATGAAAGAATCAAGGAGGGTTTTCCACCCTTTCGGGTTGTGTATTAAAACCTTTCTCTTTTTTTTTTTTTTACTTTTTTAGTAATTTGTAGTCTTTCAGATGACATAAAATTCCTTGGGCAGCAGCCATTTTATTAATATAATCCAGCATGGAGCTGGGTAGCATGTGCACAGAGATTACTGACCTTTAGTTTACCTAAGAGACTTACCAAAGAAGACTTTGACATCTTCATGATTGTCTTTTGCAACTGGAAATGGGTATGTGAATTATCAGGTCAGCTCAGTAACTGCACAAAAAAGTTTTTCTTCCATAGGGCAGTGAGTAACAATGATGAAAAAGCTTTTCTGTCTCCTATACCGTGCATGTTGTACCAGAACAAAAACTAACTACAATTTAAACAGATGTGTGGCTTATGACTGAGAGCAGACATGCTAGGAAATTAAAACTCTATAGAAAACAAATTAGTTTGAGGTGTCTGAAGAGTACCTGCCTCCTGTTTTTCTCAAAATCATGAGTGCATTTGACACTCCCTTTGCAGAGAAGTGAAATTAAATTTGCATTGTCTAGTTTCGAGAATACATCACAGCCATATCTGTGGATCCCTCATTCTCAGCAAATTCTACTTAAGGAATAAACCCCCATTAAAACTGTGGGGAAATGATCTTTAGTCTACACTTGTACATGCTGGGCCAAACGTAGATTAGATCCAGCCTCCCCAGAAATGAACAATCCCATTTCATCTCATAATTTTGTTTATTATTAACACTAAACATGAAAATAAATAACAGATTTAATTTTTAAATCTCTAACTTGCTACCGTTATTATTATTATTATTGTTTTCTTTCTTTTTTCTGCAGTTACAGTATCTTGTACATTTTGCCAGACTGCTGATGTATTGGCTCCAAGAAGGTTTGTAGACTACAGCACTTAATAGTAGGAATCAAACCAATCATTAACACAAGTTTCCCAAGGTGTTTCAACAATAAAAGCACAGGAAGGTAAAAGCTTGTCAAAATGAGACAGATGAAGACATTTGTTTAAAAAATATATAAAATTATAAATATATAGATTTTAAAATATTTCTTTTGAGAACCATGCTTGCTACTTTAAGGACTGAATTTCTGTCTTATTTTTAACTATCCTATGTGAAAACAATAATTTCTTCTTCATAATTAAAAATAGTGTCACAAGATTAATTCTTGACAGAGAAACCTAAGCATGGATATGCATGATTCTTTCCAGAGTTTGTTCATCATGTATCAGGTTCATTCATGTCAGACACCTGGTGTGCTCAATATCTTAACCACAAGCATCTGAGCCACTCAACATAGCAGAAAGAATGTCTCCATAAAGGGTGAAAGCATTTCAGCAGGTCTACTGGTAGATTTGAAAGTGACATGGAAGAGTTAGAAGTTCTTGAAGTGAATATTTATTCCAGCATCATATTTACAACACAGAAATACCAGGCCAGAGATTAAAAAAAAAAAAACAAAAAAAAAAACCAAAAAGCAAACATTAATAACCCTTGTTTTTACCATATTTGAATATGAGGTGAACTACAAGCATTTCCTTCTGTTTTTTATGAAAACACCAAATTAAGTTGATGTCAAGAACAAGATTAGACATTTATTCAGCTAGGGAAAACAGAGCTTCTTAACTCCACATGTGCGTTTTGCTCACAGACTTGTTAAAAGCTCATCAGAATATACACAGCTCCATGGTGTTGTCAGAGAGTTTGCTTTTCTCATACTCTGTGTGTGACAAGGGTGTTCATAAGAATCTTAATTTGTGTAAAAACATGCTTGTATCAAACTACGTAGTTTAAATTTGCATTATTCATTTTGTGATTCAATATGACCTACATCTTTTGTTAATAATATGGTGTGCATAGCTTTGCTGTTTGCCATAACTGAGGATCTGTAACCTAGTGATTACAGAGCATTTCAATTCAGTCCCTAGATGAGAAAAAAATAACCCAACACATTTACCCTTCTCTCTTATTGTTCAATAGCTACATGGTGAAACCTCCCTCTGAATTGGAAACTCAGGTAGCAATTATGGAGCACTCTACCTGCCACAGTTACAATCTCAGTCAAACGTCCTTAACTTCTTTCTTTAAGAGACCATCCCTTTTTTGGGGGGATATTCTTGTTTCTATTCCCATTTCGTGGACCTGTTTTTATAAAAGTAATGATTTATGTTGTAGCTCTTTCTGATCAAACACGCAATTTATTATGTTGTGATTTGTAATAACATTGTACTGATAGGTGATGCATTTAGGAACACAGCAATCTAGCATAGCAGTAGTGGAAGAATTTTCATCCTTATTTATTTTACATACATACTGATGACTGTGTGTGTTTGTCTATATGTGTGTAAACACATACTATGCAACACAGTCAAAGAACAAGGAAACCTGCAGATATTTACTGAGTTTTATCTTCAGCTGGAGTAATGTAAAAGAGCCTAAGTAGGATTAAGTTTCACCTATTAAAAATGGGGAAGAGGAACTTAGGCATAAACTGGTGGTTGCCTCAGTACATGTCATTTGGCACTTACACAGAAATAACATATGTGGTGCTTGATCTGACAAGTGTATATGGTGAAGAATCTGTACCTTTTCATTCAGGCAGAAGCAGCACAACATAAACATGGAAATTAAGCTAATTGTTAAATAAGGGAGGGATGTTTTCACAAGCTGATCACCACCACTAGGAACCAGGCAGTTTGCAAACTGGTCAGAAGATTCTAAGTGTTACAGCAGAGCTTTTATGAAAACTAAGTCAATGGTCACATTTCAAAGAATGATTTTTCCCCAGTTTTGGAAAGAAACATGTCTTAGAGATGTAATAAAAATCTAATTTAGGACTCAGCCTGCTACCTTTCCATTTAAAACTTTCTTCCATTAACTTCAATGGAATTAGAGTCAAGCTTTTAATAACGTGTCCTTTGTAAAACCTAGGAAGAAAGATCAATAAAATCATCAAGAATTTTCTGTTCTAAATAGTAGAGATCTCTCAGGAGCAACGGAGGCAGCAGATTCCTTTTACATGAGAATCTGTGATTGACATAAATGAGTACAATAAAATCACGCACATAAGTATTTCCCAGTGATTTTGATCACATCAGTAGAATGACACTGACTATTCACAGCTTGTGATAGATAGTCTCTTAGCAAGTAGTAATGTCTCTTACTGTACTGCTCCTAGGAACCATCATAACATGTATTTCATGCAAAAACACAATCAACAGAAAAAAAAAGAATAGCAAAGACCTTGTCACAAAATTAGTGTGTGTTGTATGCATACATATATCTATTTAAATATATAGATCTATATTTACATATACATATTCTCTCACATACATATGAGAAAATGAGCTATTTAAGTTCTGGTTTCCTTTAGATTGCTATTAAAAAAATCACATTCAATTATTAGCTCAACAAGCTAAGTCATACCCATCATAACTAGTCTTGTCACTGTTACTCAAATGCGTTTAGTCCATTCTTTAAGTTTCCAAAATGTAGTTGTACCTGATACTGCCACATACATCAAAGGAAAAGTTTCCTTCAAGAAAAAATATTAACCAGAATTGACATGAGGTCTCAAAGTGGGGAGCCCTGAGGACTGGGACATCGCTACATCTCAGAGAAGAGATATAAGACAGTATCCCCAAAGCATGCATTGCATCTCTGCACTATCATCTGTGCATATTTTTTATTGTCTTACCTTTATCAAATACTTTTATATATATATATATATAAAACTTGTTGGTTTCTGTACAAAATAAGAAACATTTTTCTGAGAAACTCATGACTTCATTGAAGTGCACTGGCCACTGTGGAGATTAGTTATTTTGGAAAATCTATTACAATTCCACATACAGTTCTTCACAGAGATGGGATATACTCTTTGGATTCTTCATGTAAGGCAAAACTCTCTAGTGAAATTCACAAGTAATTTTGTAAGGCTTTCTACAAATGACGTAATTACCTCAGCCTCTGACACGTAAACTGTGTGTAATCTAGAACAGACATTGCAACTGAAGGCCATCTAAACTGATCGTCATTCTGGAGGCTGGCAGCCAGCAGCAAGCAATCATTTTGACCGCGATACTGAAGCAAAACAAGGCCTTAGAAGGGTTAATCGAAGCATCTTACTGCAAAGACCCACTTTTCTCCCCCTGTTTTCT
>JAYRBT010000093.1:32574322-32602208 GCA_036023395.1 Myiotriccus ornatus
ATTGCTGTGCTCTAATAAATTTTAAACTTAGTATCGATAACTTATTTAATTAACTCAAATGTGAAATCCACATTGTTTAATATTTATCAAATACAACTTTTCTGTGTAAATTTACCTCTGTTTCCTGACATGACGTGGTTCCAAATTAAATCTGAAATTTGGAAACTTGGAAAAGTCAGTGACTGAACTGTAGTCTAGCAGAGGTTAAAAGTTCCTTCAGGCATGAGGGATGCCCTTTGTAAGTAAAAGTTTGTGTTGTAGTCAGCTACTTTGTATTATACTGCTCACCAACAGAAAAAAGCTACTGTGCCTGTAGCTGGGGTGCTAAGAGGCTAAGCTTATTTTTGTTTGGGTTTTTTAAGTGCAATTTAAAGGTGTGACAGGAGTTATAAGGACCTAAAGAGCACAATGAACTGTCTCAAAACGCTGTCCAAGAAGGACATTCCCATAAGATAAGGCACCACAACAGATAAGCACAGATGGCAAAGAGGAAGGCGTTAGTTCCAAGGCCTAAATGCAGGTGAAGGTTTGGAATTATCCTGCTGGACAGAATAGCAGTGTGCAGACTGTGCCAAAGTCAGCAAAGCAGCAACAGGCCTGGGGAGGGAGATGGGCAACCTATCCAGACAGAAATTCCCACCTGCACCAAACTCCCACCGTGGCGAGCTGCGGGAAAGGAACAAGTCCCTGTACACATGCCAGCCCATGCTGTAGGAACCAATACCCAGGACTCAAACTGTGCAAAAGTGGTACCCCAGAAACCCAAATGACTTTGGGACCCCACCACTGGGCAGCACAGGCTTAAGAAGGACCAGAGGGATTCCAAAGGGATACATGTGGTGGAGACATATTCACTTAACCTCTGCCTCATCCTCGCTGTCTTTCTCTCCCCCACTCCTCTCTCTCCTCCTGTTTCTTTCCCTCTCCCTACCTCACATTTACTGTTAAATAAAATCCGTGCTATTGACTTTGGCATATGGTCTCATCTGTGACTTAATTCGGGCAGAGGCACCTTTTATTAACCAGATCCCAACAGGAGCTCATGTGGGATGTACTCGGGGTGGGTTACACTGACCTGACAGCTTCAGCAGCACGGGACGAACACTTGGCTTCTTCCCTCTGTCTTCATGCAGCGGCAGGGCTGGTTCAGGAGCCCCATAGTTGTGATCCTGTGTCTGACAACAGTGTAGACACATGTAAAGTTGCTTCAAATATCTGATACAGATGTAGGCTTAGGATGGAAGTATACAGAGAAGGCATACCCTGCTTTCTTTTCATAAGACAGCAATACAGAACATCTCAACTGAATTTGAAGTAAACTGGGTTTCATTTCCTCAGAAGCAGTCGAGCATTTTTAATCTACCAATTACTCCTAAATCTGATTTTTCTGCTTTGTTATTTACAGTGGAATTCTGTTAGATGCAGTCTTAAATCACAATTTCATTTTTCTGAGGTTTTGGCTGAATGCATATTTAATTTTTTTTAGTACATTTGTGGGGTTTTTTTGAAATAAAAATTAACATAAAAGAGCAGAGGTTCTCTCTCAGAGTAGCATACTACTTTGGGGTAAGGGAATCTTCAGCCCTGAAAATATCATTTGTTTACTCTCTCTTATCAGTATTGTAAAAATACAGACGCAAGGATACTACAGCAATAAAAAAGTAGCAATTTTTTTAAGACTGAAATTCACTGAACTGGCTCCAGAGATATATATAAAATTATTTCAGCCATTATAAATTATAGTTAATAATTAAAATAAGCTTATATAACCCTAGGTTTTTAACATATAAAGTCAAGTGAGGGAGGTATGAAACATAGCCTTCCATGCTGCTTTGTATTAGGAGAAGATATGTATTTTTATGTGCTCTTTAAGGTATACATGGATTTCCTTATTATAAATACATAAAGATAATTTAATTTACATTCAAAAACAGTTTTAGTGACTATTACTTTAAAAATCCATATCTAGATATGGGTGGAAATGAAGACATTCTATTAAGAAACCACCAGGAAAAGTGTGCTGATTGGCAACTGGAACTGCCTGTACAGGTTACTAATGCTTCTCAGAAGTTTGCTTTTTAATCATTACAAACAGGAAATTTAATCTCAAGCTGAACATAAATAACAACAAAGACTCCATGACTCAGCATACATAAAGTTGTAAACCTAAAAGGGTCATAAAATATGAAGCTCCCTATTAAAAAATGCTTATATATGAAAGGGTAAACAAAACATTTGTATTCTGGCTCCAGTGAGTGCATACTGTTTAGCAGTCTGGAGGAGAAGAAAAAACATCCTTTTCTGTGTAAGCTCCTCAAAAATGTCAAATGGCACTAAGCATTGTAGTTTTTTTTCTGAGTAGATAGGTTGTGTAATTTGATGAGGTAGGATTTTTACCTGGTTTGAAATGTGTTTAGATGAGCTTCATATTTTGATATAGAATGGTGTTTATTTGTGTTAGTAAGGTTGTATGTGCTCTATTGCTGTCAGCAGTATAGAAAAGTAATGAGTATCATTTCTTCCTGTTTGCAGGCAGTTTTGACAATAACATGAAATGGGAAGAAACAAATTCTCTTTGTGAGTCTAAAAATAAAATATCTACTAAATTAATAATGGGCATACCCTGAAACAATGGTGGCATTTTTATCAGTATTTCTAACAGAGGAATATTCACAGTGGTTATATAAAAATATATAGAAAAACTTATACATCTATTATACACATAACAGACATACTTCTAATTTTTAAATTTATATGGACACAGTCAAAATTGATTGGATTCACAACCCAGTTCAGTTCATGATTCAATATACTTCTATAAAACTTACTACAGTATAAAAAAATGTACTCCTCATAAATAGAATAATATTTTCAATGATAGGTAGCAAATTCCCACATTGAAAATTAACTCTACTGGTGCAAAAACTGTTTCCATCAGAAAACAAATGAGCCAATAAACAAAAAGGAACTCGTTCACTGGCTTCAGCCAAACCTCCCCCAAACAAAACTTTATTTTAAAATTAAATCCTTTGCTCCCCCAGATAACAGCAGCATAAGTTCTAATGTAATTATTCTCATATCACCATCTATGTCTGTTAAAAGTTAAAAGCAGCACCAGGATTTATGTCTGAGATAAGAACCTAAGATAAGTACCCCATTCATGGGTTAAGTGAAGTTAGGCTTAGGGTCAGCAGCGTCCAGTATATTTTACTCCCTGCAAAGCCAAAGCAAATACTTTCTGTACCATGTATTCAGAAAGAACTGCAGATTAACAGAGGCTCAAAGAGAAAGAACAATATACCTGTTAGGTGACTGTGAAGTAATCCTTTCCAGTTACTCATCTACTTTGCAGATCCAAACGTTGCTATGGAAAACCATTAAAATGGGAAGTTTTTTCACATAAACTGAAGGAGTTATATTGTTTGTGATACATCTATTCTTAGGCCATACACAGAATTTGGAACAGAGCAGCAAGTTAGATTTAGAAATGGAAAAGTGTCCTTGATTTCAGTCTAATGTCTCAGGTTTAAAATTTGATCCTATATTGATACTGATGATATTGTTAGAAATTAATTTCCCTTAAGATTTAAATTTAGTATTATTTTATTATTTTTGAATCATATTATTTTGTTGGACTCGGGTAGAAATGATACTTCTTTCACAGACAAAAAAATCAGGTATTTTGTGTAATTACCAGAAATCAAGAGGTCAAGTGTGAACTGTGGTTGGCAAACATATCAGTTTGATTTGGCACCAGCATGCAATAAAAGTCTTTAATACAAAGAAAACTCTCTAAATCATTCATGTTGATAATTATATTTGCTTGGACTTCTACTTCATAAATGTGAAGCACAAGAAAACACGTCGTGTCTGTCCTCACTCAATCCACCTGAAAATTTTTGCTATGTTGTATTAAAATATCACTAAAACAAGTTTATAAAGTAACTTCTCTCACCTCAAGTAAGATCAAATTATATTCTTCATACAAAGGCATGCTTAGAGACGTACAAATATGATGGTTAGCAATGGAACACTCAGTAATGCACACTAATTTGAAAGAACATTTTGCTTGCACGAACAATCCCAACAATAGTAACTAAGTACTAAGGTTCTGACCTGCTGGGGAGAATGAATAGAGCATTTCAGAGCAGACATGGAGCTCAGGGCTGTGAAGTTTATCATTTACAGTCAAATGACACATGCAGGCAAGCCAGACACACACCCACATAGCATTTGGAGGCTGTACAGACACTCAGCCCCTTCCAGCAGCCAGCACTGAGGACATGGTCCTGCTCCAGCTGCTGGCACTGAGCTCCTAACTCACATCAGTCTCACAAGGAGCTGTCATTTGGACCTTGCAGTGCTCACAGACGCATGAGTGTGAGATTATGTGGAGATATAGTCAAAAAACAGTTTAACAAGAAGATAGGATGGTCTGCAGTGATCGGGTGCAAGACTTAGAAAAGCTCACTAATCAACTCACTTTACACCCCACTAACCCTTTTTATAAGTGTTTGTGCCTAACTCACCCCTGTTCATCCCCAGTACTCTTCTCCTGCACGGTCCCATCAGTTCTCCCGGTCCCACTGGCCCATCAACCTCCTGGACCCTCAGGTTTGCACCCCTGTCAGCTGCAAAGCCCCTCTTTGCAGCTCCTTGGTAGCCCATCAGTCGGTGTGACTGACCAGGTTTGCTTCTTGCCCTTGTCTCCATTATATTTTCCTGCCACCTTTGTGCACCCGTATATTTTGTTAATGGCTTCTTCTCTTCCTTGCCTCCCACTTCCACAAGGTACTTGATCATGAAATCTTAGTGAAATGAACACTCTCATTTCCAGTGCCCCCTTATCAATGAGTATGACTGACCAGATTCATTACTACCTCTCTTAAGAGTCTATTGATCAGGTTTGTGCCTGTGTCTTATTGCTTATGGCTTCCTCCTTTAATTATTATCCCTTTCTGCTTTAAAAGGCCCTTGGACAGAGAGCCTTGAGGGAGCTGATTCTCTCCCCTACCACACTGACTTCCAATAGAGTACATATTAAAACTCCAAAAACGACAGTTTGCTTGGTTAAAGAAAGCTTCTGTTAGAAATTTCTGCTTAAAGTGTTGTTGGATATTATGATATGTGATTCTGCAGTGCACACATAGAGTTAGGGAGCTTAAATTTTAATCTGATAAACACTTCAATTTTAAGAACTTTAACCCTTTGAAGAGGAGGTAAGAAGCAGCACAAACCCTATTTTTTCTTCTTTTACGGCATACTAAACCTGAATTTTTGGGTTTAACTTTAACCCTCCTTTTCCTCCAAATATGGAATGATGTTAAAATAATTGCAAAGCTTGTATGCAAATATGAGTTGGAGCAAAGAAGTGATAGAGGGAAGAAAGGAAAATCTCTTCAGCTGAGCTAAAGGAGAGTCCACAAAGTACACAAAACATTTATTACTTTCTTAAATCTTTAAAAGTTTGCAGATATTAGGTCTGAAGCTGTGTGTCTAAAGAAGACTGTCAGCAAATACACTGTTACCAAAAATAATCTAAGTAAAGTGGAAAAGGATATTAAAGGATTTAAGGTACATGTAAAAAGAAAAAGGATATCTCAGGTGACCTATTGTACACTGCTTGTATTAAAGATACATTTTCTCCAGTTACTTCTACTTTATTTTTTTTTCTTTCCAGTGCTGGCACACTTATGTTCTGCAATTTAATTTGTCATTTGCAGAGACATTAGCATCTTCTAGCCTATAAAAATGGGAGATGCAGGAATAGTCCTCAGTAAACCTCCTTCATAACAACATTTCTTTCCTCTTTCACTATGAGCAAGACTTCAAATGCAGTCCCAGAGGAACTGAAAAGAGCAGAAGGTGGTCTTAATTAGTATATATTTTCAAAATCTATTTATATAGAAAAGAGAAATTTTGGTGAGGAAAAAGGGGAGGCTATTGAATGATTTTAGGTCATTAGGCAAGTTGATTCATTTGGAAAGGGGAAAGGTAGAGCAACATGACAGAGACAAGAAATTTTCCTTTAATTCTTTTATTGTTCTTTAATAAAACACTGCAGCTTAATTTGAGAATTTCATTCAACAACAGAACTAATATGAGGTGTGAACAATACTGGAATATTTTCTTGTCTTTGTGTAAGTACTTACGTAATATCAATTCCAGTGTCTGTTTTTGCTTCTAGAAGTTAAAAGCATGAATAAATAAATCTGGTTTACTGAAAAACATGTTCAGCAGCAAAGTACTTACAATTGGCATCACTTTTTGTCATGATTCACTTTCTAGCTTATGACTGTCTGGTGAATTACAGCAGTTCAAAAATAAAAAAGCTATTACAGAAAATACAAACTGCTGAACCATTTGCAGTTTAGGAGATGATATACATAGCACACACTTCATTAACAACAACACAGGGCCAAGTCGGTGCCAGTTAATTGTCTCTGTCTCTCTCTTAATGTTCAAGGCCACTAAAAGGCTAAAACCAAACCAGTATATTAGTCTTATTTTGGAAACAAAACATCAGCCTCCAGTCTTCACAGAGAAGTTGTGGAAGCATGGGCTGGATAAGAAGGGAATGAGATGGACATCTCCTGTGAAGATAGGCTTAGAGAGTTGGGGTCGTTCAGCCTGAAGAGGAGAAGGCTCCAGAGACCTGATTGAGGTCCTTCAGTACCTAAAGCAGACTTGTAAAGAAGGAGAGTGACTTTTTACATGGGCAGATACTGATAGGGCAAGGGGAAACAGTTCTAAAAGAGGACAGATTTAGGTTATTTCTTGAGAAGAAATTCCTTACTCAGTGGGTGACGAGTCACTGGAACAGGTTGCCCGGAGAAGTGGGTGCTCTGTAACCGGAATTATCCAAGGCGAGGTTGAATGGGGCCCTGAGCAACCTGGTCTAGTGTGTGGCACTCCTGCCATGGCAGGGGCATTGGAAGATCATTGGATGATCTTTATTGTCCCCTCCAGCCCAACCCATTCTATGACTCTGTGATTAATGACCTGGATGGCAGGGCAGAGTTTACCCTTGGCAAGTTTTATGATGATACAAAAGTAGGAGAAGTGGCTGATCCACCAGAGGGTTGTGCTGCCAACCATAAGAGGCTGGGAAAATGAGGTGACAGGAACCTCATGGAGTTCAGTACAGGGAAGCACAAAGTCTTGCATCCAGGGAAGAACACCCTCTGTGCATGGGTATACATGAGGCCTGCCTAGGTGGAAAGCAGCTCTGCATAAAAATAACCTGGAGGCCCAGGCAGATACTGAGTTGGTGAGCTTGTATGTCATGTGCCAAAGAAGGCTGACAATATCCCAGACTGCGTGAGGAGGTGTGGTGCCAGCAGGTCAAGGAAAAGGTCTCTGGAGTATTGTATGCAGTCTGAGCTCCCCAGCACAAGACACTAAGAGGAATTCACACAAAAGCCATTATTAAGGAACTTGTGCATTTCTCATTAAAGGAAAGGCTGAGAGAGATGGTATGATTCAACCTGGAGGAGAGATGTCATCCATGTGTTCAAGTGTCTGAAGGGAATATACAAAAATAAACCCCAACACAGACTTTATTTGTGGTGCATAGTGACATGACTGAAACAGTCTGCCCAAACTGAAACGTGGGAAGTTTTTTCTTAACATTACAATTTTTTTTTTTTACTATGAGAGTCCACTGAGTACTGGAACAAGATGCCCAGAGAGATTGTTGGTTTCCTATCCTTGGAGAACTCCAAAAGCCTTCTAGTACCAAGCAAAGTGTGTAGCTGAGCCTGCTTCAGCAGGCACATTGGAACAAATGACATGCAGATGTCCCTTCCAACCTTAACCATTCTGTGACTCTGTCTTGGAAAGAAGTGTTTGTTTTATTGCAATGGGAGGATATCTGTGATTCATTCTGGTTTTGTCACACATATCTTCAAACCCTGCTGACCTCTTTTTGCTTTTGTATGCACACCAGTCAGAAAGTTAGTTATGCAAAAATTTGGGGTTTCTCCATTAAAAAAATATAAGAAATGCAATGAGATTTATAGTATTTTGAATAGCAAGACTAAGAGGGAGGTGACTGAAAAACTGAGATGAATTTAAATTGCACCTATCAGGCATCTATAGTGTTGTTTCTTCTCACTGAGCCCTTCTCAGTGATTGGCATGCCACTATGCAATATTAAAAGATTTAGAATGAAACTTACCCTACTAACCAGTCTTAAAGTAAGGTCTGAAAATGAATATAATATTTTCATCACACAAACACACATACAAAAAAAAAAAAAAAAAAGGATTTTCTGATAAAGATGATGAAACAGTCATTTAGGCCACAGACCTTGTTGGTAAGTTTAAAAGCAATTAATGTTAATTTTAAAATGATCTAAAATATACATTAAAAAGTCTTCTATTAATAAAATTATACTGAGTTTACATGGCAAACTTTAGTAGTGAGCTAGCCTCTGTAAGAAGAAACCAGGGGTTGCCTTGTGATGGACAGAGCCAGTGCAGTTGGGTCAGGAAAGGACTTGCCATAAGAAACAGCTGAGCTCACTGCAAAGCTGATAGTACCTCGGGAAAACTTATTTAAAAAAGGGTAAAAAACCTTTTGAAGGAGTTGTGAGACAGAAGAGTTGGAAAAATGTGAGTTAAACAACCCTGCAGAGTCCAACATTGGAGAAGGGGCTGTAGGAGGTTCTTTAGGCACTAAAAAAGATTCTTCTGCAGTTTGTGGAGACCAAAAGGAAAAAGTTGTCTTTCTGCAGTGCACAGAGAGGACCCCAGTGAAGAAGGTGATCCCTGCAGCCCACAGAGAGGACTGCAGCTGAGAAGTTACCCACACTTTATCCTGTGCTGCAGCAGGTGGACGTGCTTTGAGGGGAAATGCAGTCGATGGAAAGCATGCACAGGAGTCTGTCCTGGCAGGAGCTGTGGCTTGTGAAGAGGAGCCCAGGCAGAGACAGGTTTTCTGACAGAACCTTTGGCCTCTGGGGCACCCACATTGGAGCAAACTGTTTTTCTGTGACCATCCAACTCTATTTTTAACTTTATAATAAATTAAATTTGTATTGCCCAGGTTGAGTGTTTGGCCTGTGACAGTAGCAGGTAAGTGTCTTCATCTTGACCCATGAGCTTTTCCATCTTATTTTGTCTGATTGCCCTATTGAGGAAGGGAACTGAGAAAGAAGCTGGATGGGGATCTGGCAGCCAGTCAAGGTCAACCCACTACAAATATCTGTTTGATGACTGTGTGCAATAATTCATAAAACTTGGTCCTTTCAAGAATGATACAATTAGGTGTTATCTTCTGTTGTCTTTTATGATATATGCTACTTATTTCCTCTTATTACCTGACAGTGGTTGTGGGCCTTGTTTTTAATTCTTACATTGTATATGTTAAATATTCCCTAAACTGAGTGTGATGAAGCCTGTCAGAAATAGCTAATAGAGCCTGCTGTTGCTACACAACTCCATGTATTGAATTCAACCAATATCTGAGTTTTTTCACAGCCTAAGGTATTTTCTGTGTGGCACTCACTAGACTTAGAAGTCTGTGTTTATTACACAGTTCACTTTGCACTGATCATTACTCATAACTTTCCTAGCCATCTTTCAACAGAAGGGACTTCGTATGGACAGGGGATTGAACTATTTATTTGTACAAGTTGATCAGAAGGGAATATTTAGAGGATGATTTTAACATGATAGCACATAAGAAAATTGCCTCAGCAGCTAAGTAGCATAATTTTTCTTTGGCTGCTACAATACTATTCTTTAAGAAGAAAACATTGATACACCATTAAACAGGAGAAGACAATAACACCTCCAGACTGACATGCCATTGGCAAAGACTCTCACATTGAAAGGAATCTGTTGCCATTTCATGAGAGTGCTTATACAAAACCAAGAAATTTGTAACAGGATAATTGGCAAAGCTGTTAATTTCCTAACATGAGTCTTGAACAAGATCCTAATCACCACTTAGTTAGCAAATGGTAACAGGAGTTATGAATCATCTTAGTGAAAAACAGTCACTCTGCTAGGTTTTCATTAGTGACAAGGGAGATGAAAACTCATTAGTCAGTGAATTCTCTCTCTCTTTTTCTTTAAATAACACATTCTGAGTTTCATTAATTCTTCAGAAGTAAACCCTTCTATCCACACATGATGATTTTTCATCTCTCAGATATCTAGTGGTCCTGTTGCACTTATATATAATTGCAAAGGTAAGCTGAGTGCTGCTAGAAACAGATGGAAAAATGTTTTTACCTTTCACTGCACCTGAGATCAGCTAGAGTAATGCACAAGCATAGACAAACAGTTAAAACTATAAACATTTGGACAGCATTTTTATTTCTAACAATCCAGTCTAAATGCAGTACTCCAGGTGGGAGTCTCAGGAAGGCAGAGTAGAGGAGGGAAAACAAGTCCCTTTACCTGCTGGCCACAGAGCTTTTGATGCAGCCCAGGATGCTGTTGGCTCTCTGGGCTGCAAGTGCACATGACTGAGTCATTTTAAGCTTATTCACCAACACTCCCATGTCCTCTGAGCACTGCTGAGCATTTGCAATTACCACCTCAGTAGTCTCATGCCCCCACAAATCCAACCATGAAACCAGCAGTGCGCAAAACTGATGCCATTCCTCGTGGTGGTGCCCACCACCCAGTTCTCCAGCCCACCCAGATCCCCAAATACCAGAACACCCCCTGGGGTACCCGTTTGATGGGTAACTGCAGTGCCCAGGCCCTACTGGGGTCGGGCACTGGGGGTGTCAAAGTCCCAGATGCATAATGGATGGAAGAACCACTGCACCAGGAACTAAAAAAACCTCCTTTTAAACATTTTGGATTGGATTGGGGCGGCCCAGAGGGTTCCTGACCCCACACTTACTGCATGCTCAGGATCAGTGTAACCCAGGTTCCATTATTCTTCTTCCTCCAGGTCCAGCACTGCCACCACAGGGGATTACAGAAGGGAACATGGTGGTGTCTTGCCCCCACTCTGCAGCCTGGTCCACATCCCCTTGTGACAGCTCTGAGGGTACACTCTGTTCCTCAGGAACCCAGACCTGTACCCTGCTATGGCTGCCTCCACAGGCCCCTTTGTACCAGCTTCTCCTGCCTCTCAGTTCCAGCTGGGGAGCACCTGGGTCTATGGGAGGGTGGAGATGACCTCCAGGAGCAGCAACTCTGTCTACAGACATGGCTGGGAGGCTGCTGGGGGGCACCTCCACATCCACAGGGCTCTGTGCCCTGTCCTTGCTCTTCCCAGGGACCTGCTTTGGCTCCACTCCTGATGGCAGCTCTAGTGGGGATCCTGGTGAAGGACCAGCCCCAGCTCCATCACTGTCCCCATGACAGCTTTGCAGAACTGACCCTGTCTTGAGTGGCTGAGAATGATCAGGTCAGTGAAGGCATCAGTCCAGAAGAAGGAGTCCATGGAGATGTAACTGCACCACCTGCAAGGTGTCCAGGGATGGCAGGATGACCAGTGGGGACAGGCACTCCCTGTTGGTGTCTCCATGTTCACCCTGCAGCGAGGAGAGGGTGTCCCCTACGACAGGACACAGGGAACCCAGGGTGTGAGACAGGAGCATGATGTGGAGGTCTTTCCCAGCACTCACTGCATCTCCAGGTCAGTGTGGGCTTCTCCATTTCTACATCTGCCTCAGCAGAAGCTGCTGAGGGATGACACCCCCCGGCACAGTCCTGGGTCAGCGCTGCCTTGGGGTATTGTCTGTTTGCAGGGTGCTCAGGGCTGGGGCTGCTCACTGCTCTGCTCCTCTCTCTGGGCTCTTGATGTGCTTTTGTGACACTTCCACTTCTTCCACATGCTCTGCAGAATCCAGAGGAGCTGGGTGAGATGGAAGCAGCTTTGAGCCCACCCTGTAGCCTCTCACACTGCTCCACAGCACAGATGCAATATCCTGCCACACCTGCCCCAAACCACCCAACCCCATGGTGCAGAGCAGAGGCCGCCAAGCCAGAGGTGCCACTGTGCATGGAACCCGCAGATCTCCACCCGAGGGTCAGGGATGCGACCAGCCCAGCTCTCTATGAATTAGAGAGCCCCCTGGCACGGGGGCTGGTGCAGCTGTGGCACTCTGAGCCCCCAGCACAGCCAGTGATGAGCGATGAGGATCTCCACTGACCTCTGGGGTCCCCAGCGATGGGACCCCCCACACTGCTGGGGTGGCAGAGCCTGAGGCTGCAGCCTGACAAGACGACGCTTGGACTTGGTATCCACTTGACACTGGCAATTATGACATCTGTGTGATCTTGTCTTTTAGATCATCTAAAAATTCAGCCAGAAGTTTTGTGTGAAAATCCTTAGTGTTTGATGCTAGAAAAGACTCTTTCTTGTGAATTATCAAAATATGGTACTCCAGCACAGAGAGAAGCTGCACTGTGTGCTGTGTCATGATCAAAGACACATTTGATATTGTGAGAGATGTAAGATTACTTGTACTATCTTCTTTCTCTGTAGTGTTATCTCTAATAAATGGTATTTGAGTTGATACTTTACAGAATCTGAATACCTTTCTTACTGGAATCACAACAAACCAGCAGATTCTGGTGCAAAACGGATGCTTAGATGCTGCTCAGAGCTGATAAACTGCAAGCTGCAGTGTCTTTGGAGGAAAGATAGGAAGCAGTTGCAGCTGAGATAAGTTGCATCAGCAAGTCTCCAGTAACGAAAAACAAATCAGTAGCCTAGAGGGAAAATTAAACCTGTAAGAGAAATTCCTACCTCCAAACGTGGTTAGAAAACATACAACAAATATGAATAGCAAGTGAAAACTGTAAGAATAAAAATGTAAATACTCTGGATATCCACATAAGCAGAAAGTCAAACTAAAGTTTTGGTGTTGCACAGAGATGACTGCAGCCTCTAACGCAGAGCCTCCCCTGAATCAGAATGACTCCTTTGAAGAGAGTGATATGTTAGCACGGTACTAGCAGGGAAAGAAACCTGTGATCTAATTAGTGCAGCTGAGAACTTCTGAGCCTGCTGGAATTAAATGCAAACACTGCTACTCATTTGCAAGAAATGTTATAACGCCACTCTGAACTGGAAGCAAGAAATCTGCAGTAGTTTTATCACTATGAATTAGAGTAACAAAGGTTACTTTTCCTCTTCAGAAAAAGGAAGACTTAAAAACAGTATTCTTATTCCATATTATTGATTTATTTTGAACTATGGAGTTGTCTTTTCTGCCTACTGCATCTGCATTATCCCCACAGGAGAGGTATCACCTTGCAAAGATTTATGGTAGGGGGATACCAAGAAAATGATTCCCTTTCTATTTTTTCACCCTGGGACATTTCCCCTTCCATGAAGCAAAATGAAACAAAGCATATTTGAAAACTGTCTTATTAGGAGTTGTTCTCAGTGAGCAGCCTGAAGATATCTTTTTTCTGTTTGTGTTCTGCACTTGCCAAAGTGTGGAAGTGCTCTGTATGCAAAGTTTTCCATAGAGCTTCAAAACTACTAATGCAGGTGTGAATCTGGACAGAGTTATTTGTTAAAGTGAGACTCATTACTGCAGAGGAACATCTGTCAGACCAGATATTAATTAATATGCTTTGTCCAAAACATATCAATATCAAATAACAACCAACTGCTGTCTATGAAGAGTTCTGACATTGCTTCTGTTGCTAAGGGAATGACTTTTCTGTTACCCATGGTGTTCATGTGAATCCTAATTTTTAATAAGCTTTGAGAAAAAGAGAAGCAGGAGAAAATGTGCAAAGATGGGGGAGACACCTGAACTATGTTCTTTCTTTTAAAAATACTATTTATTCCTTCTAGAGGCAGGGATGTGAACATTTTCATTTTCTCAGGCAAAGAGCCATAGCTTCCATTTTATATATTTTACGCTCAAGTACTTCAAAACTGAGTGAGGTTAATAGAAAGTTGGGGGTTTTTTTTGTTACTTTCTTAGACATTTTTTTCTTTTCCTTAAACTCCTAAGTGTTAAGGTATTAAGAAATGTAACTCCTACTGTTTGTTTTAGGTACACAAATGAGTCAGAGGTTTGGATTTATCGCTTTTCTTCCTCCTTTACATGAGTAGGTATGAGACATAAGAAAAGGTTTTAGGAAGAAAATAAAAATAAGCAGCTGTAAAATGCATAAGTAATAGTTGTATTATATTTTAAATATGTATACAGAATTCAAATTAATTATTTTTATCCTATGAAACTCAAAAATGTTAATTATCACTGCATTTTCTTTCCACTCAACTGACAGCTAAATTAATATACATATATATAGTGAAAGTATAATATTTTCAGGAAGTAGGTCCTGAAAGCTGGAGGTAAAGATTTAGAGCTACTAAAACTCTCTTGAAAAAACATCAAATTTTCAACAGAAATGATTTCACATAAAATAATTGTTTTTCCTGGCTATTTCTTTCTCCAGAATTTTTTTTTTTTTTTTTTTGCTTCCAACTAAGATCTGTATCAACAAAAATATCTCTCAATTTGTAATTTTGCATCTGCTCAGTGATAACTTTGTAGCTTTTTATTTTGGATATAGTTAGCTACAGCCATCCAAGATCATTCTCCACAGAATAAGAGCAGTTAAATTTTTAATTTACGAGACCTGAGGGAAACTGCCTTCATATCAAATGGAGTTTAGCACAACAGCACATTACAGTAACACTTTGCACTACTGCTCCAGAAAAGAATCCCTTATTGATAAGGAATTACTTACCAATTACTTATTGGTAAGAGAGTATGTCTTACAGTTTGTCTTTTAAATATTAGGCCTTTCTGATTCTTTACCTTAATACTAAACTCAATAAGTAAGCTAACTAAACTGAACATTCTAATTTCAGAAATATTAATAATGATGAGGATGTGCTTCTTGGTTGTCCCCTTTTATAGGAACTGTCTCAGGCTAACAGAGTCTACGTTTCTGGCTCATCCAGTTGAAATTTTCCCAGTGTTTGGACTGAGTTTAGCACTGCCTGATAAAATAAAGGTCGAGAAGTGACGAGATGGTTGATTATGGTTATATTAGGGTATAGACAGCAGCAATGAAAAACTGTGTATAAAGTTCTTTATCAGAGGATGGTCAGTTTTGGCACAAATACCAATAAATACAGCTGCCAATTAATTATTTAACTGAAAATTCAGAAAAGGTTCTACAAGACACTCCCCAGAAATGCTGAGAAATTAATAAATGTAGAAATATTCCTTCCCTTCAAGGGTTTTTTTGTCAGTAACAGTAACAGTCTCTCAGTAACAACCTTAAAACCAAGAATAGAAGGCATATTTTGTTTCAGAGTAATTTCACCCTTTGCACCACAAGTAATGAATCCTAGCTGCCTATTCTCTTGTGCTTATTTGTTACAAATAGATGAATGCGCTCAGATGTAAAAAAATATAAGATTTGGTTGAAATGGTTCTTGAATGATATTGATTAATAACATACGTAAGTATAGCATGAAAACTTACCATGGTGTTATGGACAGTGAATTTCTACTGTGCTACAGTGCACAGTGAATGTACTGGAAATGCATTGTCACTGAAAATTGTGTACTGTGTTATAGAACAAAGCTTGGGTGGTGCCACATGTTTGTCCTGCCCTATTGCTAAACAAGTAAAGTGCCTGACTAATACTTGTACTTTTCTTTCCTGTTATTAAAGAAGAATTGTCTTGCACTGTGGGAGCAAATTACAGGTAATTTATTATACATGTTTGGTAGGCAGAAAATAAAGAATACTTGAGCTTCAAGATAATGGCATAGTTTAGTGTTTCAGAGAATCATTGCATAACCTGTCTTTTTCATCATGTTTGTAAAATATGACAAACATTGGGTAAGCCACTTAAGCTGAAGTCCTAATCAGGAAAAAGACAATTTACTTATTCCTACTCTAAGTACGGGCTTATAATTTAGAAAACTTGGCACCTGTGTCAGTAATAAGTTTAAAATTCTGTGAACTAAAATTGGGGAGGAAAGGTACTTGGTAGCCTTTAGTAGGCTTCTTATGCAAGGGGAGTAGTGAGGTTAAATTGAACAGATTTCACAGGATATGAAATTACAAAGACTCCAGAACGAAGCACCCCATGCAACCTGAGTGTGGCCCAGTAGCAGAACAATGACACTGAAAAAAGAAAATTTAGTAAATTCATATTTTGATTGCGTGCAAGATCATCTTCATTTCCAAGGCAGAAGCCTTAACACAAAGACTTAACTTTGGTTGTAAGGTGGACAGCAGGACTTTTTGCATTTATTTCAGAAGGAGCACAGGCTACTCCTAAAAATAAAAAAAAAAAAAAAAAAAAGGAAAGGATGATTATATGCAAATAAAATTAATTTTTACAAAAATTATTATAACCATTTGAAAAATCAGTAATTTTTTTCTCAGGTTGACCTTTTTTTTTTTCTAACTGAATTTTTGCTGATGCAGCAAGAGTGTTTTCCTAGCTGAGAAATTATGCTTTTCTTGTTTTTCATTTCTATCAGCTTACAATGAAAATATGTAGGAATAAGTGATGGCTCTTTTCTAAATCATGATGCTTTAAAATGCACCAAGCCTACCAGAGTTCAAGGAGTGTTTGCACAAGGCTTTTCGGGGTGTGATTTTTGGGGTTGTACTGTGCAGGGTCGGGAGTTGCATTTCAATGATCATTTTTTGTCCCTTTCAGCTCAGGATATTCTATGATTCCGTGATGCATGATTCCATGAAATAACTTTAAGCATTATGAAATACATGTGTCACAATTCTTGGTTATCTGCAAACTATTATACATCTCTAAAGTCCACCTTCTGCCAAATGGTTTTGGCTGTTGAAGTTGACACCACAGTTACACTATGCAGCATGTGAAAAAATACACACTCTTAATCAATTAATGGGTAAACGGTGCATTTAGGGAAAAATTATTCAATTCAGATTAATTAATTGAGATTTTTTTTGTTGTTACTTTATTGTATTGTTTTCATTTTTGAAATTGATTGCATTTTTTTTCTTTTCAATCCTGTTTGATAACCTCATAGTTACACTTCAGCTGCTTCTTGATGCACCCTTTGATGTACTCTTTGTGCAGGCTATGCATAGTAACAGGAGGCAAAGAAAGACCATTAGTTAATGCCTTTGACAATGTGATATTTTTGTAAATGTCATTTTGGTTCCAGTGAAGCAACATTTTTCTAGCACTGAAGTGCCATTTCGGAAAATACTGCAAAAGTATGGAGTATTTTTTGGTAATATTAAAATTAGGCGATGGATTGATTCTGACAATTATGAAAAAGGCTTTTGTCCTGGCAAAATGATGTAAATGTGACTTCATATGTATCTGAGCAGAAAACTCATTGGTAGCCATAGCTGGTAGGAGGCTAAATAAAGAAACATTTTATTACCTTATTTTACACTTCCATCTCCTCCTTCTTCCTCCTAAGAGCAAGTTTAAGACTTCTTAGTTCAGAAGATCACATTTGTTCAAGTTAAAAATGTTACCTCTTTCACTGAAGTGAGTCTTTAGGGTAAGGCAAGGTTGAGCATTACACAACTATAAAGAAGTAGCTTGGTAAAGGCAATCTGAATAAACTTTTTACCATGTAGTCTTCTGTCTTCAGCTACAAGGAGACAAGAGAGTTTACATGTTTAGTAGAGATAAAGTCCAAAAAGGATTAAATTTAGCTTAAGTTTAGCAGTTACTTAACTACTAGAAAACCATAATAGGTGGAAACAGCACCAGCTAGACGCAAGATACATCACTTCTGTGCCACCCGTAGTGTTGTATAATTTTTTTCAACACAAAATCCTGTCCATTTAGAAGTTATATTAGGTAAGAAGCAAAAACCAAGAGACTGTAATTTTTTTTTTTTTAGAAGAGCTTTTATGCAAAATGAGTTAAATACTCTTCCTGCTTCACTGAAGGCAGAGTTGAAATGGTACTGTTCCACTTTTCAAGTTCAAAAAGATCTTCCTTATCTCTGTCCACAGACACTCCTGAATTTGTACAGTAAAATTTTAATTTGAGGAGACCAAGAACAGCACTCTATACAAAGCTAACAGGTCTGTAAAGTGGGACAAATGTTTCTCAGGTCTGTACAATGGAAACCAGGGGACTTGGAAAGAAAAAAAATTGTACAAAATAATGGTGATATGCTACGGTATGCATTGAAAAGTGTTTAGGTCTCTTAATGTCTTCTATAACAAGCACATTCTTGAGCTTTTCTGAAATTCCTTGTGAATTTTGCTTTTATATTCAGAAATTTATTTTCATAATGCACAGAAGTGTCCCTAAATATTGGTCTAAAGTATTGTACATATTTATTATTTTTAGTACAGCTATTTTGACAGGAGAAGGTCTCTTAAAAACTGTGAAGGTCATTAGATATGCTTCTTAATTTAAATATCCAAGGGTTTATTTCACCAGGCAGCTCTTAAAGCTTTGAAGTTAAAACATTCACTGCTTCTTTCACTGAATTTGATGAGTGAGAAACAGCAAAGTCATTCAGCAGTTATAAAGATAAATATTTTTTGAGTTTGACTGCTTTATGTACTTTTATTGATTCTATTTATTCTTACAGATGTTGACTCAGTTTTACAGCCTGATAACACTTCGATTTCTTCTCGTCCAAACCAAGCCTAGCCGACTCTTACATATGCACCTTATTTATAACATGTAAATACTTTATTAATGTTCAACTGATATGTAAATTCTCCTAAACGTTAAGTAAGCTCTTTCTGTGTTGTAATACCTACGAGGAAATGAATTATAATTATTCTTTTTATCTTTTATTTTCTGCTGTGCCAGTGTAAAGTGCTCGGGGTTTGATAGCCTCGTAGTTACACTTAAGCTGTCATCCCTGTGAATATTTTATAAATGTTTAGTTTTTGCAAAATTTTAGCCCAAACTGGTGTGTGGTAAAAGTGGTTTCAGGGAATGTCTGACTTGCAGTGTTTCCTTTAGACAGCACTCCTCAGAAATTTATCCTGAGGACATCTGCAACATGACCTGTTCCTCTTCCACTGCACATTTGACAGCTCATCCGTGGTGCAATAAACTTTCTTCTCACTTAACTTGATGGAGACTAACTTGAGACCTGATAACACTGTGGTCCATAAGGAAAAAATGCCTTTTGGTAACCATCAGTAACCAGGAAACTGGGACAAGATGCATATCAGTTGACACAGTCAGCAAGTAGAGAGAAATTAACTGTATGAAATTAGATTCATACTTGGAAAAATAACTGTGGCTTGCTGTTTTCTACACCATTATAATGTAACTTCAGCTTATGCAGCTTATGCTTGGTTTGAATAATTATTGATAATATCTGGCTCTTTTGAACTGAATTATTGGTCTTTTTTTTTTTAATGTAAGTAGAATATCAATGTATTTTTTCAAAGTATCTTATTCCTCCTATAAATGTGGAAAATGTAGTTTAACTGAAGTAAATGAAATGTAGTAACATAACCATGAAATGAAAAGTACTAAATTTTTGTTATTGTTTTTAAAGTCCCATTGAGGTATAAAGTTATTTGAGATTAATGTTAACTTTCTTGCACAACTTTTTTTCATTAATCTCCATGTACCAATTAACCTGTTAGTTAACCTTCCTCTCCTATCTTACTCTGTGATCTCAGAATGTGATTGCATTTTCAAGCTTTAGTTGAAGATTTCACTGCTGTCACAGTGTTTTTTACTCCACGAGTTTATTTATATGTAGTAATTTAAATCACCAAATTTAATCATGATTTAAATCAGCAAGAAGGATGTTTGCACTTAAATAATTTATTTCAGTCTTGTTTTTCATTCATGCATTTTAGTCAGATTCTAAAGACAAGGTGGAACATGTTGGTTAGCAAGAATTTAGGGTAGGATGGCTGGTGGCTAAAATAGTATTTACACTGAATTTAGTAGTTTGTTTTTTTTTTTGTGCAGCATATTACTTAATATATTAAATAAATACTAAGAAATATTAAATAATATTTAATGATTCTATCCCTTTTTAAAGTTGTCACATAAAATGGAAATTAAAAAATTTAAGAAAGTAGAAAGCCATGACTTTAGCTCTTTGGGTCTGTTTCATTTTTTGGGTGTTTGTTGTACGAAGAAATGAATGGGACGTCAGTGATTAAAAGGTTGGTGGACAAATACAATTAAATAATATGTTAGGTAATTAAGTAGATTGACAAGAAAAAGGGAAACAGTTTCAGAACCTATGTGGTGACCCTGTTCTCTAACAATGGATTTGTTATCTGCAGATGCTGCATTTTGGCCTCTTTTTTAACATTATTTAAAAAAGGCTTTGCTTTTCTTTTTATCTACATTTTTCATCTGGTTTTGCCCTTCAATAAGAATATAATTTTAGGACAATTCAGGCTCAGAAGGACCTGAGGAACATCCTGCTTGCAGAAGGATGAGTCAAGATCTGACACCAGCTTGCTCAGGGCTTCATCCATCCAGCTGGGCTTGGAAACCTCTGGAAATGGACCCTGAAGGCTTCTGTGGATAACCTACTTTTCTGCTTGATTTGCTCTCAAGCAGACAAAAAGCCTAATGTTTGCTCTGAATATCTTCTTTTGTTACAGATACCATAAAAGATAATATAACTCAAAATACATAACCGATGACAGAATATGTTGTCCAAATTTCTTGGAAACTTCAGTAGCAGCTTTGAAGTGCCTGGATATTATTTTTGTACCTTAATTTCGTCTGTTGAAGTTCTAGTAAGGAGGGGAACTATACATCATATGTCCTAATTCAAATGTAATGCATTCATTTACAGAGAAAAATACCTTTTTTTCTTAATAGGCTTGAATTAATTTCAACTGACATATACTTTCTGAAGTACATAAATGTAGTTTCGTATGCCCTGTACTGCTATGAGGTGTGGGTGCTCCTTCCACTGAGACTTTCTTGTATAAAGATCTGGTAGATTTTTAGATTAAATTTAAAAAAAAAAAAAAAACCCACAACAAAGAAACTGAATATAAGGATAAAATATAGAACCCAACATATAAATATATTAGTTAGACTGGATTTATATTCCAAAGGCATCAGGGAACTCTGATGCATATTTGATGATGGGAAAAAGAATGCAATTACTAAGGAAGTAATATTGAAGCCATTGGTTAGACATCTTTGTGAAACTGCCCCTTAAAAGATCCCTTTTCTAGGTATTGAGAGATTAAAAAATGTTAATTACCACTTGATCTAATGTACTTGCAGTACAATCAGCTTCAAAAGTATATAAATAATTAAAAGGCAAGGCACTTTATCCCATTTTAAATAATCAGATAATAAAAAGATTTTTCCTTTTTCCATAGAATCTGCTCAATAGTGGAGTATTTTAGGACTTTATCAGAATGAATTCAAATCCAGGGTCTTCAGAATTTGAGTAAAATAAATGTCAATAACTCTCTATGATAAATGAATGACAGAAAATATACAGTACGCATAAAAATGTTGTACCTGTACTGACATGAAGGATCTGTGACATACCTGAATAGCAATGTTTACATTCACTTCTATTTAAAAAAATCTACAGACTGAATTGCTTCCTTTTTCTCAAGCCCACAGGCAATCTGAGAAAGTAATTTTTAAGGTCTGCTTTAGCTTGCACTATACTGCCAATTTCTTTGAGCGTTGGTTCAGTGTTGTATTTTCCTCAATGTCAGAAAAAAAAGACATGGGAAAGTTAAGAGGCCTCTCTCTCAGAGTGGAGGTTCCTTTGGGAAAGAAGGGAGGATTATTTGCCTCTGCACCTACCCTTCATTTTTGACAAATATCCACATGTTGATAATTCTCTGGCTGACCTAGCCATTTTGTTGTGGAATTAGACTTAAAATTTTTAATCGAATGGAATTAATGTGCATATTTGAGCACATTACTGAGCTAATCCTACAGCTTCTGTTCAAAACAGCCTCATATTCTGCCCGAGACAACACCAAAACATTGGTGTGAGCAGGCAAATATGGGGGTGTTTTGATATTTGCGAACTAGTGCAGCATTTGGGACACTTAATTTAGTGTTAAATTCTTAAAAATTAATCCTCCTGGATCAGTAATACTTGTAGGCTGTTTCAAACTCATGGGCATCCCTGGACAATTTGGCATACCACAGAATGGCATTTCAAACTGCACATTACTTATCTCCAAGAACCCCAGTGTTTCTCTGAATCCACAGATCTTGGGAGAGACTGCTGCACGCTCATGAGAAACCTGTACTAAACTCCATTCTGTTCCTTCATGACTGAGGACTTTCTTTTACTTTTATAACCTTCCTGACCTAAAAACATGGGAATAAATATGGGTGAAGAGGGGGGTGGGAAAGAGAAGGGGAAATTCTGAACAATTGTGTGATAGATGGTTTTGTAGCAGTGGCTGAATAAAAAACATAATGCTCTGAGAGATTCTATTTCATAAAATGGTTGACTAAGCAAAACTATGTTATCCACAAACAGCTCCGTTTGGCCTTGGAAAGCCTCAGATTTAAACCCCATGAAGACATGTAGTTTTTGTACTTTTGTGCGTGTTTGATGTCATAGATTTTACTTTGACCTGCACCTTTCTCAACTGATTACACCTAAAAAGCATGTTCTAGCAGGAATAAAAACAAAAACGCATTTATAGATGTGTCTAAGCTCTTTGTCTGAGGGGTGCCTCGAGTTTTTATATGCACTGTCCATCACTGTGGTGTAACTAATGCAAATGGTGCTGGGATAAATCATAAGTTACTTACCCATTCGTGTGACCCTGCTCACCCTCCTACCCTCCAGGACAGAAGAATCTGTGAAAGGAGGTTATATGGCGTCTCTCTTGTCCAGGTAGGTCTCGGTACAGGTTACAGGTGCAACACCAACTCTTCCAAGCACCTGAAAATAAAGCTGAAATGTTTCCCCCATTGCTTTCTTGTTAGTTCTGAATTGTGACTACTTTAAAAGTAGTAGCTTCGAGAAAATAAGGTCTCTTCTTTCAGTGAACTGTATTTTGTCTAGGAAAGCAATCAGAGCAAAAGCTGGACGTTTGTTGAATGATATCAGTATTTCAAAGTAAAAGTACATATTTAATAAAATAAATAATAATAATAATAATAATAATAATAATAATAAATTGTGTAGGATCATAACTAACCCTGAAACTGACATTTTAATTTTTTTCAATGCCTACCATTAAAGCCTGTTGAAAAAACAAAAATAATCTATTTATTATTTTAATTTCATAATTGTAATAGAAATATGCAATTTTTATTAATCAAAGTTTATATTTAATTATCAAGGTCCTCTTTTAGCAGTGTTATGAATATTCTGAATTAAGTATTCATCTGACACTCATGCTCAATTAAAATTAGGAATTGCATTAATGGGACAAATTTATGGTTCTAAATTTATGAAGGTTCATATAATTAAGATATGCGTGTTGAAAGAAAAATGTTTCTATCAAACTTGTTCAAGGTTATCAGTGTCAACATTTTCATATTTAAAGCCAGGATTTTAAATCTGCGCAATATAAATTAATTAATCAAAATGCGGAGAAGGTACCTTAGCCTCCTGTTCTTTAGGAATGAATGATAACGGTATTTTATTTCTGCCATAAGGTAGTCTTGAAACTGAAGAAATATGTATAGGTGAAATTTCTTGAATCTGCTGGCTTCATATATATTTAGTCATGTTTTTTGAAATGTAAGGCATTACTAACAAGTTAAATCTATAAAGTATGGCTTAGTTTCAAAGACCCCAACAGACAATAAAAAGAAGAGACAAAATTTTTGGCTCATTTGTCTGTATTTCTTGCTAGTGTGATGAGAATTACATTCTGGCTCAGCAAATATCATCTGTTCACTGATTTCTGTGACGTAGAGGCCTATATTCTATCTGATGGAACCTGCAAACTTTGAAAATGGGTTAATTTTATGTTGGATGTGAATTAATAATTTGGAAGTTTTCAAGGGTCTTTATGATGGTTAGTACATAATTTGATTAATCTCTACCTTTTTGTTCTTCCGATTTAACTGTCAGGAGAATGAGTTCTCATTGAATGCTTCTAGGACTGATACAGTTTATGAATTAAGAACTTCGATTTTCTCAGTGTTCTGCACCTTGATTGCCCATTCCACCATGAGATATATCACTGAATGTCACTTAGGATCCATAAAGCTAGTAAAGATTCACCATTTCCATAGACCTATTCAGTCTTCTATCTATAGGAAAGAATATCTTAAAAATTAGTAGAGCAGAAACAATACTTCTTTGGGTGACAACGTCTGTGTTTTGTCTCTTAAAAGTAAGTTGTGTCTGCTAGATATGGGTTTATCCTGTGGTAGAACATCTGGTCTAAACGTAGGTCTCTCTGAATAACAGATTTTTCAAGTTGTTTGTCAAACTGAAAATGAGGATCATTATAAATAATGGTGACCTCTGACATGGTATTTCACTCATTAGGCAAAGACACAAGTTTTCTATACTGAAATTTCAACCTGTCGTGGGACAGAAGGATGATGTCCTTCCCGGTTCTCATCTGGCCAGCTTTTCCAACCTTTGACAGACAGCTATTTGGTTGCTTTACTCACCTTCTCTCCCTTTATTCTCCCTCACCCTCTCACTTTATTAGCATGAGAAGCCATTACGTTCGTACAATTCTTTGTCTGTCTTGTCAGTTGGCTTAGACTGTTTTGAAGACTAAATGAACAGTGCCAGGTAGGCAAAAGATTTTGTTTTGGGCAACAGATGGCAATAAAATCTTATTTGACTTGCAACCTTCCCTTTGTTTTCTATTTTCTTTCTGATTGACAGCACTTACCCGAAGCGTGGTGTAACCTTTTGATTCTTTGCACTAAAACACCTAGCAGATTTAGGCTGTGGATCAACTTGGCCTGGTAACTTTATTTCCTTTTTTCTTAAAACTTTGTTAACAGTGATGAGCTATATCTATTTCTGACAAGTGTTGCACATATGATCTGGAATGATAATGACTGAGGATGTTGCTTGTCACACTTTTCCACAGAAGTTAGATTTTGTGATTCTCATATTTGAAAATAAATCCATGATTTCTGACAGGTGGAGATTTTTTCACATGTACTTTTTCTCCGTGTGTGTGTGTGGCTGTGAGCAAATAATGTGGTTTTAACTGAACTGCCACTTTTGTCTCTGGGCTTCTTGTTTAGATGTTACTGTAGAACATGAGGAAGCCCAGAGGAGCTGCTGATATTTGGGGAAGTGTTTCATTGCCTTCTCACAGCTGTCTGAATCCTGTAGCTGTTTTCTTCAGGCCTTCAAAACAGGGTAATTTGGTTGTATTTAAAGTTGAGAAAAAGAATTCTGTGAACTTGTATCATGATTTCCTTATACATTAAATTGTTGATGTAATTCTACCCTGAATGACCTTGGATGCTCTGCCATCCCTTCGTCTATGAAATTAAATCTATATGAACAATCCAATAAAGATTGCAATTTAACAGGAAATTTTTTTCATGTTTTAAAGCTAAATATCCTCATCCAGTTAAAAGCCACGGAAGGCTTGGATAAAGATTTGACCTTTACGCAACATCGTGCCTAGTTAAATACTATTTTGATATTTTAGATGTGGCAAAATCTGCTGTTTCCATGTGGAAAAGGATTAGCATCTCCAGCAAATGTGAGGCATATTTCAGCACAGTGGATAACTACAGCTAACTTCTGCACACAGAATATACCTGAAAGCAAAAAATACCTTGTGGGTGACAGTACCTATACCTTCACATTCCAAGAAAAGTACTCAGAGTGCTGTCTGGCAGTTTGTAATTTCTTTTAGAACACTATTTGTTTAATTGTTCCTTTTTAATTAAATGCTATGCGTTCCAGCACACTGTGAGAAGAATCTAAATTAATCAACAGCCTTTTAGTGAAATGAAATCTCCTTATTAAAGCAATGTTGAATGTTTAATTATTAAAACAACAAACCAAAAAAACAACCTTATTAATGCCAATAAAATGCTCTTCAGAAATTAATGAATTTTCTGATTTTTAATGTTGTAATTTCAGTGAAAAAAAAAAAAAAAAGGATTTCTTTAGCTAATTTCTTCAATTTCATTTTCTTAGTTACAAAGTTTTGGGGCTTTTTTTTTTTTTTCCCCCACAATAATTAAATAAAAAAATAAAAATGTTGAAGGATTGAGAGAACTCTAACACCTCTCCAGTAGGAACATTTATGAAGTTTTATTACATGTTGTACAAAGCATAAGCCAGAATTTTCTTACACTTGGAGACATCTGTCACTAAAAGAAAAAAATAAATCTGCATTGGCAGTGTTTTAAGTGTGCTAAAAAAGTCATATTCTGTCCTTACCGTGAGAGCATGTGCAAAACATGCTGTGCACTCACACATTCACACACCACCTACACAGCTGGTAACTACAGAAATCAGGACTACAGCTGGAAAAGGGAGTAAGAGTTTCGAGGAATAACAAATTGTGTTTTTGTTTGAAGTATTTGATTAATAAGCATGGAAATATGTAAGAAAGGAAATGACCCAGTGGACAGTTCATGTCCAAAATTAACTGCAAGAAGCTTGCTGTCTTAGCTTTCATGGGGACTGCCAGTTGTCAAATGGATCCATGCACCTCAAGATCCATGCATTTGAAGATCCACTCTGTCCCTTTTCTGTTTACAAGTGGGATTTAAGGGACTTCATACTGGACTTGACTGTGTAGGAGAATTTACTCCTTAGCAGAAGGTAAGTTAAAATTATACCATATTTAACATAACATCTGTCGGGATGTTGCCTATGAGGATCCAGCAACTTCATAACTGATTGACCATTAGTTCATTTTATATTTAAAAAACTTGTGTGCTGTTCTGAGTGTTGTAGGAAAGAAAAAAACCAGTTAAGAGGACCTATGTTTTGCACCTCACAGATTGGAAAATGCCATATTATTTCTGAACGTGTTGCTTGTCTCTTTGCTATGTTGAAGCTACAGGATTTGTGTTGCAAATGTGGTTTGTGCAAAGGACAACACTATATTTATAAAGTCAAAAAAAATGTCTAATGTAGTATCACAATTGTACAGATAGTTATTGATGTTATACATTTGGAAAATGTTGATGCTTCATAAATACCGTTGTCTACAACTATGCACAAGTAAACTCCCATAAATTTGTTGGAAATCAGTGGATATTGATTATTATATAAATTACTATATACATTTTTTTATAATATAAATTTATGCAAATTTATCTGGTTGGCTCAATATTAAACAGTCTGGTAATAAATTCTGCAATTTTTTTAGCTCTTGATTGCTGTGCTAAATGATACCAACAATGACTAAAAATCCTTGTTGCTCAATCTACATGAATATGGTTGGTGGATTCATCTATGTTTGAAGCGGTATGTGCTCAGACACTACTTCCTTCAGCCAAGAAAATACCATATTAATAATTTTATCAAAGAGATTAGTGTTTAATGTAAGTGATAACTACACCACCACTTCAATGCAAGAATGTGGCATTAAGGGCTGGGATGGAAAGTGACAACTCCATGAGGAGGGAAGCGTGGTTGAATGAAAAGGGCTAATAAATGACCTTTAAGGTGATTTTTTTCAGTGGAATGACAAGACAGATTTACCAAGGCCATCGAAAACATAGCTCAGAAATGCAGCTGTGAGAAATAAATTGGCATGATTCTTTTATTTATGCAGTTAGATAAGAGGAGCTGTATTTCATGGGATATGCTTCTGCAGAAAGGGATTTGAACATAGGCAGGTGAGGATCTAGAGGAAGATCTGTGTTTAACATTGCATTCAGATGTCAGTAACAGGAGACAGACAAAACAATGGTATAGTCCACAGAAGAAAAGAAAAGGGGGGGAGAAAGAGCTTGAAGATAAAGATTAGGACTTTCATTTTAACTGTATTAATTTTAAGGTAATAGTTGGAATGTAAAGACTGGAAGGGTAGCCCAAATAAGCTCTGATTGAACCC
>JAYRBT010000093.1:32607969-32620620 GCA_036023395.1 Myiotriccus ornatus
AGATTTCTGTCCAGTAAATCAGGTTAATCTTTCTAATCAGAGGCTAACGTGTTGACTTGCACGTTTTGTTTTGTGTTTTTGATTAATGGGGTTTCTATGTGTGTGTGTGTTTTGTTTGTTTGTTTGCTTGTTTGTTTTAACTTCTGTATTCTGTTGCTGAACCTCTGGTTGCCAGACTCAGAGCCACAAGTTAGTAGCAAGCTATGGCTCTGCCCCCTGCAGGTTTTGCTTGCTTCAGAACATCCATCAAAATGCCTGCTTAATGTGTTTTACACTCCCTCCTCTTCTGCTGCTCTTCCTATTATCAACAAGGAGCAGCTTATCAAAAGAACACCTCCTGTAAATAATCCAAGAGTCAGCTTTGGCTGTTAGTATGAGAAAACTGAGGGTACAAGTGGAGGGGCTTCGAGCAGTGCCCCTTACTACTTCAGTCATGAAAACACACTTGCAGGAGACACGGGGACTGGAGGAATATCACCTGTATCTCTGACTCTCTTCCCAGTAGGCACTCATTCAGCAGATTATCATTCTATGGCACAAAGTCTTATGGGAAATGAAGGCAATGGCTGTGACTCAAGGGCTAGGCTATAGGTAGTGTTGAGTATCTAGAGCTGCTTGAAGATAAAAGCAAAGGAAATCAATGTATGTGATACATGGTGTTGTGTCAGAATTATTTGTGGTCAGGAAATCAATTTCTGCTTTCCTTCCTTCAATTAAAAAGTCTCATTTCCCTAATAGTCAAAAGGATATACTTATGTGCTGTTTGGATGTCCTGTGTAGTGACACTGCCACTAAAATAGGTTTGCAATTAGAAGAAGAGCAGGTTGCTTCCACAGCCTCCTTTTTCATTCTTTTATTATCAATACCAATCTGCATTTTGATGTCAAACAGCATGAGGTCACTTTCATCATGAATTTGGGGTTGGACCAGATGCTCTTCAAAAGCGTCCTTTCAACATAAACTGTTTTAATTCTATGAAATGTGTGTATACCAGTCACAATGTCACTGGTACAAGAAATGCAGAAAAATATATAAGTCTAGTTAGAAGTCATTTCTTCCTATTGAATAATGATGGATAGTGGATTTTAATATCTCCTGGTATGAAAACGAAACTTTACTCTTACTGTTAAGTGGAATGATGTCAAGTCAGTGCTATTTCATTTGGGTTTCTCTCTTGGTTTTTTGGTTTGTTGGTTGGTTGGTTGGTTGGGTTGGGTTGGGTTGGGTTTTTTTCTGAAAATTCCAACTTCAGTGCCAAGTCTCAGAATTATTTTCACAAGACTTAGAAAGTGGGTCAATTAGTGATGTCAGTGTCAACAAAGAAGCACATTCTATGCCTAATTTAAGCATTTGTCTTCCAAAGGGCCACCCAGAACATCAAGTCTGATCTTTAACCTCTTCTTACCAGAGAAGAAAAAACTTAAGAAGTGCAAACTTTTAACTAAAAAATGCTAAACATGAAGGTGGCTTTGTTTGTTTTTTGTTTTAATTTGAAAATCTGCATTTCTGTTCTGTAGGGGCACAAATCAAAATGTTCAAGGAAGACAATCTGTTTATTGAACCTAGCTGGATCATAACACACTTTTAAATTTTTTATTTCATTTAAATCCCACCTCTGTTATTTCTTCTAGTGGGGTATGATGCCACTATCACCAGTCTCTCACAGGACTGTTGTCCTAGGGTATGGAAAACTGTTTTCTTCTGTCATTCATCACCTGAAAGGGTACCACATCTAACAGCAGGACATTACCTCCTAAATGCATAGGATTATGCCTTAAATGTAATGCTATCTCAAAGGCAGAAAACTGTGCACTCCTTCATTGCAATCTGGATGACTCCAGCAAAAACAAAAGTTTCACAGTGTGAAGAAGAGGATAAACCGGATGAAACCAAATCCTGCTTTGAACTTTCACAGGCAAGGGATATGATGCCTCTTCTGGAGCCTGAAGATCACATTAAGTACTCTTTTTTATGAAGTCAGAAGCGGCACTGTCTTGGAAGATGAAGAATATGTGGGAAGCATTTCCACAATCTAAGCAAAGAATTAAACAGAGATCTCTGGCTAGCCAATTCTCCCATTGTTGGGCAATCACATAAATCGTATAAAAACAGACACATCACCTTTACACCATCTGCTTTCTGAATCTCTGCAGGTCATATCCAGAAAGAGTCCATACCCAAGCTGGAGGCCCCAAAAAAACTCTTCAGAACAGGCTGGGCACTGCCAAGGGAGGATGGCTCTTACAGAAGGATCTCCATCTTGCAGCATGTGAGGTGAGTGACTGCTCCTTTATATATTTATAGTCAAAGTTTCTCTCTAATATCAGGAAATGCTTACATGAGTTGAGGGTCTTATTTGCTGGGAATAATATACTGAGTTCTACCTTCACTCTATGAATATCTTTCTGCAGAGGGCTGTGCACATTTGAATTAATGACAGCAGGATGATTCAGAAACATAAGAAACCATACAAACATTTCCCTATTTTTGGAACCAATATTTCTGATTGTTTGGTTACAGTTTTATTGCCCTAATTTTCATCTCCCCAAACCTCTGTTTTAGTTATTTTTTTCTGCCCCTCAGTTTGAACTGAGAGATAACGTCACTTGGAAAAAGTTACTGTAGATTAAACAAACTCAGCCAGGAAATAATAAAGATATCATAGAGAAAGCATGTTCTCATAAAAACAAATAGATTTTTTTTATTTCTTCTTATTTTTAAGAGTAAGGAAGTACAGCTAGGGGTCTTTAGTTATACAGTTCATTTGCTTAACTTATTAGAAGCTTAGTCATTATGAAAGTGTTAGACTGGGAAACAATGTCTTTTATCACTTAAAGATTACTGGCACAATAATGTCATTCTTTTGTGGAAGGGACAATCACACTTTATAGACTGTACTGCATTTGTAAAATTTTATTTTTTATTTTATTTTTTTTTTACTTGAAGAACAAAATAACTGCTCTGGAACAGGAAATCAAACTTTTGTGAAATGTTTCTTTGCCTAATTAGAAAATTCTCACACCTTCACATGACTTTATTAATGCAGACGTCTTAGCAGCTGTTAGGATAACATTGTTAATACTGAAATATAATCACCAGAAGAACTGGTGAAATCTCAAAGCTGGAGCTGTCTTTACACCCACAGTAGACTGTGCTGTGCAAATGAGTGCAGCAACTATTGGCAGCAGCACTGCTGAAACAAAGACAAATCTTCATCTATGAGCTTCACAGACTTCTCCCAGAGCAGCACTGGCACGCGGGAAACTTGCTCCCAAGCTTAAAAATGTCCTAACAGGTAAAAAGTTCTTCAGTTTCCTTTGGACGCCTTTTTTTCAATCCACTGCAGCTTCTCCTTGTCCCAGATCTCTTTCTCCTGTACCTCTTTCTGTCTTGGTTTTAACTTTCTGCAGTTTATTGCAGATCTTTATCCCTGCCCCACTTCTCATTATATCCAGACTGTGCTGGAGAGCAGGCTTTGTGTCCATTAATCTCGGACATTGCCAGCTCTGAACTCAATGCACAGCGCTTGCTGGCCCTGTGACTTCATGAGTAATCTCAGATCAGCTCTCTTACAGCTTCTAGAGACTCAAGTATCACACAGCTCCTGGAGAATCAGCTAAACAAGTGAAGTATCTTTGGCCATGGGTTTCTGTGAATGGCAGAAACTGAAGACAAAAGGAGTCAATTTATAAAATGGGTAATACAAAACCTGGGTTTCCAATGGTACAACTGTACAATTCTCAAATCAGAGGAACTATCCTGACAGATTTAAATTTGAAAAAAAAAAAGAAAAGAAATTGTACTACACAGTCTTTCCAGACATTTCTGTTTCATGCATGTTTGTAACATAATTCTTTTGAGATTCTGTCTACGGTTGTTTCTAGAACAAGATATGACTTGACTACATTAAGCATCATGATACAAGTATCAATTTGGATAACATTTAATTTGTGACATTTTGAACTATTTTTTTTTTTACTTTTATTTTTCATTCGTTTCCCACATAATAGTTCCCTGTGTGTTTTATTTCAAGATAATAACAGTAATTTTGTTTTCTATACAGATTTCTTATGTAAAAAATGATAGTAAAATAAGTTGAATAGATTTCAAAAAAACACACTTTTTTGAAAGCAATACCAGTCTTAAGCTCAGTAATCCCTCAACAATGGTAAGTTGCTGCTTTTTACACTGGCAACATGTTCTGAGTGAACCCCCAAGGATCAAAAGTGCGACCAAATATGTTGAATATCTTCATGAGGGGTCTGAACCATGAAATTAAGTGTACCCTGATGAATTTTGCTGATGATACCAAACTGAGTGGGGAAGGGGATGCTTGGCTCCTGCAGGGAGACCTGGATGGGCTGGAAGAGTGGGCTAACAAGAACCTGATGAAGTTCAACAAGGACAAGTGAAGGATCTTGTACCTAGGAAAACATAATCCAGAAGTCCAGCACAGGCTGGGATCTATCCATCTGGGCAGCAGCTCTGTGGGAAGGGACCTGAGAGTCCTGGTGGACTACAAGCTTGAAGGAAGAATTTACTGCCGGCTCAGTCAAAGCCAGTGGGATCTGGGCTGCATCAGCAGCAGAGATAACGAAGATATTATGGTGTTCTACTCAGTGCTTGTGAGGCCATATCTGGAATACTGTGTTCAGTTTAGATCCCTGCTATAAAAAAGAGACGTGGACAAGTTGGAGAGGTTCCAGAGAAGGGTCACAAAGATTGTTAAAGGACTGGGAAACCTGCCATACGAGGAAAGGGTGAAAGAACTGGGTTTGTTCAGCCTTGAGAAAAGAAGATGTAGGGTAAACTTTATCAACATGTTCCAGTATTTAAAGGGTGGTTACAAACAAGAAAGTGAATCCATTTTTTCGAGGAATCACATGGAAAAGTCAAGGGCTAATCGGTAAAAGTTATTCTGAGGGAGGTTCTGATTGGAAACAAAAGGAAAATTTTTCACAATGAGAACAGTGAACCACTCCTAATGTTAGACGCTTTTAAGATTCATCTGGACAGGGTGCTTGTCCATGTTATCTAGACCATTCCTTTGCCAAGAAAGGTTAGACTAGACGATTCTTATGCTCCCCTTCCAACCTAACTGGAATTCAAATGTATTCTATCCAGGCTGCTTTTCAACCTCTCTTATCAGCCTTCCTTCCCCAAGAAGCCCCTACTCTGTTTCTACACTGGAATGTAAAAGGGACATTTTGCACAATTGTGTTTTTTATGTGCTGTCAGACAGCCTGTATTTAAAGAATTGGAGGCAGCTGTGAATCTGAACTACCAGCCCTGAAAGTTCACCAACACTAGATGGTTCAAAGTTCTTGTGTTTAAATTACTTGAAAATAGTCTAGGATGGGGCTTAAATTAGAACGAGGCCAAGATACTGCTTGCTGAAAAAATCATATTTTTATTACCTTACTTCTTTTAACTCTCAAAGCCCATCTTTTGATAATTATTTTATCTAAGACCTTACATAAGCTTTTCTCTACTTAGATTTTGATTTTAGCAGTGCTTGAACAGATTAAATTGTTTGATTCCTAAAACATTAACATAATTTTTTTGTACATTTGTTATGTTAATAACCCAGTTGAGGTCAAGGCAAAAACTACCCCATGAAAGTGATATAACTTTTTTCAGTCTACTTCTGAAAGTGGATTAATTATGTGTGTTTTTACATATAAAACCAAGTAGGACTTTCTATGGTGTCATCAAAACTTGTACTTTTACAAATATTTCAGCCTAAAAAGCTGTATTAGAAAAGCAGAGTTAGATCACATACATGGTAAATGTATTGATTCTTTTTTTTTTAATACATGAGGAAAAAAAAAAAAATTACATTTTGCAGACTTACACGATCTCTTTTGCAGAGTTTTGCTCTCCTATTGCTTTATTTTTCTGGTTCATGTGTTGCTTTCCCCTGTGATAGTCCTATTGTATGTATTATACAGCATTTACTGAGCTTAGTTTCCTTGAAGATAATTCTGACACACAAGAGAAAACTATACAAGAAATAAAGAAAAATTAGCAACCTGTCTTACTGTTCACTGTAACAAACCAATATAAAGAACTTGTAAATGAGGGAAGAGAAAAGTGAACAGCTTAAAAAAGATGAACATAGCTTTGGGCTTCTTAAAGTGTAAGTTTCAAAGAGGTTGCTTCAAGAGACACAAACTTTTATTACAAATACTCTGTCCCATCAACAGGAGGCAACTTCTTATCCATACATAATTCTGATTAGTTAATCCTATTATCAGATTCTTTACGTTTTTAACTGTGCTTAAAATGTATAAACAAACCAAATCTATTTTATCACAAAAAAAACATAAGAAGTATTCTGTCTGAAAAGCGCATTTCAAGTTTATTTATATTTTACATTTAAGTGGTTTCACTGTTGCATTGTCCACGCACTTCTCAATTAATATTTTCTTTTTATACGTGTTTCAGACATGAGAAGATCTACCCTTCAAGAAGCTGAGACGTGCCTGCAATTTCTGTCAAGGCTGTTTGGTGTTTGCCACTCGGGGGGCAATGTTTAGGCCATTGTAAAGCAGAGAAGGTAGAATGCCACAACAGCTGGGTGCTTCTGCCAGTAACATATTAAATCATTAAATTCCTTCCATGTTCATTGCACGGCAGCTGTGACTGCCCTCTGAAAGCTGAGCAGAGTGAGTGCTGTGATTCTGGAGCTTGGCCAGAGAAGGCCACTTTGCTGCTCAACACAGGAAGGCAGGCACAGTTTGGGGAGTAAAGGAGATTTCGGGACTGGTGGGTGTCTCTGCAATTTGGGATGCAACATCTAACTCGTAAGTCTTTGATACTTTTCCTTTTGATCTTGCCCTAAATGGCTCAGGCTTGCTCAGGAAAGCTCTGCCAACAACGAATACTCAATAACCTGTATTAGACTAGTGCCAAAATTATTGGTCTAGTGCTTCCTCTCTTATTAAAGATGACTGAAATTTTCAATGAGTTTCCAAAGGCTGAAAAATTACATTTGGAGCCAATGACAAGACGAAGGTAGTTATCTTCAATTAGTCAAAATACCAAGAATCTAGCAATTCTTTGACATCCAAGACTAATAAAAATTAAACATAATAATGGTAAGAGAAAATGGTAAGAGAAATAAAATCATAAGCACTGGTTCTTAAGATGGTAATCTAGATTAAAAGGTTATGATTTTTTATTATTACTCTGCTTTCAAAGCCCCAGCCTTCTGGTTTAATCAAACTTCCCTTGATAGCTTTGTGAGTGAGACTGAAACACTGGAAGTACAGTCCTGTGCACAGAGATAGGAGAGACCAATTTTATTGGTTTTGTTGTTGGCAAATATTCTGAAGTTTGGAAACTTAAATCACGTGAGGTAAAAATTAATACATCCTTGAAATATCACTTCATGGGGAATTTTGAAACCAGGTCCGTATAAAGGTGTCATTAATTATCAACTAGCTCTTTTCTATCTACAAATTAAATGCAAAGAGAGTAAGTGTTATTCATATGGAGTTATAAATCAGTGAGAGCTCATTAGTCTGTCTCAATATAAAGTCCCAGGTTTTAACTATCCCTATTTCCCATATAGTTTATATAAGAAATAAAAAGCTTAGTGCCATTTGCATGCAGGAAGTGTGTGATGAAGTTGCATTCTAAAATACAGTAAAGCCAGTTGAATACCTAATTTGTTTCTTCCCTATTATTAAAGCACAGAAAAGCAAAAGAAGAGAACAACTACAAAACATATTGAACATGACATATAAGAGATTAATGTCTGATCATGTACAACATACAAATGAATAAGCAGATCTGTCAGTATACAAGCCTGCTTATGATTTTATTCAGTCTTCTGTTAGCATTTTTTTATTAAGGACTTTATAAAAGTAAAAAGCACTGTCTTTTTTTATCAGACGTTAAACATATAGTGACTTATATTACCCTGTTCTACGTGTTAAAAGTTTTTAGAGAGGTTTCAGAAGAAAGGAGATAAATTTCCAGTTGAAGAAAGTTCATATCAGCAGTATAAATGACTTCCACTGTGTTGCTATTTCTGTATATGACAAAAACAGGACTGGGGACTAAAGAGAGTATAGGAGTATAGGACTTCTTTCTATCTACTTTATTATAAGTAGGTTTTGCAGAAGGCAGTGACAGACATGCTCTGCAGAGCCTCTCTGGTGATGTAAAGTTAGGAGTAAATGGGAGTAAATCTAAAATTTTTAACTTCTTTTTTTTTTTTTTTTTTTTAATCTCAGGAATTTATGTCCAGTCTGCTCCAATGTGTACTCCTGAAATTATGATAAGTAAGACCAAAATTTTACCTGACTTTTTTTGGATGATTGCAGGATTCCCTTACATTTCTTTCCAGAATCATAAAATTAATGTTTACACCTATCAGTCTGTCTATTATTTGCTTATTTGCTTATGGTCTTCTATCTGTCCATAAAATCTACATGTTTCTTAACTGTCTTCAGTTTTTAACTGCACTAGAAGTATTGCTGATATTAGCAGGGACATGCACAGCTCAATCAAGGTTATATTACAGACAAATCATTCTCTTCTATGGGAAAAGCACAGAGAAAGATCAATATTAAACCTTGATTTGTGGAAAACCCAGAGCATTATCCACTGTTTCAGGAGGGATAAATGGCAAAATGGAAGGCCTAAAGAACATAAGCTTCCCTGTAATTGCATCAAGTGTGAGGATCTGAAGAGAATCTTGATTCCTATTGCAAAGATACAGATATCTAACTCCTGCAGCACTCCTTTACAGACATCCATCCCCTTTGCAATGCATAAGGTTTAGTGGATGTTCTGCTGCTGTTGTCCTGGCTGAGTATTAGTTTTTGCTTCAAAACACAGCAGTGTTTGGACTCAGAACTTGGTGCTGCTTTAGGCGAACTGCAGTGGCAGCATAGCACGAGCTATTTGTGTATAAAGTACTGCCTTCAGAATGAGGAGAAAGATGAGTGTGCAGAGGCTACACAGTGAGCACAAGAACAAACAAGGCAATGCTACCTGACACTGAGTATTAAAAAAACTGGTTACTAACTTTGTCTCTTTTGTTAACCTTGAGGGAAAAGTCTTGCTGACAGTAAGTGGAAAAAGGAAGGAGTAATAGCTGCGAAAAGCTGGTAGGCACCTCTGCTTCATTAGCATCTTGTTTGTCATCCCAGGACTTTGAGATGCTATATCTCACGAGATTTCCCTAGAGATCAAACATAGAAAAACATAATTCCCAAAGATTTCTCATTCTCAGACAGAGCTGGTCTGGCTTCTTAATGCGATATTCAGCAAAAATGGTAGTATAAATGAGTGAGTGAATTTGTCCAGTCATGTCTGTAATAATAAAAAAAACACAAGGAGATTTTTGGTTTTTTTTCTTTTTGGTTTTGTGTAAGTGAGAATCACACAAGACAATTGCTCATTTTGCATTCGGAATGAAACAGCCTTTGCAAGAGCTTGATTGTTTCTTGATATGGACAGGGAGAACTCCTCATGTGGTTACTAATCTTCCTGTCACTGCTCATATCCCAAATGTCGCTCCCTTTCAGTGTCTGTTTCACAATGAAAAAAGAAGACTACCTACCTGAAACAAACCTCCAAAGCAATCCTGCTCCCTGAAAAGATCATGATCATATTTACCAGCTAGGCACTGATATATTAAGAGCTGATCACAGTATCATGTGATGTTTATATTACTGAACTATATATAAGTAAATCTACATGTTCAGACTGGATACCTTGCTCATAATCCCCACAGGCATTTAACAAATGAAAGGGAACTAAGAACAAACAACGTGATTTTCAATTTTCCCTTTCCTGATGCCTGTAAAATAATACCTAAAGAAAAAAAAAAAAAAAAGAAAAAGGAATGAAATGATTTCCCTTCAGAGAACTGCATGTATGTTTCAACACGTTGAACAATGTCAACAACAGTTAACCTACAATATGTAGAGTCTGACCCTGGTTTGTAAAACGCAGTCCAGATCAATGAAACATTGGCTATTTGCAGCTTACTCTTAGTGCTGACAATGCAGGTGAGACTTGCCCACTCTGTTTAGAGACAGTCACATTTTTGAAAAAGCTGAGTCCCGCATTTTTGACCTTGTTCAACTTGCAGGAATCTGTTTACTGCCTTTCTTCTTTCACATTATCTCTCTGTTACACATTGCTTCAACAAAACACCAGGTTTGTATCCCAATTCTGTCGTCAAATGAACAATTTCACACAAATTAAGATAGAGAAGACATATTACATGCTTTTTTCTCCTAACATTGTGGAAATCAGGCTTGTGTAAGTTGTATAGCAACTGAACACTTGTCTGCTTTCCACTGAATTGATAGATTTTGAACATGAAATAATTACACATAATTAAAGTCTCATAGTGTTGACATTTTTTCATAGAGTCTAGAAAAATTTTTCATAAACAACTCAGTCAAGTTTTCCTTACTAATATTCCTACTTCAAGACGAGTATGTTCTTCAAGAAGAGTTGCCATTTGCATAGAGAAATAAACCCAGGCTCATTATGGAATCATAGTTTCATGACCCTTGGCAGTGAAAACTAGTCTTGATATACAAAGAAAACCTGGCAATACCTTCTTAAACAGGTAAATGCAGACCTGAGCTACATTTTTCATACACTGAGTAGACAGACACAAGATAGCTCCGGGTTGGATGCTCTGTAGTCTTATTTGCACATGTCTTTGTAGCCGTATCCTTGGGCTCGATGATAGCAGGCAGCTTCACACTGGCTTTCAAGTGCCTGAAATCTCCAGATTTCAGCCAGGCTGTTGAGCTCCCTGTATGATGCCCAGAGAATGCCAGTTGTGAATGAGAATTGCACCAACACACTCGTGAGCAACGACCTAAGTCTTCATGAAGCACTAAAGTAAGGGAGTAATCTTAATGCTCTGTTCCTGTTGAGGGAACCTACATCAGATAGAATTCATGGCCCAGAGTCCTTGCAAGATTTAATTGTCTCCTTTGGCAAATGAGGCAAGAGTTATTCCATTATTTGAAAAGATTTACAGAACACCTGGTGTTTGGACTGACAATCCAGGATGTGAATCTTGGGTTCTTGGCTCTTTATCAGCCCTGAAGACTTTCAAATTCGTATTTCTAAACACTAGCACAACAGAATAGAAACAGGGACAGGGATTCTCTGGATTCTATGTTCATTTCTTCTCAGACTCTTTGGGTCTCTCTCCATTCCCAACTCAGATACCTTCCTGGTTCATGTTATCTTTTTTTGCTTTTTTGTTTGTTTATTTGTTTTGTGTGTGTGTGTGTGGCTCAAGCTCGCTGAAAGCTTATATTCAGGTCACAGCTGGATGATTCAGCTAGGATCATGTGCTTCCAGCTAAAGAACTAACTTACAGCTGGTGTCATCAATATCAGCCCTAGATAATGCACATTATTGCATATTTTACTATTGAATATTTTTTAACTTTTATTTTTCAGGAAGGTCATCTGTGTGATCCTGTCAGCCTTTCCTGCTCTGACTGTATTTTCCTAAACATCTCCCAAATCATAAGCCCCACAAGCTTGTTCCTTCTATTTGCGCTGCAGCCATAAATGAATACATTAACCAAGGCTTATACTTAAATTTTATATTTTCCCCCCTTCCATTACTGTCTCCCTCTTATTCATTGCACATATATTTTGCTATACTCTATCTTTTTTACATTATCAAAGAAACATCATAACTATATCATAGTCATGTGCATCCACTGTCAAGAATCTATATTTCTTTCCTTTAGAAAGGAATCAGGTACCAAAAGAGCTATGAGCTTATTGTACTATGATCTGCCTTTGATAAATCCATGTTATATTTTATGATTTTACTGTCCCCTTTCAATTTCTATGTCTTTAAATATTTTCTCCTTCAAGACATGGAGCAAAACCACCAAAGCATCAAGTCCTTTAATGTTGTTGTCATGCATTTGATTAACACATTTATTTCTACAAAGTACTTTGTATGTTATCTTTTTACAAATTACCCACATCTTGTGTGAGACATGTGAAAAATACTCATACTGACATTGTTGTTATTACAATTGCTATTGCTATTATTAATATTGAATATTTAATGTTTATAAAAATATTTGAGGCCAGTTCTGTTTACCATCTTTATCAATGACCCGGATGAGAGGAAATGAATGCTGTCTCAGAAGTTTCACAGGTGACACCAAGTTGGGCAGGAATGTTGATCTGCTGGAGGTTAGGAAGGCTCTGCAGAGGGATCTGGACAGGCTGGATCGATGGGCTGAAGCCAACAGTACGGGATTCCACAAAGTGAAGTGACAGGCCCTGCATTTGTGTCATGACAACCCCATGCAGAGTTACAGGCTTGGGGCAGAGAGGCTTGAGAAGCTGTACAGCAGAAAAGGAGCTGGGTGTGCTGTTGGACAGTGGCTGAACACGAGCCAGCAGTGTGCCTGGTGGACAAGAAGGCAGATAGAATCCTGGCTTGGATCAGAAACGGTGTGGCCAGCAGGACTAGGGAAGGGACTGTCCCCCTGTACTCAGCACCGGTGAGGCCACACCTCAAATGCTGTGCCCAGTTCTGGGCCCCTCAGGATGAGAAGGACATTGGGGTGTTGGAGCGAGTCCAGAGAAGGGCAGTGGAGCTGGGGAAGGCTCTGGGGCACAAATCTTA
>JAYRBT010000093.1:32620720-32664787 GCA_036023395.1 Myiotriccus ornatus
CAAGTCAACACGTTAGTCTCTGATTAGAAAGATTAACCTGATTTACTTGACAGAAATCTCCTGCTCAAAAAGAAGATGTCATAGTCTAGAGTATTCCTTGTAATTTCCTCCTTATTCATTTTCTTTTCCTTTTGCCTTTTTTATTGTTTAACTTCTTGCTTCACCACCAGCTTGCTCTTTGTCTCTTCTAAATCCTTGTCCTCCATCCTGTCCCTGCTGGATTTGGTCATGAATTTATCATTCTGAGATAGAGACTGTGTTCTGGTTCAGAACTATATGCAACATAGGATACAGAATGTAAAGCTAACTAACCATGAAATAGAGGGGTAAGCTGCCAAGGTGGTATTAAGATACACATGGTGTTAAAGTAATACTAAAAAACACATCTAAGGTGATTTTAAGAAAAAGAAAACCCTACTGAGGTAAAGAGATGTCTCAGACCTAAACATTCATCACCATGAAAGTAATGAAGGTCCTTTAAAGGATAATTACAGATGCTTTTGAATACTTAAAACCCTGTTAAGAATCTGAAAAACATTTAAAGGGCTTAGTGAAATAATTACAAGGTAAAGTGCATGAGTAGGAAAAAACACACCATAAAGATGATGGTGAATAAAAGCTAATAACACATCACTTTTTCACAGGATACATGTCAAAACTATTTACAGATTAAAAAATGTGTCGACAAAGTTTGGCTGTGAAGGAAATGCTGCCTAAAATGATTACTCCAAAGGTAAATTCTCTGGACCTAACATGCAAAATGATTACATATTCTTCACAGCCCCCTGTAAAACAGTTCTACGTATTTGGTAGACCAGAGGGGGACGCTTTTTGTCCTTATTCTTCCTGCACTGTACCTAAAAAAGGTCCCAGAGTACCAGGATTCTCTAATTCCCCTGCTCAAAACATATCCACCAATCAAGTAAGCATGTTGGTTTTTGTTTTTTTTACAAAACAGAAAAGAAAAGGACCTTATTATGACTGCATATGTACCATCTGCTAACTTGTGTAAAACTATCAATAGTTTGTCCAAGACTCACAGTCAGGCACAATCACTTGAAATTTATGATGTAAAATACTATCTGTGTGGTATCTGCAAATCTATTTACTTATCATTTTCCTGCTCAAAAACTGAAAGACAAATAGAGGTGTGTTACAGATTTTAATTTCAAGGTCTTTATTTTGTAGAATCTCAACTTTGTAAAAAAAAAAAGATAAATTCAGCCAGCTGAATCTGATCTCTGATCAGATGGTGACACCCTTATTCATATTTGTGAACTTACAGAGTACTCTTATTTCATGAATGCATATTTAGTGTTTGAAGATTGATATTAATGTAGATATGTGTATTACATGCAAACAGGTTGTAGTTTTGTTCATCAATAAGTAATGTATCTAAAAGGACCTTCTTTTTATCTTGATTTGCCCAGCAGCAGTTACCTCTAACATTAATTGTCAAGTTTTTGGCAATTCACAAGCATGTGATTTAGTTAAATGAAACAAATTTTTTAAAAAAATAGAATTCATCATTATATTGCTCTAAAGAGCTATGTATTGATCTATCCTTTCACATCAGAATTTTTTGAAGCTTACACTTTGAACCATAATACCATAAAAATGTGTTTTATGTGTTTTAGAAGGCTAGTGGATTTCTACTCTTTGTTTCATTTCTACTAGTCATTTCATGGAACAAGGAAAATAGCATTTCAAAAATTCAAGCAGCATGCCTGAAACTTGTTTTTGAAATCAGGAAATAAACTTCTGAATATGTAGATAATAGCTTGTGTGGACACAGAATTACAAAAACTAGCCCCAAAGCACTTTTTACAGCATGTAATTAAATGAAAAAGTGAAATCATCAAAGATTATCTCCATTTGATAATAACTGCATGTACACTGCTCGCATCAATTACGACAGGCTTCCTTAGGTATAAAAATTTCTTTTGAACTGTCTTTGCAGCAGAGGTAGAGCTTCCACAAGGATCAAAATAAAAAACAGAGCAGAAATAACCCCTGGAGGGTGCAGACACGTAGCCAGTCTTGGCTGCATCAGTACCTGGAGAGTCACAGGCTAAGCACAGCACGCTTGAGCCAGAAGCCTGGATGCAGTAAAGCTTCACAATAACACAAGTACAAAGATGTCTTTATATTCCTCTCTCCCCAGCTACAGCCAGGGACTTCTCCCACCCTGCTCGATACGCTCCAAATCCATACCAAAGGTGAAGGGCAAAACAATTCCTGAGACACCAACTGCTGTATTTATTTTGAAGATACACATACTCAAAAGAGCTTTATAGTCACAGACACAAATCAATACTTGACAGATTCACGACGTTTCTGGAAGGTGTAGAGGAGGAAAAGCAAAATGTCTCCTGGTAGGGTTAGCAGTGCATAAGTACATAGAAACTACTGATAGATGAACAATGTAGGTTATAGCTGGGTGTGAGTTGAACAGCAGCACAGACGTGGTTGCCTTGCAACAGTCACTGTTGAAAAGAGCATAGCACAGCCAACATTCACCTGAGTAAGGGGATGATGAAAAATTAATGATCTTTAATTCATGTATGTGTTTAATGAGGGTTTTAGGTTGAGCTTTTGATTATTTTTGCGAGGTTGGTTTTCCGGATCGTATCTTGAGCGCGTAAAGGAAGAATTATTTCTTTAGGGGTGTTGGTGATTTCAATTTGAATTAGCATCACAGAAAAAATCTGTGCACAAAAATAGGACCACTCCATTCCTTAAAAGCACTTCATTAAAGCACTTCATTACATTTTCTAGTTATGTCCTATGTAGCCCATGAAAATGGAGTCATGTTGTTCTCCTGTGAGGATTAAACACTTTCTCTGAAAGCAAAATGGTTATCAACCTTCAGTTGTCTCATCATGATAAATTGTGGTTTATCTGTGCTACAAAGACTCCAACCACAAAAATTAAATGCAAATACTTCAGAAAACAGCAAGTAAAAAGCACTACATGTACTCAGGATTCTCAGAATAAATGTCGAGAAAGAAAGTCACACTCTTAAATATTTGAACATTGCGTTACAACTGGGGATTTTTGTGAGGAAAATTAACTGTCACATACAAAAATTCAGCGTGGCTGTTTACTCCCCTAACTTCCTATCAAGGTGAAGATAGCTGATGTGTATTTTACCTTAATGACTGTATGTAGCTCCTATTAACTTTATATGCCTAAAGGATTTGTCAAGAAGAACAAGGCCCTGTAGTCAATTTGCAAAGTTCTCATGAATTCCCCTAGTCAGCTGAAGATAAAAACCAAAAATAATATATTTAATTTGCTTAGAGAAAAATTAAATGACGCTAGATGGTACAAGAAAACAAGAAAGACTTAATCCTTTTATACTGTTCCATCTTTTAACAGACTGTACCTATATTTAAAATCAATTCACTGTCTGCTGAAAGAAGTTGTGTTGATATATACAGGAAAAATTAGTCAAATGGAGCTTCAAGCTACATATGTGCTAAGCTATCTGTTGGTAATTTAATCTAAAGATGAATCAAGGTAGAAGACTGACTTCTGCATGTCATTTTCTTGAGTTAGTTAAAATCTGCTCCCAGAAGATCATAACAATGTAAGTAGCCAGAGCTGTGCACAACAGCTCCTATTTCCGTTCCTATGTTTTGTGAAGGTAAAGTCCTACTCTGGTTATTTCAGAGAATGTAAATGTGTCCTACCTCATTTTCATGCTTATCACAGATCCCTGTCCCTTGCCTGCAGTTATGAAGTTCTTGACTAGTCCTGGTTAAGCAGGGGAGTCCCAGAAGGCTGGGACCAATGGCTAATCACTGGTTACCCAGTGTGGGGACATTTCTACAGGGGCAGGAGGGAGGACCTGGGAAACTACAGGGCTGTCAGCCTGGTCTTGGTGCCAGGGAAGATCATGGAGCAGATAGATCATTTTGAGTGTGATCATATAGAGGCCAACTGGGGCATCAGGGCCAGCCTGACCAACATGATCTCCTTCTGTGACAAGGTGACCTGCTCAGTGAGCGAGGGGAAGGATGTTGATGTTGCCTGTTGACTTCAGTAAAGCCTTTGACACCATTTCCAGCTGCATTCTCCTGGAGAAACTGGCTTCCCATGGTGTGCCTGAGTGAACTCTTCCCTGAGCAGAAAACTGTCTGGATGGCTGGACACAGAAAGTGGCGGTGAATGTCATTGAATTCAGTGGTTCTCCCGAGGTCTCAGCACTGGGCTCAGCCCTGATCAATATATTCATCAATAATCTGGATGAGAACATCAAGCGTACCCTCGGTCAGTTTGCAGAGAAGAACAAACTGGATGGTTGTTCTGCTGGAGGGTAAGAAGGCTCTGCAGAGGCACCTATACACGTTGGATTGATGGGCTGAAGCCAACAGTACGAGGTTTCACACAAGGCAAAGTGACAGGCCCTGCATTTGTGTCATGACAACCCCATGCAGAGTTACAGGCTCTGGAGCGAGTCCAGAGAAGGGCAGTGGAGCTGGGGAAGGCTCTGGGGCACAAATCTTACAAGGACCAGCTGATGGAGCTGGGGTTGCTTAGCCTGGAGAAAATGTGGCTCAGGGGACACCTTATGGCTCTCTGCAAGTATTTAAAAGGAGGTTGCAGCAAGGTGGATTCAGCCCCTTTTCCCAGATAACAAGTGATAGGATGAGAGGAAACAGCCTCAAGTTGTGCGAGGGAAGGGTTAGATTGGATATTAGGAAAATTTTCTTCACTCCAGTGGTGGTCAGACATTGGAACTGGCTTCCAAGGGGAAATGACCATGTCTGGAAGTTTTCAGAGGATGTGTGGACATGGTACTTGTGGATATGATAATATGGTAAAGATGGTCAGTGCTCAGTTAATGGTTGGACTCAATGATCTTAGAGGTCTTTTCCAGCCTTAATGATCCTGTGATCCTATGCATTAATTCATTTTCCAGTGGTTTGTTTTGAGACTGTGATTTGCTGTGTTGGGAGCCACAATTCAGACAGACTGTTTACTAAGGAAAACAATAAGATTCTTAAAAGTAAAATGAGGAGATTCACAAGAGCTAACAGGAATTTTCTCTGCAAAACCTCAAAAAAAGTTTTGCCCAGGATTTTCATGGCATCCTTTCAGGTGAAAAATCTGAATGTCCAGACAGCAGCCACAGATAAACTGTGCAGCCACACATCTTGTTGCAGCCTTTAAACCCAGATTTACAACAGGGTTAAAGGCATGAATTCTTCTATAGGTACATGGAACCATGCCTGCTCTGGTTTGTTTTCTGTGTCTCACCTGAGAAAAAAGAAGGTTTTAAAATCCCTAGTGAAGTCACATGTAGCTGCAATAAATGGTAGAATGAGCCACACATAGACGGCTTCCACTCCCTCCTCTTTTAGCAATAAAGCCTGAATGGCAATTTGCAGCTTTGAAATAGGAAGGCAAATTTTATTTTGTCTTAAAAAATGGCTTGAAAATTTTACAAGTATCATTATTAGTGTAGCTGTCACTACGTACGTGGCTTTGTTCATTTATTTTTGATTTATATTTGTGCATTTCTGCTCTCTGCAGTCTCTGCAGACAATTACAGCAGTGTTTTTCTTCAGGGTTGCTAACAGTATTGGGAAGCAGATTTCACATGATCTTGAAAGAGTTCGGTTCGCATTAAAAAGATACATTCTCCAGCTGCGTTATGTGACTAGATGCTGTCAAGAGAAACCTGTGATACCAATAAAACTGCAGCAGGTGGCAGTAGAAGGAGGGTTAACCAGGGCCATCAGGCAGATGAGGGCACCAAAGAAACTAACAAGGAAAGAGGAAGGTTTAAAATTTTTCTTTCTTTTTAGTCCCCTGAAATAACACCAGAGTGTCACAGCTGGTTGGATAGGAAATGCTGGCTTGGTGGAGCTGAATTAGTCAGAGGTCAGGTGCAGAAGGCAGTAAGTGAACAGCTAATTTCTAACTTGGTTGATGGCTTCTGAGGACTTCATGGGAATAAGGAATTTACTGGGAAGGATTAAGGTAAATATTTTCAGTCAGCCAGTATGGATGCTGTTGACTTTGCATACTTCTATTTTTTTACTTTGCAAGCAAATATTCAATTATTACTCTTTTTTTTGTTATTAAATGACACGTAGTGAATAAAAATAATACACTGAAAAACGTTGTTCTCTTGTAAAGCTAACTTTCCACCAGAGGTAAAAGAAAGTGCATTCCCTAGCTCATAGTTTATAACTGTCTTTTCTCTTTTTCTTCTTTTTTAAATTGGTTTACAATTAAAAAGCAGACTACAGTAGTACCAGGAGTATGGTTAACATGAATTTGAAAGTGCTTCTTCTCTATAGACAGAAAGTCATGCTGAGAATAATTTTAAGGGGCAACTGTTTCCATTAGTTTTAGTCTGCTAAGAAAAAGGTTGGCAATACCCAAATCAAATGATTCAAGTTTTGCACAACTAAATTTTGCAGATGTTGTGAGGATTAATTTATAAAACGACATAGTTGTTGTTCTGGGGAACTTGCAGTCTTTCTAAATAATACATATATGAAGTCCTACTGGGAAAAATCCTTTATCAAATCAAATGGACAAAATGCTACAATTCAAATACAAATAAAATTAACAGGTTTTTGGCACACAGGGGAAATTTCAAAAGCAAGATATGAGAAGGAAAACAAAACACTGCTAGAGTGAGGATACAAAAAAATAACAATAGGTAAAGAGGCTTGTAAAGAAGGGAAAGACTTGACAGTCTTCCACAAAGAGGACCCCAGAAGTTAGTGACAAACCTGGACACTGTATGGAAGACAAATGGGAAATAAGATGCTGGAATAGAGAGATAAGATTATGTGAGCAGAAACATTTCATGGATGCAGGAGGGAGAAATGATGCAGAAGCAGAGATGAGGTTGTAATATTCTGGATGAGTCAAGCTGTGCTATTTTATACACTTTCTAGATAGCACAGATTCATCCCTGGATAAATTAGATTATTATCTTGATATTCCAGATATGTGCTGTATAGACTTCTATAATTCTGTCTGTTTAAAAAGGAACACATATACATCTTTCAACACACTATTTTGTTCTAAGACTGGCTTTTCCATAATTATAAAAGTACATTATATCCATGTATATATTTGCACCCAATTCAGCCAAAAAAAAAAAACAACCCCAAACCCTATGTCCTCTTTTTGTTAGATGTTCCATTTTGGTGACTGTAAGCTATTTTATAAGACAAATATTTACCCACAAGGGCACTGGCCTTTTTACTGAATTTGCACTGCATTACCAGAATAATAATTCTTCCTAATTCAAAGCCCTGGGGATCTTAGAGCTAATCCTAAAGAACATCATTACATTGAAAGTCCTTGCCAAGATTTTATGTGATATTTGTCCTATTTTTAAGCATGAAATTTTGTCTAGCTGCAGAGTCAAGGACCATCTCATGGGATATTCTTTAGAGATGGGATGCAGCACAAGGAACATTTTTATGCTCACATTAATTTAGTTGGAAGGTCAATATTAACTCAAGGAACTATATAACAAAGAAATCCAACTTATGGACAATGACTCTATGGTTGTACTAAAACCTGAACCAGCATTTGGAATCTAAAGGATGATTGAGGAGAGCTAGAAGGCAGGTTATGATCCATATAATTTTTAATACAGTTTCTCTATGCATTTCATTCAAATAAAAGTTGACATGGAGAAGTGGAAGACTGGCTATGTAATAGATTATTAACTTCCCCTGAAATTTTCTGCCCAGTATAAAAGTTTAGAAATAGGCCTTTTTCTATCTTAATCCCTTTGAGTTGCCATTTTTAAAAGAATGTGACAAAAGGCTGTGTTAATCACCTTTCAAAATACTTTTTAGTATTTTTATTTTAGTTGTTTTGGTTGAGCCTTGAGTACCTTTTTGTAGCACTTAACTTAGTCCAGCCGAGGTTGCATGAAACCAAAACCCATCTTACCCTTCCTTCTGTAATTGAATAAGAGCATCCTTCAAGGGCTAAGAAAGAAGTTGATTTAAATAAACAACTAAAGTTCAGAAGCTTCTGGAGCTTAATTTGCATTTCATCTCTATCCTGCAAGTTATTCACAACACCAAACAGTTCTACACGGCAACTTGCAGAAAATTCCATTCCATCCTCTGAAAAATGCAAGAGAGACCCTCAGCAAGATGTTATCTACTGTCTGACCATAGACAGCAGCAGCTTTCTGGATGGAAGACCCTGATTCTATATTGGAGCTGCTGGGCAGCTCACATGAAGCAGGAAGACAAAGTCTGAGCTACTGGGCTACATCTAGAATTGCTAAGCCTGCTGTTTATGCACCTCACAGTAACCAGGCATGTCTTTTTTTGTACATTGTTATAGTAAATTGTTCCAAAATATAGACAGTCTATATAGTGTAAGCACTGCAGAAGTAGCAGTGATGGAGCCACTAATGTGGCCCTTTAAGGCAGCCTTTGCCTTCATTAATGTCTTGAGTTTGCTAATAAGCAGTTCATTTCTCGAATTAGAGGAATAACTTTTCTATAGTTAACCAAAACCCAACCAAGAAACCAAAAAAAAACCCAAACAAACCCACACACTTGTAGGATATAGTTTAAATATAATGACTTCAAATTCTTTCCCAAATAAAGCTGTTTCCCAGTGCAACCCAAATAGAAACATTAGGACAGTTTAAAGACAGCTTCTGCTCTGTGAAAGTAGGAAAGCGAAATGCTATAAGTGGATACTAGGGGGCTAGAGTATTTTGGGAAAGATAGGAGCAATGGTATGTTTGTATTAAACGTACTCCTATGAGTTGAGAATGTAATTCTTTAATGATGGTATTAGTAGTAATAAAGCCCACCAGGGACACTGATGGTGCCTTCCCCTGGGGGGCAGCTGATCATTCAGTCCTGTGCTCACTTCATAAGCGAGAGCAGACTGCTCATTTTAGTCGCAGGCTCAGGTTCTCCACTACAGGCAGGCAGAACACTTTCCTGCTGCAAGAGAGCAGAACTTGTAATGCTTTCGCGGCTGAAAGTGTAAAAAAAAAAAAAAAAGAAAGAGCGAGAGGAAGGGGAGGAAGGGCAGCAGGCACAGCGGATGCTCCCGCCGCCCCCCCAGCAGCAGGGGAAGGGCAGCGGCCGGGGGGCTCCTCGCCTGTCTGCCGGCAGAGCCCCGCGATTCCCGGCTGGCACCGCCAGGGAGTGCAGCTCCCGCCGGGAAACGTGTGCCCGAGCGCTCCCCTGGCACCGGGGGGAGAGATCCTCGCTGCTCGCTGCTCGGGGGCTGCCGCTGCGAGACGGGGAGGCAGAGCCGGAGCTGCTGCGAGAGAGTGCGGGGGGATGCGGAGCGCCCTGGGCTGAGCTGCGCTGGCCCCGGGAAGCGCTGCCGGGAGAGGCGGAGAGAGGCAGGAGCAGAACTGAAGTACAGAGCAGCTGCTTCCGAATACTCTGATTCTTTTGGGCACCTCGATGAATGTGAACATGGATTCTGTCACCGAAATCTTCTTGAAGCTGCTGTTTCTCCTGTCTGTTCATCACCGGCACATGGCAGCGGCAGGGAATAAATGTGAGTATTGCACATGATTTAAAACTCAATCCAGAGTGTTTTGAAAACTTCTGGGGTATTTTATTTGCATTAGGAATAAATATTATTTTTGAGACAAATGTTTATGCTCTGAAATCATGACAGCAAGCTGGCAGCCTGGAAATGTTGGAAAATCCTTCTATAGATTCTTGTCATGAGTCTATATACAGAATATTGTTTGTAAAGCTTTCAGTCTAAGAGTGTCTGAAAGCAGCATTTTACTAAGGGATGCATGTTCAGCCCCATTTTCATTTTTGTTTTCTAAGTGCATCATTTTCCTAGGAATTGTGTCTTACATGGAAATTACTGGCAGACTTCTACTGTGCAGTGTTTCAGCCTGGTTTTTAGCAACTAAAAATTTTGAAAGCTGGTATCCGCATCTTCTGAATTAAGCTGTCACTCAACTTTAATGGCAATCACAGAGCAGTTCAAAAGCAGTAGAAATACAACAAGGAAAAATGTGGACAGCAAGACTTTAAGGTCTCTGCATTCATTGTTTAGGGCGTATTGTTCGTGCATGACTAAAGAGGAGAATGCTAACAGTTCCAGCAGAAAGTTTTATTTTTTTAAATGAGTTAGCCAGTAGGGTGGTATCACAAAATAAAGATAGTGGTTACAGTTTTAAAGACAGTCTGCTCTCTAGGAGGAAAATCATGTATGTATCCAAAAATCCATGTTTTCAGTGTTGAATTAGATTAATTATCTTTAAAAAAAGATTAAAATCTTACTTACTAAGGAACTAATTTTCAGGGCATTTATAATTCAGTAATTGATCTGAGTTATTTTGTTCCGTTTGATTCAGGCTGAACAAGCTGAAGGATTTCATTTTGTGTTCTGTGGTAGTACAGTAGCCTAAATGCCAGATGCTCATAACCTGAACTGAACATATTTTCTCCCCTTCCTGTTAAGGCACTGGTTGTGCATCACAGGAATGGGGAGGGCAGGAGCAATGCTTCTGTGGGAAGAAAGTGCATGCCAAACCAAGAAGGAATGTTCAGGAATAACCTTACAGCCCAGTGGCAAGGGACAGCTCCCTGGAAACATTTGAGCAATGGCAAAGAAGTTTGAAGTGCTCTATGGATCTATAGCCCAGGGTTTTGCATATGGATGGTTTGTAAACTAAACATGCTCCCATGAGCCAGACGTTCACATTGCAGCACCAAAATGATCTTGTGCTGTCATTCAGTAATGATATCTCATTTGATACTCAAGTGCACAGTGTAGCCCTAAACATGAATACTAAGTTCCTCTTGTTAAACACTCTGCTGCAATCCAGTCGCAGCTTTAATTCTCTTCATCATTCTGCATTGTACAGTTTATGAATACATCCATTTTCACAAGACCATGATAATTGAATTGCACATTAATAGCATTTGGCACTAGGCACAAAACTAAATCAGTTGCTTACAGGGAGGCATATTAAAACCATTGCAAAAAAGACTTGCATCACACAGCAAAGCTGTGAAGCACTAGAGGTCACTCTTACAATTTAGGAAGCAAGGTTTGAGGAAGAGGCTGAAGCTTTCCTAACCAAGATTCTGAAGGATAAAACAAATCAAGTATGAAATACATTTGCTACTGGCTTTCTCAACACATGTCAAAAACAGACTAAAATCGATTACAGCATCAAATGTTTGAATTGAATGAACAGATTTTTTTTTTTCCACATATAGTAGTATTTATAAATGTATATTTATTTAGGAATAAGTCCTAACTCCTATGACAAAACACTCATCTGATCTGAAAATATAAGAACTCTTCCAATGCTGCAGGCAAGTAAACTTATTGTGGGAAGGATAAATTAAATTATTTAAGTTAAGGACTGAGAGCTAACACGTGAAGAGAACTTGGCCAGTCTAATGCATATTATTAATTTTCAATATCTAATCTGGGAGAAAAAAAATCCCTTTATATATTATTTTTTAATTGAAAATTTCTGTGGGAGAGTTAGTTTGTTTTAGGAGTGACAGTTTCCATCTCAAGTATCGTGACATAAAATTTGTTATTGTGGTAGGATTCATAAAACTACCTCAGTAGAAGAGGTTTCTCATAATTACTGGTTCCAGTAGATCCATGCAGGAGCCATTATCTACCCACTTGAACTTATTCTACTCCTTCCTTCTTCAGATATTAAGCAGGAATTGAAATCCTTCTCAGTAGATGGGTTTACTACTGGCATTATGGTGTTTAATCATGTTTACAAAAACAGGCAGAGTTTGGTTTTATTGCATGAATTTTGATGGCTAGATGGGCAAGGGGGCTGCCAATCATCAAAGAAAATAGAATGGGTTTTTAGGTTTTCCTCTATATTAATCTGTTCCTCTTGTTTTAGTTTTTTGGATCTTTCTGTAGTCTCAGATCCTGAATACCTAAGTTTTGCTTTGTCCTTCAGGCCAGCTGCCAATAAGAAAAGACCAAAGTAAAGACCTTTACACTTCACCTTCAAGTGTCAGTGCTAATGTTACTAGGTCAGTTGTATAAAGAACATTTCTTGGATCAAAAATTTATGTGTTCGGAATTATTTCTGTCTTAAAAGAATCACAGTATTCCTTTTTTGAGTAAAACGGTTTTGAAGTTCTCAGGTTGCCTGGAGGTAACAGACCCTATCATCTAGAATACGCAAGTTAATTTTTCGGGTCTTATTTTGGGGTTGGTTTGTTTGTTTCCCTTGAAAATTAACAGTGACACTTCCAACCCAAAGAGCCAATAATTGGTGCTGGAAACTCAAATATTTTAAAAGTTCTACTTAGTGGTTTCCTATGCTTTCTTCCTCCCAAAGAATTGCACTTCCAAAGCAGTTGAAAGAAGTTTGAAGTGCACAGCTCTGAGTAAGTAACTGCGTAAGGTCAAGTGTGAGTTTTAAGTGAAGTATTAAAGCAAGTACTGCTGTAAGTTTTTGCTTTTTTTTTCCACTGGAGCTGTGAAACGTTTTTATTTTATTGGGAACTGTCTCTACAGTGGTAAATCAGCAAGTTACTAAATCATCCCCTGAAAACCTGCCAGAAACTGGTACTCCAATAGGTGCAGTATTTTTTAAAAAACTCTCTAAAACTGAAGTGTTGCACAAAACATAATTAAACTCTCTATGCACATCAACTCAACTGTGACCAAAATTTATTAAGGTTAATTTTGACAGTGAATGGAAATAAAGAGAACAAATTAAGGACTTTCCATGCAAAATCTCACCTCTTCATACCTACTTCTTTGTGCTAAAACTCTCCAGTTTTACTAAAACTTTTATTAATTCACATTTTGATATTTGAACTACGATGATCACAATTTTTATAAATGTGTGTTTATTATTATTACTACTATGACTGCAATGGATATTATTTTTAAATATCAGGGGTTTCTTGCTAATACTAGAATAGAGTACCTCTCTAAAGCTGACAGTGAACGAGTATTAATGAAGCTGAGGTTTTCAGATAGAGGACAGGGTGAATACATATATTGATTATACTATGAGATGCAAGTCATTGTACAAGTAATATCCCTAGGGAAGGGATTACTTGCTACAAGGAGAATACTGTATCTTAATTTAGAAATTAATACCATTTCAGTGTTAATCATTGGCAACAAACAGTTCTGTAGACTAACTGGCAACTTTATGGAATTACATTAAAAATATGTTAAAGTACTGTTTGTCAAAACGAATTTAATTTAAAATGTTGTTCTTTTACCGTTAGTTCTTGATTGATGTGAAATGTAGGGGAAGAAAAAGTAGATATTTCTTGAATTTCATTTTAGCTTCATTAATATTTATCTTCTGTTTATTATTATCTATCTCTACTATGAGATAGCAATGGAGACCTCATCAGAGATCAGGCCATCCCTGGGCAATTATTTCCATGAATAAAACATTACAGACATCTCTAGTATATTTGGCATGTTTTTAGTACAGTAACATCAAAAGCTTGTATCAGCATCAAATCTAAACTAACACCAATGGAAAAATCTATCAGAATTATTTTTTTCAGTCTTTCAAGGCTTAGAATTCACAGAAAGGCCTTGGGTTGATTACATTGAGTATAATCAACAATTTGCATCCCATTGCTCTAGGCTTTCAAATTCCCATGAACACACTTGTCCCTGAGCTCAGTCAGCAGGATGGATAGAGGAAACTTCATCGTGATTGAAGGAGAGTGGCAAACAAATAATGACACCTCAAAGTAGGACAGAATCAACCATGGGAATGAAATGCAGTACATTATATGTAAATTATGTTGTAAGTGCTAGTAATAACATTTGCTTTATACATTGAGATGCACTGCATTTTAGCTAAACACCAGTCAGAAGTTCCAGAGGAAGGAACTTCTTTGCATCCTCAGTCATGGCCGTTCTTCTCTCTTTCTTACATAATAAGTAGATGTAAGCATCCATCTATGTTCATTCACGAGAAGGACAACCTTTAGCTAAGCTGATGTATCAAATTGACTATGTCTCTCAAAATCATGTGTGCTTCTGTCATTGAATATGAGGTACAGTGCTCAAGTTTAGTATTTTTTTCTGAGCATTTCTCCTTTGCATTAGGAAAACAAACAAACAAACAAACAAATAGTTTGTCGTACATTTAGAGGACTGTTGGTGTTTAACTCCAGCAGTCAATCAAGCATCTTGCAGCCACTCACTCACTCCCCAAACGGCAGGACCAGGGAGAGAACTGAGAGGGTGAAAGCTCATGGGTTGAGAAGAGTTAGACTTGATGATGCTTATGGGCGCCTTCCAACTCAGAATATTCTGTGACTAGGAAGAGCAAAAGCTTTGCATGTAAGCAAAACAAAGCAAGGAATGAATTCACTGCTTCCCATGGGCAAAGCAGGTGTTCAGCCATCTCCAGGAGAGCAGGGCCCCATCACACCTAACGATGATTTGGGAAGAAAAAAGCCATTACTCCAAATGTCCCCTCCTCCCTCTGTCTTCCTTCAGTTTTACTGTTATTGCTAAGCAGGATGTCACATGGTCTGGAATGTCCCTTGGGTCAGCTTGGGTCACCTGTCCCGGGTGTGTCTCCTCCCATCTTCCCATGCACCCCCAGTCTCCTCGCCAGCATGGCAGAAAAATCCTTGGCTCAGTGTAAGCCCTGCTGAGCAACAACAAAAACATCTCTGTATAAACCCTGTGTTCAGTACAAATCTGAAGCACAGCCCCACACTGACCACCGTGAAGAAAATTAACTCTGCTCCAGCCGAACTCAGCACGGTATCTCATATGATATACTTGCTAGTATTCTCTCTACTGATCCATCTTCTGAAAGAACTTCTGCAATCACAATCTCACAGCTGCTAAGAAGTTTTGCTGAGAAAAAATTGGCTAAATGTCTCCCCCCTCCCTTCTCGATCCTGCTGCCGCCCCACTCCAAACAAGCAAATCAAAGAACGCTTGAATACTCAAATGCATTACATCTTTCAAATATTTCTTTTCTTTTCTACCCAAATACAGCTGTGCTTTGGTGCTGCTTGGTGTTCTGAGAGCTCAGTATGCAGTATCACACAAGATTAAGATCTCTGCTTTTTGGGAATGTTAGGACTGCTTCTCAGTACCTTAATGTTCTCATTCTGTGGTAGTTGCTCTTAGCTAACATGGTGATAACAGAGGTGGGAGTTGGGAGGTCCATCACTGATTCAAAAGCCTGTCCTTTCTAGAACAATCCAGGCAACGTTTTAAGAATGGTAAAGAAATAACAACTACAAAATAGTCATGTCTGTCAGTGACTACATAAGTACAGATTAGCTTTATTTAAGATGTTTCTGAAGCGATAAGTTAAAATTTGCTTTTCCCTCTGAGTTTTCACTTGTTTTATGAAGAGGGAGGGAAAAGCGAGAAAGTATTTATAATGTTGATTATTGCAGGTTTCTCTGCACTTGTATTCTGGGCTATTAAATGTTTGGGTAGATTGATCTGGTAGTTGAATATAAAATCTTCTTGTAAGTTATAACTTGTAATTTTGACAGTCAGGGTCTATGCATGACTTCTAAATTAAAAATTGAAGAAGAGATGCATGTGTCTCAGTAAACTAGCATGTATTATATAAATGTCATTATAATAAAAGCTGCCTCTCTAAATTTGAGAAATAACATAAAACATGTAGGAGACACAGCATGCTGTCAATGTTTTGCTTTATTTTTTTTGTAAAAAACAATGGCAGCTTTAATGCTAGAGTTAAACTAACTGAAGTTTACTGAAATTTTAACTCTGCAGTGTTTTATATCTATGTATTTAAACATTTTTACTTATGTCACAAGTTTTTATATATATACACACTTATATATACTATATATATATGGTATATATACCATTAGAGATGAACACTTTTCAATGGAGTGTTCTGTAGGTTGTCTTTCATCAACTGAAGTCTATGCCAGTAATCTCAAATTAAATCTATGAAGCACAGAGGAGGATTGGTGTCCAATTATTCTGCTTTCCAGAGGAAATTTTTAAGTGCTTACCACAAATTGGTGCACTATTTTTAGTAGGCAGAATGTTGTATGGACCTGGTCGTAACCATTATAATGTTTATATTTTACTTAATGAGTATTTTCAGTGCAATAATTTGAAAAGTGATTGAAATCCTGGAAATCTCATTTTAAGTAGATTAAAATTAGCAACCACCGAATTATTATTTAAATATCATACCCACTTAATAGATGAGTGAAGAAAACTACCTCTAGGGTTTTAAATCTCAAAGGATAGAGAAAAAATATGGTTAGGAATTCTATCCCACTGGGTAGTGGGTCTAATAACTTTTTTATTAAGTAGATCTTGTTATTGGGCTGTACTCAAGAATAAGTTATTGCTTGTTCCTTGCTGTTAGTGTGCCTGTTTGTTTCTATAAATTATTTTTAGCAATTTAAATATTTACTTATGTGATCTTGGGGGAAAAAGTAGATTAGAAACAGCATGTTGGAATATTTGAATTTATTACCTAATATAATTTTTTTTTCAGCCAATAGCTGAAGAAGATCTTGCTCTTTTTCAGATGTTTCTCTGTGCACTTTTAAATCTAATTAGAAAGTGTTTTTTAAAATCTAAACTATTTCTAAAAATATAATTTTATTAATAACTTTTCCTGATTACATTTAAAGTTTGCTACCAAAAATCTCCATCTGTATCTGCTTGACCTGTCCAGCATTATTGTGAAAATACACCTTTAAAGAAAATGCAAAATAATAATGACAAAACAAAACACAACAAAAAAGTCTCATAAAATGTGTGGTTAAACAGGGTACAAAAAGCATTATTGCTCAGATGTCATATAACCTATAAACTTCATCAGGAGAGAAAACAAGTTCATTTTAAGGAAGGCCTGGAAGAGAGTTTTTGAACAAGACAGCAAGAGTAAGACCTTCAAAGGGCAACAGGCATTATTGAAGTGATGTTGTAGATGAACTGAGTTGCATACAGGGAGCTTGAAACACTTTGGTTTAATTCACCTACATCATTCTGCCTCGTTCTCCGTTACATTGGATTGGAATATGCTCAACATGGATATTCCGTATTATCTGGAAGTTTTGAGGGGAGGGGAAAAGTTTTCTTTTCCTTCAGGATTACGAACTGTGATAGAGGCCATGTGATGTTTACAGCCATGGAATATTAATAAGAAAACGCTAATTTGAAGCTGAAAGAAATTTTGAATTAGAAATAATTATATAGGAGCAGAAAAAGGGAAATTTTTACTACTTCATTTATTAGCAAATATGACTTATTTTTGAGATACATAATTAACTCTTATGTCTTCTGCAGAGACAGGAAAATTGGCATTTATCTGTCTAAAATTAAAAATATAAAGCTTGAATATTTCCTTCTGAGCTAGCTAAGTCCCTTTTTAGTTATATGAAAGGCAAAATTTATCTTGTACAAAGAAATCCCATGCAAAGACGATTTGCAGTGTAGAAGTGGCATTTGTCTCATTGCTGGTTATGACTGAGTCTAAATAACTAGGACATCTGTAGGCTTTGTAGAAGTTAAAACTAGATGAGATGGGTTCCAGTTCCATCAGGATACTCTGCTTTGAAAAAGTGTTAGAGGAAACTATTGCAAGCTGTACTTGCTGACTGTCCTGTTCAGCAATCACCAGCTATGCCCAAAGCATTCCTGTTTGCTGTTCAGGATACCAAGGTCTCCTTTCCCTGTGTTTGGGTAAGAGGGTTCTCCTGAAAGCATGAAATAAGTGGGTATTTTGACCATACCCAATGTTCTGGTAAAGTGAAAATCTCATTAAATTAAAAAAGCTGGAACCAACTGTTCTATCCACCTGAGAGGGTCTGATCTTTCCACCCCTTTGATAAACCATGATTAAAGCTCAATTTTAACCCCAGTCTTGTCAAAACATGTACCTTTGTTTCTTTTAAAGAACGCACAGAGTGAAAGATACTATTATAAAAAAAAAAAAGTAAAATATCAGGATCCTAAAGCTTTTAATTTTTATAAAACAGCAATAAAGTGAATAAAAATATCTTGGTACATTCATGATTACTTTAAAGCTTTTCTACTATCCCGCATCTAATGATGATTCAGAACAGAAAAACTTTTAATGTTTCAAGCCAGCAAGCTGTGGCTGTCACTGCAACTTCCCAATCAGTGACAGGATGCTTATCTACTGTGCAGATGTCCAGTTTGAAATAGTTTTGTAATCATGGTGAGATTTACTCACTATTCTGTTTTTTTTAGAAGAGTAAGCAATCTTTAGTAACTGTTTGGTTTTGTCTTTTTTAATCAATGAAAACTATCCCTGCGACTCTATGTCCTTATTTTTGAAAAATAAAAATTGCAGAGAAATCAGTAGGAGCTTTACCTAAATAAATAATAAATAAAAGCTTTAGAAGGAATGAGCTGAATATTCATTCAACACTGATATGATGCATAGTTTGAATTTAACTGGCTCTGTTCATTTCCGTTCTAAGTAACAGTCCTTTCATTATGACTTGTTTGGAGGACTCAGATACACAACTGCATAACAAAAAAGAATTACTCATTTGTCCCTCTTGACAAAAGATAAATATGAGGAGACGAAGACATTTAGAATTTTAGCTAGTTCTTGCGGTTGGGGAATCTATATGCCTGCAGTGAAAAACTACTACCCTGCTTTTCTGAGCCAATGGTAACATTTTTTTTTTAAAAAAAAACTCTTAAGATGATTGATTTTAATTTTCAAGGGCGAAATAGCCCCTTAAAACTAAGTTCTTTCAGGAGTATCTGAATACTATGGAGCACACTGGAGGGTGCTGAGCTCTGCCCTCCAAACAGATAAGGTGTGTTGCAGTAGCTCTTATTTTTATCAGCCTGAGTATGGAATTTGTAGGGCTGTTCTTCAGTTGCACAGTGTCAGCATACTCTGGAGCTCCACCATACCCTTCAGAGATTATATGTGTGTCCTCAAGCAAAACCTGTCCCAGAGACTACTTTTCCACAGAGCAGACAAGTCCTCCAGTAATTAAGACTGAGAATGAACCCACCTCTTAGAGAAAGGAGGAATCATCACAAAACTTGTTTGCAAATACTAACCCATAATTTTACTCCTTACATGTTTGCTCTTACATAAAACATTTTTTAACATGCTTATGTCACTGAATAAGTTTCTTTCCCCGCAAAATGGGAGAAACAGAACCATGGTGCTTTGTAATCTCATTTCCTAACGTACTTTTGGATGATGTGGATAGCAGTGATTAGCCTGGCACAAGAGAACTATGACAGGGATTTTTTCATGGCAAAGAATGTTATTCTGACTTCAAGTAAAATGGAATACAGGAGGAATTCAATGACAGATGAATCAGCTACCAAACCTTTGTTTAACTTTGACAGACTCCCTATTACTGTAAGAGACTATGAATGTTCTTTTTTCATCTGGGTGAAACTTGCAGTCCATATAACAGCAAATAGATGTAAAACTCTCAGATGTCCTAGACATAGGTAACAGATTAAAGGTAGGTATAGCACTCTTCTGGAGAATCCTTTAAGATACTGTAGGAAATGTGTACATTTCTTCTATGGGATATCACTTTTTAGCATCTACTTCTCGTCTGTTGTTAATGTGCTTTGTGGCATGTTGAATTCTTTCTTTTCTTTTCTCTTTCTTTCCCAAGGGCTCAAAATACTCAACTGTAAGCTTGTTTTGACTTTTGTGAACAGTCATTGTCTCATAGATCATACTTATGCTGTACAGCTGTCCCTTACTGTGTTCTGATTCATTCTCCATGGACTGAAAAATAAAGAATTTAAGAGGTAGAGACTGGAGATAAAGAAGATTAATGTGCAAGCACCGATATGCACATTTCTGTGCTATCTGCAATGAAGGGTTGTTATTTTTGAACCCTTTGCAAATTGTCTACATCTCTTTGCTGGTTTTCTGCATGTAGCCCAGCAGTGGTAGACGTTCAGTTGGACTGCCCTAAATTTTGAGCGATGGGTGAATGATGGATTGATGGATGGATTCACAGTTATGCTGAACTTTATCTCTGTTATACTCAGGACACTGTGGTGGAAAAGTGACCTTTTATTACCATCTTTTATTGAGTTGGAGTGGGGTGGATGGTGGGTGGGGATGGGGAATCTACCATGGCAAGTACATCTTTTCTTCTATCTCTGCAGTTCCTACTTAGAAATTTGACAACATTTTTCTTCTTGGGAAAGGCAGTAACTTATTCTCTGTGGATATTCTAGATAAGGACAGATTGAGAAATTGTAGCAGAGAATCGTCTGATCCAGCTCTCACCTCTAATAAAGTGTGTGTGTGTGATGGGGGTCCTGAAGAGAGTAGTCTCTGTCGTGATGTTTCTTATATATTTTTTAATGTCTCAGTGGAAGTGTTCCTAAGATAACGCCGCAGGTGTTGAAACTGTATGTTGAGTAGAATCAAATTATGTCAAATTTCAGTGCATGGTTGTGCATACTTGAATATTACAGATTCAGAGGCACAATTCAAAAACCTACCAGTGAACCAGTATTAGTAAAATGGTAGTATGATGGATCACAATGGCTTACTTAGGAATTGGAGACTATGATGTTCCTATTTTCATGTTAGCTTTTATAGTTATACATATATCCATATCTTGTTGAATGCTGTAGTGTCACCAGGGTTTTTTTTTTGTTTGTTTGTTTTTTTTTTAATGAGAGATTCATCTTTCACACCTGAATAGTTTTTCATGTGTTATGATTTACAGATTCCATAGATATTGAATTATTTCTATTATTTTTGTGGCTTTACTTAATGTAGAAGTACATTTGGAAAACAACATACCAAACTAGATATGTGTCCTTTACTCCGTAATTCACGATGAATAAACTGTAACATAAAATAATCTCAAACCTGAAAGAGCCATACTCATGGAAATTTTGAAATGTTGCTGTCATCCTTCCTACCTTGCCACTCGCCAGTATAGAGGCATGTGTAGGAGAAAGTTTCGGTGAAGTTGTTCCTCTGACTTTAGAACCCCACTTCTAAACCCACGTGAGAACAACATTTGCGGTAATGGACAGTTTCAGTCAGAAAATCAGATGTTGTTTGGGGCAAGACCCTTTTTCAGGATAGAGTATTGTAGAATGTTGGATGGTTCTCAAGCTGTAGCCTGTCATAAAACATAACCAGGTAAATAGGTGATAAATGGCAGTGGGTTGTAATCACTCAGTGTGTTGTCTGCTTGTACAAATTGTGATCTATGTTATAGTATCCTTTAATATCTACCTAAAAACATTTGACAGATAGTATCTTCATCCACTTAAATTTCTTCTACTCAAATAATTCATTGTCATTTTCCCTAAAATTAATCCATCATCACTGAGAAAAGCAATGCTATAAAATATTATCTGTATTAAAATAAGGAATTTTTCATGACGGAGGAATTGTGTTATTCCTTCAGACTAAACAGAAATTTTATTTTCAAGGCCTAACTGCACGACACAGAAGAAAACAAAACATTTTTTAAAACAGTAAGCAGCATTCTTCTACTGCTTAAACTACTGCTGGGGTATTTTTATTTTATCCCTAAAGGTGATTTAAAAATATGCTTTTACTTAAATATATATATATAAATATAAGTAATGAACAACACACTGAGCAGAGTCCCACTTCAGTGAGTGGTTCTGAAAGCAGTCTGCATTGATGCCTCTTGAGCAGATGCCTTCTGTCTCCTTGCCTCAGCGTTAGCCCTGTGAGTGGTTGTGTGGTGCAGCTCAGACCACTCTTGAGTCCACACATTGACCCAGTTCTGCTGCTTTCTAGACACTTTTTTTTTTCTTGTTATAGTTGAGAGATTTTGTGGCTCATACATTAACATTCTGTTAAAAAAATAGATTTTCTACTACACTAATATATAATAGCACTGTAAGTTGTAGAATGTGGACATGAGCAAAACACAGGACTTAGTCTACTATGTTTTCAAAGAAAATTAAAATTGAAGAATGATGCCTGGCCTAGATTTTTAAGGACTGGAAAGCTCATTCGTTTATTTAGAAATATTTACAATTACTTGCAGGATTTTTTTTTTTTTTTTTAGTTGTTTTGGTTGTTTTAAAATTGACTTAATTTCAATTTTTTTTTGCAAAGCTGAAGTTTCGTGTAGTATGAAATAGTATTATATGGGTCAAAATAAAGGTTTGCAGGACTCGTGCTCTGTCAGGGACACAGCATTTTGTAAACTCCCTCCCTTCCCTTTTGCAGGCATCAGAAATTCAGATTCCAGATTGTCTCATTTTACCATGGCCTCCTTTTTTTCCCCTGGCAAGTACTCCAGGAGTTGGAAATATCTCTATTTCTGACACGTGATTTGGCTGCCAAGACCGGCCTTGGCTACTGTGCTCTTTACTGTTTCTCACTAGCAGTGAGAAATGTGCAGTTTCTGTAGTAATATGAGTAGAGTAGGTGGAGATGGATCCTTCCACCTTGGAAGTCATGCACGAATTTGAGTATGTGAAACAACACTTCATTAAAGACAGGAAAGAACCTTATAGTAAATAAAAATGTTTACTGCTGATAGTCCATCTGTAACACATCATCTTCTGTTTGTGCTTATCAGCCCTGTTATCAACATTGTTAGCACATTCAGCTTTGGTGCTGACTTTTGATATTGTGCTCCCTCTGTGAAACTCCAGCGTTCAAACAGCTGCCCAAAATGAAGGCTTTCCAATGACCTCGGAAAGAGCTAATCTTTGTAACTGTGGAAGAGAATAAAAACACTTCCTGGGTTACCTCAGTGAAAAATCTGCATGCAGCTCTCAGGGGTTTTGAGTCTGAAGACCATTCTGGGCTCTCAGTCCTGGCTGTTGAAGGAAGGACTTCAGCAGGGTCCTGGCTGCCATCAGCACAGATAAACCAGCAAAAATGTATTGCTCAATTTTTCCCTTGTTTTGAGTCTCACAAGGCTTGTGCATCTTAGCTACTTCTTATTTTCAACTTGAGAATTTATTGTATTATTTGGTAACTTCAGGTGACATTGACTGTATTGTCTAACTTGTAATTTGATTGTAACTCAAAATCTGGGGAAGGGAAAAACCATTAAAACAACCAGCCACTAAGAAAGAACTTTTTATCAATTAGTTGTCATGAGTTAAATTAAACTTCATAATGCTTTTATGCATAATATCACTGAATTTTTTAGGCTGGCATGGTAGCACTCATAACTGTACTCACAAACCTCGACGTAAAAAATGACTTTGCTGACAGGTGGGGGGAGACTGTGGTTTCTTGGGGTTTTTTATAATCATGATTTTAAAATATCTTTTAATGGAACTGTTAACATATATTTGCATTTTTTTTAATGTGCTTCACACTGCAGAGCTCTCCTTTACCTTTATTTCATACTCAGTTTTAACATGTTTTTCCTATTGATGTTTATGGGTAATTGCATAAGAGAATTTAACACAGGACACAAGCAGTTTAATGGCAGATATCAACACAGAACCTGCCTAAGAGTGATAAGGAAAATATCTGATTTTGCCCTTCTGAGAAAGTGTCAGAGTTAATTTTAATACACATTCAAAGAACAAATACAAATGCAAAACATCCTGCACAAACATTTTCTGAAGATTTCTTAGATGCCTCCTTCCCAGCTACTGTGTGTTGGGCTCACATCTGTAGGAAGAAACGCATTTCCAAATGACAGAAAGCTTCATTTTAACATCTCCTTTTCTCTCACTGGTAGCAGTTTTAACCATTGAACAAAGTGAAAACGCTGGTTTGTGTCAAGAGAGAAGATGAACAACCATGGCATTAAGGAAAAGTGATTTAAAAAAAAGATTTTTATTAAGCCTTCTAGTAGCAATTGGTGCTCTTTTTATTAGATTGGTGGATTCCATTTACATTCCTCTTTTTATTAGATTGGTGGATTCCATCAGGAGTCCAGATGGAGAGAGTGCCTGATTGTTCTCATTAGGATTTGCTGAGCAAGCCAGGTTATACAGCATGCTGCCCCTGCATGCCTTCTGTAGGTGGAGAGCTGCAGAAGCCAGCAAAGCTGTGCCATCAACCAGATATTGGAGCTTATCTTGGTACTGATGTGTGCTTTAACAGCATATATGCCTTCTTCTAAGAATAGTATCAGCATACTGTCTTTTCCTTCTCATTTAACTGTGTTTTGGCATAATTATAATGGAAACAACACAGAGTATGGGCTTTGGACAGTGTCTTTTCCTGACTTTTTCACACTGACTGTGGGCTTTCAAAAAAAAAAGTGGTAATTCCTTTTTACAGATGTTATCTCAGGTCTGCCTTTATATTTTGGAGAAACTGATAGTGCGTTCCTGTCTATGGTACATGTAGAATAGCTGGTTCCTTTCCTCTGTCAGCCTGGAGTGTCTTTGCTTTAGTGGAGTTTCTTGTGAGGTTGGATTACATTGCAGGGCTGTATCTACCACTCCAGCAAGTGAAGCTGTACAGCTGGGGATTTTTTTTGGCCATGTGGTAAGACTTCAAGATTCCATTGATTTCAAAACCTCATCTAGAATATGTATGTCTCTGATAGTGCCATATTCATCAACTCCCTCAAAACGCAGCTGCTTCCCTCACCACTCCACCTGCCCCCTGTCAACACCATCTAATAGCAAGAAATAGGTGTTTGGATATCATAGTTAGACACTGCCTTGAAGAGAGAGTGCATGGATAATACATTGCTAATTAGATCAGGAGCATTTTATTGGAATGACAAGGAGAGTTCTATCCCAGTAGTAGAAAAATTTCATCAACTAATAATGAAATGCAGTGTTTTTGTAGGTGTTGTGCTACGTTAGGAGATCATCCAGTTTGCTTCCTTCAAAGGTGAATCACATTTCTTTAAGCAGGCCAGCAAGATAAGGCATGCAGCAAAGCACAAACTTTTTGTACTCGTGGTGATTTTCACGTTTGTGGGAACGTGAGAAGGCTATCCCAAACAGAAACATCCAGCAGGGGACTTCTTTCCATGAAAAGGGTGATGCCTGAAGAGGATGAAGAAAGACTTGAGAAGCTAAGGCCAAGAGAAAAATTTAATTAATTCTGTTAAACAATGCATACTCCTCAGAAAAAAAAAAAAAAAGAATGCATAGTTGTTTAATCTACTGTATCTTTGAGATTTCGGTGTTTGCCGAGAGATTAAGATATCATCTGCAGCCTAAAATGGTCCTTTTGTTTACAGTTTGAGCAAGCACAACAGCAGATATCTCATACAAATTTTTCATTCTACTGAAAAAATTAATATACTGATAAGAAGTGTGATAATTAAGCTAACAAGGCAGGCTGGTCTCATTAATATGAAGGCAAATTTTCAAACAATAATCTTTCTTGTTGAAAAAAGAGTTATTGGACTGCAGGATTTATTTTGCAAGTAAATTGAAAATTAAATTATGCCTCAAAGGCCTTATTAATTCTTTAAAAACAATTTTAAAAATGTGGTGTTTATGATGATTCTTTTGAAACGTTGCAGTGTTTCAGCTCTATTGAAATATGAGGGCACTGTAATAAAGATATTTTTCCTTTCTTATTTCTCTCTTTCATAGATCTCACCATAATTTTGCAATATTCTACTTCAGGAATAACTTGAAAGGGAGTATCCCTGTGCATTACCCGTGTTTTTCTTTATTTCAGATAGGCAGCCTGAATAGCTTTATTTATATTATACGCACATAAATATGATAGCATTAACAAACTAAATAAAGCAGGAACTCTTTATGCTGACTGTTGGTATGTCCATCTGAAGTCCCTCAATGGCCCTCAGCTGTAGTGCACTTGCAAAATTTAAATAAATATTAAGTGTAAGCTGTTGATTTTCATTCAAATGTCCATTTTTAAAAATTTGGTTTATCTGTTTTATAAGATGAGACTTGGCTTCATCAGTATGTTTTGCTGCTTTATAGTTTGTTATTAGATCAACTGAATTTTGTCAATCATCTGAGAACAACCAATCAGTAACACCAGATTTATCATACTGCTTTATTCTTCCTTGTGAAAGTGTAATGGAAAATGTGAAAATGACTCTTGAAAAAGGAACTTTTCTACCTCTCTGTAAGTCTCTTAATCCAGAGTGAACACAATTGTGATTTATTTTCAGGTCTCTTTTTCTTTCTTGTCTGTCCAAATGATTGAGGGTTGTGGATGAGATGCTATCCACTACCACTGGCCTACAGTAAATTGTTTATATCCATATTTTTGGGGCTGGGGCATGGATTTGTAATCCTTCATGTTGAGACAGCAATTGAATGTGATAAATTTCAAGCATCCACTTGCTTTTTCACAGTTGTTCATACTGGTAGGTAATGTTATGTCATCTTGTGACTGACTAATACACTTCAGTCATGTCTACCTAATAAGCTTCTGACTTGAGCTGAAATTCTTGTTATTTCCTGTCAAGTACATGACCTTGTACTTTATGATGCCAGACTTCATTCTATTTCTGTTACTCTGCCATAATCTAGTTCTTTCTTTTGATATCTTGATTCTCCTCTGTATTGATGACACCTAATTTTACAGAGAGAGGAGTCCATAAATGTATCTCTAGTTTTTGTTTCATGGCGAAAAACATGAAATTTAGCGAAATTAAGGAATGTCTTGATTCCCAGATCTTTAATTCCTGGGGGGTTTGTTTTCCCTTGTCTCAGGATCTTACATTACCATTTTCCTGTTGTTATGCAGCATGTGGTTCCTTTTCTCATGTACTCATGAATGAATAGCAATTTCCAATGCAACAATAGATGAAATCAGTCACTCCTTTTCAATCTAAAAATTGCCTGTCACAGAAAACCATAGGTTATTTTGATATGACCTGCATAAGATGACCTTTTTTCCGTTTGATCTGGTTTTTGATTTAACTCCATTTTCCTAAATGTTCTTTCTTTTTAAAATTTTTCTAAATCATACATATTATTGAAGTCAGATTTACAGATTTTTCACGAGCTGTTTTGTACATGTTCTACCTTTCTCATCCTCTCCATTCTGTATTTTCAGTACTTAGTATTGTCCATTTACTCACTTCCAATTCACCCTGTTAGATTAGTTTATGGTCCTTTTGTCTGTATTTGTGGTATCATTTATCAGGTTTTCAGAATTTTGGAACACAGAGTTTCTCCTGAATAGAGCTCCAATATTATAACCTGCTGCTGTGGATTTTTTTTTTGTTGCTGTTTTATTATTTTATTATTATTATTATATTATCTTATAATATATATATTATATATATATATTATGTTATCTATTCTGCTTAGGTCCTTTTGGTCATCAATCACATTTCTAAAATATTTTGAGAGAGGTTATTATGTAAGTTAGTACCTTACATTATATTTGAGGAGGAGGAAAGGAATTTCACATTTAAACTTAGATGTTTTCATTGTTAAGAGTAAATGTGAAGTGTATCAAAGAAAGTAGAATGTCTCATCAATAAACATAGGCACTCTATACTTGTTAAGCATACTGATTTGCAGAGGTGTGGATACTGAAAGATAAATGTACTCAGAATTTGCTCTTATATTTCATCATAAAATAAGAGGGGTAAGGGCTGATAAATGTTTTAGTAATATGAACTTTGGAAATTTTCTGGGATTATTGCTTCTTAAAATACTTTGCACGTACTTTATCTTTGCCTTTTATTATATTATGAGGGAACAACCTAATTTAATTTTTTTATTGTTGATTTTTCTTCTGCTGCTCTTTTTCTTAATCTGGCTAAATCAAATAATGTGCCTGAGCTGCTGCAAGTGAATAAATCATTTGAATTTCTTAAAGTTCCTGAGTAGACATTTTTTTCTGAAACCTCTTGATTTTGTTGTAAAAGTCATTGATTTATGTCACACAGGCATTAAAGTCTTTTAAAATGTTACATGGTATCTCATAAGGTGTGAAATTTGATTTTAAGTATCCATGTTTGTACATCCAGGCATAACGTACATTAATAACTTTAAATAGATACAATAATAGTATATTTCTCTCTGTGAAACGGGAAAATGCTGTGTCATTTGTCTCAAGTTACACAGTTTCCAACCTCTCTCAATGTGTATAAACTTAAAAGAAAATGATTAAATCGTGCTGCATTATAATAGTAATGGCCCATCATTTTGAGTAAATACAAGCAGTTAAATGTAATGATGGTTTTTATGAAAATTACTTTGGCTCATTCCCAATTTCAGAGTACTTTTATTATGTAAATTTAGACAATTTTTAGCTAACTATTACATTAAGCAACAATATGAGAATTATAATAGTCCCTCATTGACTTAAACTGAAAAGGAATTGCCAGTGGATTATATTACAATGCGTGTCTTATATGACATTCGTTCCCATGAGAAAACTATCCTTAAATACGCTTTTTTTGCTATTTATCTTATAGTCATTTGACAATATTGCCAAAGTGAGTGTTTCTCTGCTCAACTTAAAGTTTTTTGGTTTAGTTGTTGACTTACATAATGAAAAAACTAATACTCCCTAGTAATGCAGTGCCTTCCCAATCCTAAATGAAAACATAGGAAGGAAGGAAGTACACTTGATGATACTGTCCAGTTGACTTGGGCTTTTACAAGTTTCAGACTAAATATTTAAGACTTTTATAAGGAGAAAACATAGTATTTTTACTTCTACAGTAAAATGTTAAAACACCTAAAAATAATTTTTACCTGCCCTAGAGTGACTTTTGGAAGAGTGTGCAAAGTGTTGACAGCTATTCAAAAGTACTGGGAAATGAATTATCCACCTCCCATGTGTATCTCTGTTTTTCGTGTTTTGTTTGTTTGGTGTTGTCCTTCTGGGTTTCCCAAATTTTATTTCATGGTAGGCTTACTGGGAACTCTCCTGCTAAAACCCCAAGGTTCTTAGGACTCTGTGAAACGAAAAGTATAAAACTTATTTATAGGCAGGCCAAACTTGAGCCCCCTGGAAAGCTCTCAATCTTGATGGAGCCTTCTCCAACCTTGGCTTTTCCCATTAATATTTAGGACATCATCAGCACATTCCTTCAGTTGCCTCACTCACCAAATTCATATGTATGTGTGCATGTGCCTCTGTGCACATATCCTATTTGCTACTACAGTGGAGAACAATCCTGCTTGCTTTCTCCTCTTCCAAACTCTATTTCTCTGTCACATTAAAACTCAAAACTTATGAGTAGGTTGACTAATAAAAGGAAAAACTAATAGAAAGATCTGACATGATCATAATAAAATCATTACACTCTTATGAATAAGTATTTCTTTAAGGTGAAGAGCTGGGCAGCAGCTGGCTGAAAGCTTTTAACCCTTCAAAGGCTCTAAATGTATGCATGCAGATTTAAGTCATACTGGGGCTTGGTCCTGTGTGTAATAAATATATGGGTTTGAGAATAGTGAATGAAGCTGAAACAAGAACCAGCTGGTGGAATTGGAACTTCTAGGGTTTTTTATTTCATATTATCTAGGTTTTTCAATTTCATTTTTAAAATTTAAAATCTTGATTAAAATGTGAAATATTTTTATTTCACATATATAGGTTGTTTGTTTTTTTTTTAATTCAATAAAATGCATGTGAAATGTGTTGTGTGAATGATTTTATTTTATTTCTGTCTGAGGAGGAAAAAGAGAGTACCAGCACTAAAGAAGTCGCTTTTGCACGGACTGGCATTTTGCAGTATAAAATTGAATATATATAAACTGTTACAAGACATTTTCAGCACCACTGTAAACATTTACCAGTGTTTGTGATTGTTTGCAGTTGATTGTGTGGATTCTCTGGTGCCTTATAAAAAAAAAGTCCATCTGGTAACTTTGCCTGCAGGCAGGACATTAATAAAATCTCTTTCCCTTATGATCTCTCAGTTTTTATGAACTTATCTTTTGAACCCCACCTGTTCTTAAAACTGCTTGAGCTGAAATACAGAAACAGAAAGAAAAGTTGGACAACAGAACAAAGCGAGACATAAATAGTCATGTAGTATTTATGTAGAATTCTACATTACTGTGGAACTTCATAGTTAGAGAATTATTCTGCCTTATTTCTTTATAACTCTTTCTCCATGTGCATCTTAAAAGTTCTGGGATTAATTGGGAGAAAATAACTGTCCAGCTGCATAATGATTGTAAGACAACCACTAAGCCTCCTCTTTGTTTATTCACACCATCTGTTTTGTCTCAGAATTTTTCTGAAGGTAGATATCTGGAAAATTTTACATATGCATAGTGATGGGCACTGTGAGCTGAGCAGGAGAGAGATAAATTCCTTCCAGTTTTGGTCTGCGTGTTGCACCGGAACAACACGGAAAGGATAAGATCCTGACACAAGTCTAAGTGCAGAAAAGAAGCATCCTTTATGCCTTTAGCGTCTTGTGACACATCTCTCTCAGGCAAATGTCATGAAAAGTAAAATGAACAGGAAGATGGGCAGAAATCTTACTGGCTCGTTCTGCTTCAAAGTAGGTAAATAAATGTCAGTCTGGGATTTTTATTTTTTTTTCTTATATCCTGTTACTTGGTTTGACTGTAAATAATATGAGATTGCTCTGAAAGGAGAGTGTTATGATTTTTGCGAGATAAGCAAGGACAATCTCTAGTTTCCTAGAGAGGTTGTGTATTGTTTCCATCTGAGACCATTTAGGTTTACTACTGCAACAGTATTAAGCACCAGGCTCCACAACCACCCCCTCTCCCACCTTTCCCATCAGGTACTACTTATTTCCCCACTTTTTTTCCCCTCTGTGAAGGCAACAGGGCAAACATGCTCTCAGTGACATATTTACTATAAATATATGTAACTGCTGCAGTCACATAATTTAAATCACCATGAGAAAGAATGCATCTTAGCAGGCTGGCTTCAAGTGCCATATGGGTTGGTATTCAAAAACAGCCCTCCTAGCCCAAATTGCAGATAGAGATGAAATTTACAATTGTCCTGAGAACTCAAATTAGGTTTTTCATCTCTGCTTCAATTCTATTTCCCATGAAAATAAACGCTGAATCTGACAGGGAACGTAAAAAAAAAAGTTAGAATTGTCACCTGATATAAATTACAAATACAGTGTGAGCTGCCATGTCAGCTCAGGTTGTTTCCTTCATTCATAACATATTTACTTCACAGACAGAGAATCTAATCAGTGTTTCTTCAGGAGCTGGATTTTTAAACTGATTTATAGGGTTGCTTCTTCTTTTCCTTCCTTATTTTTTCTTCAGTCATGGCAGTTTATTTATAATCAGTAAGAATACAGTGAGCTAAATATGACTTTGCTTTAGTTAGATCATTCTTGGATCTGATCATAAATTTATTTTTTACTTACCTTTCAGAAAAATTTTATGTAACTGTAAAACTGGTACTGTATAAAATATATATTACGTTTATGTCAATTCAACTTGACTCAAATTCTCTTAACTGATGGACAGATATTTTAATCACTTGGCTTAAAGATAATTTTCATCATTCTAAGCACTTTTAAAGTGTCTTGGTGCACCTAGCTTAATTAGAGCCTTGTTTTGTGGTTAAAGTGTGTACTCTGTAAAGAACTGTTTCATTCTAGCTGAACATCTCAGAAAGACAATCTAGTAAGAAAATCTAACTATCTAACAAAAAAAAATGTGGTAATGTAAATTACTGCTTCTAGATGATTTTTTAAAATTTGAAACTGAATAGAAAGTAAATATCTAGATTCCTGTTTCACAGAGATTGGGAACTGTGGATCTTTTCATCGATAGCTTTCATCCACAGCTGGGGGAGGAGGGGAAGTCAGTCGGCCAGACAGAGAAGTATTCCCATTTCTTTCTTCATTCATTTTGTTAATCTGATAAATCCTTCTTGAAATGTGTAGAACAATATAGTTAATTCAAAGAGGATTTGTCGTGAACGAGCCTTTTATAATTGCTTAAAAAATCACCAACAAAGGTACCAGCAGAAGTAGGTTTAATACAAAAGTGAAATCATAATAAAGTTCATTGGCAAGGTACTACTTACTAGGTGATTGAGACACACAGAGAAAAGCCAAGTAAAATCTAAAATCAGTCAATCTAAAACCATAATCAACACAAAGGTTATATGCATGGAGGTTGGGGTAGGGAGGGAGAAAAGGGTAAGGGTAGGAAAGGATAAGGATAATAAGGAATGCGGAAGACTTTTTTATTTAGGCACATGGTTCAGAGTAGACCCCTGTGCTAAACTGAGCCCTAGGCTTGACCAGCAGTTTAGGTCTGAAGCTTAATAGCACTTGAACTTAACAGCACTTAATCGATACCTTAAGTTAAATAATTTAACAAAGGATTCATATAGAATTTACTTTAGAACAATAGTGACTCACAGACCTACTTACATATTTAAGGTACTGAAGAATCTAAGAACCAACACTAAGAGTACAATTAGCTACAGCATATTCACTCTCCCATGCACACAAACCTAAAGAGTATGTATAAGGAATACCTGTGAAAAATTCCCCTCGAGTTCAGACAGGTGCTCACGTCAGATGCCTTTGCATCTTCTCAGCGAGCAAAGGGCTGAGCCTCCAGAAGTGGGGCTATCAACCCAGTTGTCATCATCTGGTGGTGGTCCTCCCTGTATCACAAGCCTGGCTGGCTCTGAGAGCCATCCCACTCAGTGGAAGATTGCTGGTCACAGCCCACTGCAGCTCAGGAGAGCTCAAAGGGTCTGGCTTTGGGCTGCTACTTGTAGGGTCACCACAGAGTGGGCTTCAGTCATTGTAACTTGTCATCCTAGCTGCAACTGGGGTCACTAACTTTGACATTTTGATAATAAAAGTGGTATTCCACTTGGGTTGTTATGCAGGCAAGAAAAATAAGTTTTCAAGTCTGCTCTTTAAAAAATAGGAGCTCATTAGGCAGGAGGAGTTCCCGGGAGCAGACAGTGTTTCTGCTGAGCTCCAGAGGAGCTGAGCACAGCCCAGGTGCTGTTCGTCAGGGCTGAGACCAGGGAAAATTTCTGAAATTGTAGTGTGTGTATGTGTGTGTGTGTGTGTGTGAGTGCACCACCACAAGAATTTTCAGAGGATTTTAGGATTATGTTCTGCCATTTTCACTTAATACAATATCTATTAAATACCACATGAAATGAGAAGCTTCCAAGAAGATTGCATTATTTCCACTGAAAATATTTTTTTCTTGAGAATCTCAGTTGTTTTCTGGAAACATGGCTTTTTTTTTTTTTTAATATAAAATTTGCTTGCTTTTTTGATGATCTTTCACATGGATGGAAATAAATCCTAGTACAATTACAGTTTTTCCAAGGTACTCATCCTTCCCTAGGTTTGTACTTATTCCTGCTTTAAGCAGAGGGGTCTTGTTTTCACAAACAAGAAACAGAGTTCTAAATGTCATGTATGTTAAAAAATTAGTAAAAAAAGAGTATGATGTCAAGTTTAACTGCTTCCACTCCTGAATATAACCTTCCAAGAACCAGATATGTGAGGAGTCTAACCAGATATATTACAAATTATGAAACTACATGGAAGTATTTGTCCTAGCTGAGTGCAAACTAAATGGAGCTTACGAAGAACTTCCTGTCTGTGTTTACATGCCAGCTGTGGAGTGTTCCAGCAGTGGGGCTTGAGAATTTGTCAGGAAGTCCATGAGAGAGTTTTTGATCTCTTCTTCCTCTGCCACTCATTCCCAAGCACACCACGAGCCAGCACATGCCAGAAATTTGGCTGTGGCCACACTGTTTGGGTTACTGGAAATGTTTAGCAATATGAATAGTAGAATTCTGTTGCAGAATGGCCTCTGCATCAAGCATTTCACAGGAACATGTCATTTATTCCTGTAATTGCAGCCATTGTAAACTGTTGTACCTTCTCCTTTGACATCCAAGTAAGCTGTACTTCTGGAGTATCATTTCTCTGAGGGCCACCTGGGTCCAAAAGAGAACGCTTCTAAAAATACCGTGAGTTTTGGGAATGGCATTATGGCATGATTTCACTTCAAAGCAATGTTAAATTTAAAAAAACAAAACAAAGCAAAACAAAACAAATGGAAAACCCCTAAAACAACAACAACAAAAAAACAACCAACCAACCAAAAAAAAACAAAACCAAAACCAACCAACCAAACAAAAAAACAAATTAGCAAACCAAAACTTGGGTGTTTTCCTCAGAGTTCTTAATTAGTGAAACAAATCTCTAGTGAATAACTGATGCCATTATATTGTGTATGATTGAATAGAGTAATCTTTAAAAAAATCTTAGAGTTAAATTAGTAATAATAAAAAATCCCATTAATTTTTTTAATAACAAATTGCTACCAGTTTATGAAGTTTAAAGATCCTATTTTGTTGTAATACAAATATTAGAGTTGTTTTATATGGACAAAAATGAACAGGCTGTTATAACAGAGCAATTACATCCCAGACTAAATACAAACACACTTTGCTTCCAAACATAATTTCAGTACTTGGGTGTTAATCATCTAATAATTTAATGTATTCAAAACTATAATCCACAGAATCAAGTATTTTTAATTTTTATATAGCTAAAGGAAGATAAAACATACTATTTAAACCTTTCTGACATTTTTGCATCAATCTGGCAAAGCTAATGCTCTAGAGGAAACCGTGGCTTAAACAATCAAAGATTTTTTTCCCTTCTTTTCAGTGCTGGATGACAGTTCTGAATTTCCACAGTCATTCATGCATGTCTTGTTAGATTTTATCACTTTTATCTGGCAGCTTACCAAATTTTAAGTTGTTCTGAAAACTTCTGAGTGCACTTGCTTGCATGAAGAAGCTTGTAGGATTATTGTCTTGTTTGTAAGGGAGGAAAACTTGGCTATTCTCTTTCATTTAGCCGTACACTCTGAAATAAAATGAAAAGTAAACTTAGGGTGTAACTTTTGGGACTACAGTTTTTATCTCACAGGCTGAGATAAAGAGAGTTTAATAGGTAAGACAGAAGCAATATATGAAAGCAAAGCAAAACATGGATTTCTTTCAGTACTTCCCAGTACTTTCAGTACTCCTGGATTGGAAAGACAGAACGTCATCACTCCAAAGGCTCTTCGTATTTCTTCCCCCAGCTTTATATGCTGAGAATATTGAGGTGCTGGAGCAGGGGCAGAGAAGAGCAAGGAGGCTGGGGAAGGGACTGGAGCACAAGTGCTGTGAGGAGAGGCTGAGGGAGCTGGAGTTGTTCAGCCTGGAGAAGAGGAGGCTCAGGGGTGACCTCATCACTCTACAACTCCCTGACAGGAGGCTGTAGCCAGGTGGGGGTCGGTCTCTTCTCCCAGGCGACCATCAGTGAGATAAGAGGGCTCGGTCTCCAACTGTGCCAGAGGAGATTTAGGTTGGACATTAGGAAGAAATTCTTTACAGAGAGGGTAATCAGGCATTGGAATGGACTGCCCAGGGAGGTGGTGGATTCTTCATCCCTGGAGGTGTTTAAGATGAGACTGGATGTGGCATCAGTGCCATGGGCTGGGAACCACAGTGGGGTTGGATCAAGGGTTGGACTTGATGATCTCAGAGGCCTTTTCCAACCCAGCTGATTTTGTGATTCTACGACTCTATGACACGGAATGGTATGGAATATTCCTTTGCTCAGCTGGGGTCGGGTGTCCTGCCTGTGTCCCCTCCCAGCTCACTGTGCACCCCCAGCCCCCTTGGAGGTGGGGCCATGAGAGGAACAGAGGGGATCTTGGCTCTGTGTAAATGCTGCTCAGCAAGAGTAAACACATCTCTGTCTTACCAGACACGTATCAGCAGAAATCCAAATCATAGCCCCATACTATCTACTGTGAAGAATATTCATTCTGTTCCAGCCAAAGTCCGCTCAGGAACATGTGGGTGGTCACATTTGTTTGAAATAAACGAAATTTTGATTCCATGTCGAATACAGGTACAGAAACCATACCTCTTGTATTTATTGCAAAATGATAGCGATTACAACGGCAAAATGAACTCTCTTTGCAGACAGTCATTATTCCAGGTTACTACGCAGATTAAAACTGACTGTAGAAAACCTTACATAGTGCTATCTTAATTGGCATGTTGTAAAAAAAAATACTTGAATAAAGGATTGAGGCAGGGGCTGAGATGGACAAAAACTGATGAATAGGTTTTTCAGCATCAGTTAACAATTCTTTACAATTCCTTAAAGACACCAGATTTGTGACAGATTAGTAGTTAGGTGACTTTATTTTACAAAGTACATGCTCTTCTAGGATTTCTCCAGCACATACTGAACTTTATTTTTTGTCTTGTGACTTCATTTTCACTTTACCCACATTTTAATGCAAAAAAAATTGAAATCTGAAATGGAAGTTTTCCTATATGCTTTATTAACAGACTTTTTTTGTCGTTAATTATGGAATTATCTCTTTTCCAGAGTACTTTACTGTGGATCTAATTAATTGATACATGAAACAAGTTCTTTCAGTTAATTAAGAAAACTATAAAAGTTTGCTTTCATTTTCTTCATACCGCCGCTAGCCTTTGATTTTTTCCTGTTTTTTCAGTAGATTTTATTATTCATTGTCAGTGTAGTGCTTTGGCTTTGAGTAGTTGCTTGTGAAGATTTATAATCTTCATAATTCTCTTTATTCAAATGTTTTGTGCCTCTTTTTTAGTGCAACCTTTTTCCATTTTAGGTAAATAAACTGGGGCCTCAAATTTACATTAAAGTGTAATATGACATAGGGAGGTGTGGATAAGATAAGCCGAGTGCCAGCATCAAATTTGTTTTGTATCTGAAAACTGTGAAATTCCTCAAAATCAAGAATGACTTTCTTCCCATTGAGTAACCACAGAAGATGTTTGTACTAAAAGTATTTTCATTTTCAGCTTTCTGAAAAAGAGAAATTATCTGCAGTGTTCACACAGAAATATTAGAAAAAAAAACAGAAACAAACAAAAAACACCCAAACAAACAAAAAACCCCACCCAAAACAAAACAAAAAACCAATGAAAAATTTCAAACAAATTCTATAACTGGAAGTGGAGATGAGTGGCTTTCTACTACATATCACTTGGCTTTCTACTACATATCACTTGCCTTTCTACTACATATCACTTGGCTTTCTACTACATATCACTTGGCTTTCTACTACATATTTTATATAATTAATATGGGACTTACATCCACTTATGCTGTGGTAAACTGCATCATGTATTAGTCACAAGCACCTTTGATATGTCCCATACTTACTTAAATGTACTAAGATGAGCCAAGCTTGCTATTCAGGAAAGGAACAGCTATAATGATTTAGAGGAATCATGGTGCCCCCTTCAGTGTGATTTTTGTCAGAACATATTATGTTTTCGTATTTAAAAGAAAGTACTCTTATGTTTTGGAAGCTCTGTATTGATCCCACAGTTACGGAGAAATGTAATCTTAAGGGAGAAAAACTACTCTGTGGTCTGTAAAGTAAAACTGCTCCGATACAGTGGTACATAACCTAGTGTTGCATCCAAAACTCTTTAGTCCAATGTAATTTTCTGTGAATGGTTGTCAACTTTGAGCACTGCAGGATCTCACCTTAAATTTTTGAAATTAAAGGACTGTGCTAGTGTTTTATTTCAATTTTGATGCTGAGTGCTTTTAAAAAAGTAAAATAAAATGTTGGGAATAAACTAGCAGTACAGTAAGGGACTGCAGGGCCTCTCCTATGTTAAATACATTCAGAGATATTGCTGCAGAAGGCCAAGTAATGATTGAAACAAAGATTTGAATTGCTCATCACAAAACTCAAAGATGTCATAATTTTCTTTTTCTTTTTTTTTTTTATTCCTGCTTATCATCCCTACTAAGGAAAAACAGGAAAACCTCCAATGCTTTAGACCAGATAACAACTCTGACTTTCATAATTTAAAGCAGTCAGAAAGCTGGTGAACTGATGATCTGAAATTCATCCTGCTTAAAAGGATCTGCGTGACTTTGAGCTGTTATGGAAGGTCCTAAATCATGTCAGTTCTAGTCTTACACTCCTGGTATGAATATTAAATGAAAACCTACAAGATTTTTGACAGGGAAAGTTTTTGCAGGGAGAGGAAATTACCAAAAAACAGCAATGCTATTGGATTATTTGTCTTTTATCAATGTAGATGTAACTATGCAACTTTATTACCTGAGGTGGTTGTTGCTGGTTATTTCACTGTAGTAACAAGATTGGATGAGAATTAACTTAGTTGAAAATTTTGGGTTCCAGGGAATATAAAACCTGCCAATGCCTTATTGTGGCTAAGAAAAAGCAGTAAATAAATTACAGAGGAAAAATAAGTGGCTGAGATGTAACTTTTCAGTTTAAATCGTGTAAAAGGCTTGGAATCTAATGACATAAAGTTTTAGTGATTTCATTTCAATTTTCCTACATTTAGTGGTGGTTAAGCTGACCTGGAATATCATCATGCCACTGTGCTTCTTAGCCTACAGTTTGAATGAAGTTCTGGGTATACAACTACCTTTCACTGACCTTGTGTCAAAAAAAACCAAAAAAAACCAAAAAAAAAAAAAAAAAAACAAAAAAACAACTTCCTTGTAAGGAGGTTCTTAACCAAATCACTGTTCAAGCCATAATGCAAAGGCACCACAATTTAAAATGGGCCACCATCCACTGTTTTTCTTCCCTGTGTGGCATTGTGTGGATCCTCTTTGAATTTGAACAATAAAGCTGTATTGTAGTCAGAATCCTGTGCTCATCCCTTCCTGAGACAAAGAATTTTGGTATCTAGGATACATTTTCTTCAAGTCACGTCAAAAAATGATGAATAAAGTGTTTACAGAACAAAATCCCGAAATCCGATTCTACTCAACGTGGTGTCTCTCTGCCATCCACTCTTAACAATGTAGGGGAAAAAAAGGAAGAAACAAAGCATGTTTTGGACATTATAGGTTTGTTCTTTCACAGTAAACTGTCCATTATTTGAAATGCTGTAAATGGCTTTAGGAAAGATGGCTGGAAATAAGCTTTCAGAAAAACTCTCTGAAAGGTTTGTTTCATAAGTTAGATAATAAAAGTGCTTGTCAAGAAAAGAAAAAAATGATGAAGAGGAAAGTGTTTCCTACCTACTGCAAGTAACTTACTTAGAAAAATGTAAATTTAACACTGATCTGACTCTTTTTTCCCTGTACAATGTCCTGTATCATTATAAACTAAGTACTACTCTCAGTGTATGTCCACACACCAGAGAAAAAAATAGTATTTTGGAAGGCTCCACCATTAAATATACGTGCAATGGTGCAAGGAGTAATTCAGTGTTTTGGACATAGATTAGGGAGTTCACTTATTTAGTTCCACTTACTGTGCTAGATCAATGGTAAAACACATTTAACAGAGAGCAATGGTTGAGGTCCTTTCTCTGGGCTGGGCTGACTGGGTAAGGTGTGGTGCCGCTGCTCTTCTTAGGATCCTTCTTTAATGCAGTGCCAGACACATGGTCAGCTTCAGCTGAGCTTGTGAAAAGGGGGACATCCTTATTGTAAGAGGACTTCCTTATTATTGTTATTACCCAAATCACTGCTGAAGTCATAATGCTAAGATATGATAACTTAAAGCGGGCCACAGCCCCCTGTTCTACTGCCATGTGTGGTACAGTTCCCTCTGCTACGTTTTATTCTCAGCAGCAATGCCACAAGTTTTATGAGAGATTTTGCAGTTTATAATTGGTGTGTGAAGATTTTCCAAAAGTCTTACAGATTTTTTTTTTTCCGCTGTATTTCATTCATATTGCTATTATTAGATTTAATAGTAGTAGAAATAGCAGTAGTGGTAGTATCTGGTTGTTCAGATAGGGCTGTGCCAAAATCCAGTTTTACAGAGAAAATTATCTGGGAGGATTTTCAGAGAAATGTCCCAGAGAAATATAGCATGAAATGAAACTTTCACTGCTTAGCACTGAGTTGGTACGAGTAATTTTGCAAACCTAGGGGGTTGTGGAAGGGAACATACCTTCCTTTTGCCTTCTTTCCCAGACAATTTTGCACTGAAACAGGAGTGGGAATTTGCCAGCTGATAACTCTCCTGTGCCTTTTAATCTTTACTCCTCTTAGATTAGATCAATGTCAATTAGGCCTCATTACAAATATTGATTTGTTTAATATTAGAAAGTAATTAATTATTGGGGTATATGGGAAAATTTTATTTTAATTTAAGAGAAACTTCCCCTGAATAACTCCTGGAGAAATGTTGAATCCATGCTGGACCTCCACTCACAGGTGACATTGCTAGGCTTTGCCCCTGTGAAATCTGCATTTTTAAGCTTTGTATTTGTGGAACCTACCATGGTGTTTTATCATTAGTTATACTGTTATACAGTATTTTCTCTTGGGAAACGTGGAAAAGACATCACTTATTCCAGTGGAGTGCACATTTTTATCTCAGTAAAGAACACTTGATCATCTCTATTTAATGGGCAACCAGAATCTGCAGGGTATTTTGCTTTGGAGCAAGGAGATGTTTGCTACCTAGCAAAGCAGAGATGGCAGCCAGCCTAGCAAAGAGATATCTCCATATTTAAGGAAATGGAACGAAGATTATTTTGGTTATGAAGAGTAGTGATCTCAAGAAGGGAATGGAAGGAAACGTGTGAGGAAAAATTAAATCTTTCTGGATCCCTAGGAGTCTTGGAAGATGAGTTCACCTGTAAGAGCTGATGAAGCACTCAAAGAGGGGCCCTACAGCCCATTCATTGACAGAGGGTTCTCTCCAGCCGGTGTTTTCTGCGACAACAGTCCCAAACAGGCAAAGTAGTGAAACAGCATCTATAGTTTATAAGGAGGGAACAGCAAAGTATTTGAGCAAAAAATTCAGAGACAAAAATTAGTGATAGTGGCCTAATGGTGTGGGCTCTCACTTTTTCTTAAGAAGAAATGTTACAAACTCTTTTTTTCTCTTCTGTCTTAATTGCGAGTGAACTTACTGTGATTTAAAGTACTTGGATAAGAACAAGGCACTCGATATCTATTCATATAATGTGGAATACTCTGACAGGGATGTTAACTTTCAGAATGTTTCTTCCAAAGCGAGCAAAAGGTAATAGTGTGTGACTCCACTCCCGGGGCAAGTGGGAAAATGTCACCAAAAAGGAAAAAGAAGTATGTTGCAACAAAACATAATAATTGAGAATGCACTGCAGCATGCAGTGACCTGCAATGAGGTGTGCAAGCCTAAGCTTCAAGATTTGTAAGGAGTGTATAACATTTCTGCTCTAAGTACTTGCTTTTTTTTTGTTTTTACTTTTAGTGTATCTTTATACCGTTTAGGATATATAAATGCAGAAGTTATGTGGAGATATTGTCTCTATTTAAATTTTCCCGTTCTCAAAGTATTTCTCATTTTTATTAAAAATCAGTAAACACAGGCATTCCTTTGAAATCAGAGTTCTCTATATTTTAAAATGTTTTTATTTTTAAATGCTTTTCTCGTTGACCTTCCTAAATTGAATTTTTTTAGGTTTTCATTGCAACTGTATAACAATATCATATTTAATCATGTGTTGTATTGCTGGATAAAACTTTGCTTAAAAAAATTGCATTATATGTTAATAATATAGAACATCTTGAATTCCAGAAAAAATGGCTCAATGCCAGTCTTAAAGTGTGTAGCTGGGACTGAGGTGAGATCACCAGACTGAGTTTTGTTTAGAAGAGTACCTCAAAGACAAGTACTTCGTCTAATCCTATTTTGTCTGCAGCATAAGCTAGAATAAAAGTTTCATGCTACTACTAATAAAATCACTTGGATGGAGGGATAGTCTGCCAGTGGCACAAACTGGGAGAAGTGCACTGGGGACACCTGTTCAGCCTGGGGGCTGACCTTCTGGAAAACAGCTCTGGGGAAAAGGACTTGGGGATCCTCTCGGACAACAAGTTGTCCACGAGCCAGAAGTGTCCTCTTGTGGCCAAGAAAGCCAGTGGAATCCTGGGGTGCATTAGGGAAATGGTTGCCAGCAGATTATGGGAGGTGATTAGGGGACTGGAACACATCTCTTATGAGGTGTCCTGGTTCTGGCCAGGACAGGGTTAGTTTTTGCAGTAGCCAGGAGGGGACTTGGCCAGGACCTGGAGGTTTTTCTACAGCACCTCACCTCATTTTCCAGGATGTGGGAAGGGCTCCCTCCCAGATCAGGACATGGGGGAGCTGTTGGGTGTTGTCAGGCATTTCTGCAGGTGGCAAAAATCATTTTTTGCACGAGAATCATTCCCCTCTTTTCCTCTACACTCTGTCATTAACGTAGTTCCTGTTACTGTTCGCTGTTTTATTTCTCTGCTTCTTCCACTGGTCCCAACGATGCCTGTTCTGTGATTCTGTGTGATTCTGTAGTAGGAATAGTAGTAATAACAACAAGAATAGTAAAAATAAAAAGAAGTAGATAGTAATTAAAGTGGTTTTGAATTAGAGTGGTGTTCAGACCGATCTATCAAATCGGTCTGTGTCTTTTGAAAGGGAAAATAATTCAGTAAGTGCGGACGTAAGAAATGCTTAAGAGGTCATTAGGGGGAACTTCTTCAAGGTGAGACTTGTGTAATGCCATGCGCAAAAGTTTGAAAAATATAGTATATTAAAGTAATTGATAAAAGGAAATAAAGGGTGGAAGTTGGGAATCAGTTTGCTTTCAACCTACATCACTGACCTCTGCTACCAGTTTCTGTGGTTGTTCTTCCCTTCAAGAAAAAATATGCAAATGCCGACTGTTCAAAGTAAACATGCAAAGTGATGCAGGGCCTCGAAAATAAGGCTCACAGAATAAGACTGAAGGAATCTGTCTTACTAAAGAATTTTTGAGGTAACTTCAACACCATGGGTATAAACTTTACATTGAAATGATATGACTGATAGCGAAGAAAGGATATTTTTTCTTCATGTGGAGACAAGACAACAAGACCCAAAGCCTTACAACTGAATGTAAACTTAAGATCTTGTCTTGTAAATCTTACATCTGAAAAAAAGAAAAAAAAATTATTTCCTAGTACTAATAATATTTACATTTATATAAATATGAAAGAGAAAGGGAATTTACAGTTGTAAAATACAGTTGCACACTGTGTGTGCATATATGAATTACTGGCTTTCTGTTGGGTTCTGGGACAATTTTTATAGTCTGTAAGTGGAGTCAATTTTGTATTGATCCTCTTAATATTGAAATTAATAAGTGTATATGCTTTCCTGCTTCCTCTTTTTCTACAGTGCCATAACAAGGATTTTACCTGTTGGGCCTCTCGAGTTTCCCTGCTTATGTCAATATAGTGATAGTAATATAAAAGTAAATACTGCTAAAATTCATTACATCACGATGCTTTACCAGGTTAGACCTATAATCATTTTTCCCTAAACACCATTTCCTCTCCTTCATCCCCCACCCTGTTTAACAGCGAGTAGGGTTTTGTTCTGCAAGTGTGTAATCTCTTAGCATTTAACCAGGTCTATAAATTAGGAAGAACATTAATAATGTTTCTACTGAGTGGCTTCTTAATTTAGTTTTACTAAATCTATACTAAATTTATATATGAATATAGATACACTTCATATAAAAAATTATATTTTATATAATATATATTATATATAATATATAATCTATATTTATATATATAACTTATAGAAACATATATACTAAATTTATATATAAATTTAAAATTAAATATACTGTCTTGTTTGTTGCAGTAAAATTTGGCTGGGAAACAGTAGCAAAGAAAAGATGTAAGACTGAATCAGAAAGTTAAGTTGTGAGGATTCAGTGTTTCAGCTTTTTGTCTGTGGGCAGAATCTTGCAGACTCAGACAGATGCTACACATTTAAAGGTCTCCTTAGAGAGGCTATGTAAAAGGATTAACATCCAAGAAAAGACAGTTCTTAAAGTTGGTTCTACAACAAAGAATATGAATATAATGTCTTTGGATCTGAAAAAGTCTTGGTTAAGAAACAAAAAACCAAATATCTTTATTAAAAAAAAGTTTGTTTCTCTTTTATTTATACTATTTTTACAGTGGGTAGTATCTTTCTAAACATGAAGAGCATTTTATTTGTTGTTTGTCCAAGGTTGCTCTGTATAACATGATTATGGCTTTTTCAGTAAGCGGTGATGTGATTTACTGGAGTATGAATTTGTCTGTTGATTTCATTGGCAGAGTCATGGATTTAACTGGGGGGTTTTTGCTTCTCTGTAAAACATTTTTGTATAAATTTTGCCTT
>JAYRBT010000093.1:32665187-32711586 GCA_036023395.1 Myiotriccus ornatus
GGTTTGGATGATCCTCTGGGGCACAGGGGGTGACTCCTGGGGATGGGCCTGTGCAGGGCTGAGGGTTGGACTGGATGGTCCTGTTGGGTCCCTTCCAGCTCAGCATATTCTGTGATTCCGTGAAATATGTTTTTAAGTCAAAAGACACAGAAATTTCCTGCCTAGTTGAGGCTATGTCCTTCTACTTTCTTGATTTACTGTAAGATATATCTTGGAGTATCTAAGCTAAAGGTGTTGCTGCAGCATATTTGATTAATTAATAAATTTTGCAATATGTCTTCAAAGTCAAAAAGAAAATTCTAACCAAAAATGACCTATTTCTTCCATCACCTCTCAGTCCTAATTTGTCCTAGTCTAGTGCTTCATTGAATCATATGCTCTTTCACCACTGAATTCACAAACATAAAATGTAGTTGGAATTGTTAAAAAACTACAAATTTCATCCAATAATCATGGAAGTTATTATAAGAGCTTTTGTTTCATATGGTGCTGGAATTAGGACTTAAGTTTCAGTAATAGTACTTCACTTACATTGGATCATAGACTGAAATTTTCTGGAAAAGATGAAGAGAATTAGGAGTGAGTTAATTCAGTTATTATTAATTTGTCTTTAATGTCAATTAACACAAGAATTGCTGACTCATGGCTGATTTCTGGGTAATAAGCACAAGGAAATCCTTTATTTCACTTTCTTGTGGATTTTCAGAACTGTCTGTGATTTTCATGCTCCTTTGCCCTGAAATATGGGGAAATAAAAAGGGTTCATGTAGTCAGACAATAATAAAAAAATAAAATTAACTAACTAACTAACTAACTAACTAACTAAGGAAAACATAATCCCCAGCTATATAACAACCACATCAGCTGTTGAAGATGTATTGTAAAGTGTGAATCTTTCCAAGTGTCTGTGTTTAGAAACATAATTTTGTACTCCTTCCATTCCTTTATAATTAAATTCTGGTCTGCCTAACTACAGTCTTTGACTTCTTCCTTCTGGTCTGTTTGTTTAAGTTCTATATGTTCAGTCAGAAAAAGACTTTAATGCCTCTGGACAACAACACAGTTGTCTGTGAACACAGGAAATGTGTCTTTTTGATACCTCCTTGGCATGAAATAATTGCAATTGTGAAACAGGGATGGCTCCTTGAAAGGAAAGGAAAATAGCATTGCATGTACTTTGTTAAAGTAAAAATCACATGCCTGATGTGAGTATATTAGGAACAATTGACTGCTAAGTGTCAGAATTCTGTGCTGAATTTAAGTACTATCTGTAAAAATATGACAATTTTATTTGGAAGACTTTGTTTCAAATTCCAGAAAATAACTAGCCCTGCCATGAACGTTGTTTTCTCGATAAATTGTTTATCTTCATAGTGTTTTAGAATCCTGAAACCTTCATTACTTTACCTTGTGCAGTCTGCTCCCCTTCTTCTCCCTCCACACCCTCAAAGAAATAGTTGAAATCTACTCATTAAAATCCATGTTTAAATAAAAAATAAATTAAAAAATTCAGCCTGGGCCAGTCACCAACAAAATTTCAGTTTGAAGGGTTAACATATTTCAAAGCAATAAGCAACAGGAAACCTCGGCAAAGCAAAGCATTGTGAGTTTCTTTGGCCCTTAGATGCAGGTCAAATGGAGTTTGTGAAACTGCCTAAGACACCATAAAATGAACTGAACAATGTGCAGATGATGGAACCATAGATTTAATAAATACTTGTTGTTGTAATGTTTTAGTTTGAATTTAGATATGTCTTAAACAAAAATGTGTCAGTATAATACATGTACATTTTGGATAACTGTGAACAGAGTATCTTTATTTCACATCAAGTTGTAGTAACTAAGGACTAGGTGTTGATATTTTCTTACTTAGAGTAAATTTGAACTCAATATGCATGAAAATCTGTTAGTCTTTATTATGGACCAAGCTGAAAATTTGTATGAAAAACATCTATTCCATGCAAAATAGAATCAATTACATATATTCTTAATGTTGCCAAAGAAAAAAAGTTTGTGCCTGTAAATAACATTGTGGTTTTTTCACTACATGGAAATTAAAATATAAACATATGCATTTTGAACAAACGAATCTCAGGTTGTCCCAGTATTCTGCTGATTTTATTACTATTTTAATTTCCACAAGCAGCTGCTTTGGTGGAAGACACATTTATTTGATCTATCTTAGAGTTATAAATATAACTCTGATAACTCTTACTATTGTTATTATAATTATTATTATTGGATGATATCCTTCTTGAACTCCATCTGTTGTAATTCATATGGCATGATCTATGTAATTTATGGTACCCCTGTATTAAAAATTTCTTGCTGGACTCTGAATATTCATAATAAGGTAGTATTTGAAGCTGGAAAAGAACTGATAGGCATAATTTAGACATGCAGCACTTAAGGGTTTTATTCCTAAAAAATGCCTCAGTTGCTTTATAAATTTGATTAAATTCACACTGGAATTATAGTATATGGGAAGACATGCCTTATATAACTTGAATATTTTTTTCATTTGGTGATGAAACAGGTAATATATATTTTGGTTATATATCCTTCCCCCCAGTTTGCACATTCTTTTTTTTTTTTTTTTTTAAACAACTGCACTTCAGCTTTTCACCTCTTATTCACAGAATGATGCCTTTCTGTCCTACTGAATACCACTCATTCCAGACATTGCTTTTTAAAGAGCAACTGTTACAGCTCATGTCAGCATACTGACAACCCTTGAATTTCAGTTATTCCTTATTCTTCTCATTGCACAATTGCTCTACGATGTCTCTGTAGGACTGAGCTTGATTTTATTTGCCAAAAGGGTTCTACATCAGCATCACACAACTAAATACATATTCTTTCCTTATTTGTTACCAGATTTTTGCCCATATTACACAAAAAAATCCAAGAAAATATTTGTGATGGAGAATTTTTAACTAAAACTCCTTGTTTTAAAACCCATGTTAGAGTATACTACTTAAATATTCATTTAGCCTGAAGGAACTGAGTGAAATATCCCTAGAAAACCCTACATTGCCCTCAGCAGTGAGATCTGCTCTGCTGTACAGTGGAAAGGTGTCCAAGAGAAATGAAGAGTGACTACCAGCACGTGAGAAAGCACTGAATTCAAACAGTGTTTCCATTGTGCAGGGAGTCTTCCAGTGTAGATGAAACCATACGGAATTGTCTTTCTGAACAGACTATTTTGTCATTTGCCAGTATTTAATTTGAGAAACAAGTTGATACTGACCATCTGGTTCTTGACAATTCCTACAAGGTCTTTTGGGCTTCATTCTGGAATTCCTACTAAATTTCAAGTCAAATTTCAACACCATAAGTTGCAACAAGAATATGTTTTAAGCTCCATGTGCTAAGCAATAAAGCAGAAATTCGTATGAAGTTATTTCCCTGAAATAAAGGGTAGCAGCTGTTGTAAAATAAATGTATAATTATTCAAGGTATATCTATTTGTGATAGGTATTATTGTGCAAAGGCAGAAAAACATGTCACGCATTGTTGGATTTTGTATAACACCTTTCTTTATATTCAACTGTTTATGTCCCTTTCTATTATAAATTGAGATTGACAAAAATTATTATAGGATAAGTGGTAAGTGCTCAGAGCTCAGTGAATTCTTCTGAGAATATCTCAAAGCAACATGTGAGTTTCACAAATACACATGCATTAGACATCTAGGCAGAATAATTCAGTACCATTGATTCCTTTCTAACACGTACATTAAAAAGAAAAAAGGTGAAAAATGTAGCCAGCAGAAGCAAACAATACAAAGGCAGGTGTATCATCCATCCAGCAGAAATGTACTTTTCTTTGTTTTACTTCTGAACTGAAACTTGTGAAGACTTATTCAGACCCTGGGGTGTTGTAAAAGTAGTGTGTCTGCTGTTGTTTATCGCTAATGCTTCTAACTACTAATCACATGGTCTCATTCCTGGTGATTCGTAACACATGCTACCTCTCACCAGAAGATCAAAGTTGAAAAAATGAGGCATATGGAAGAGATGAGATATTCTGCTGCGTCCAGCTCTGGAGCCTTCAGCACAGGAAAGGCATGGACCATGAAGCAGATCCACAGTAGGCAAAAAAAATGGTCAGAGGGATGGGGCAGAACCTTTCCTACAAGGAAAGGCTGAGACAGTTAGGATTTTTCAGCTTGGAGGAGAGAAGCCTCCCTGGAGACCTTATTGTGGCCTCTCAGTGATTAAAGGGGGTCTGTAGGAAAGCCTGTAGCAATAGAAAAAGTGGTAATGATTTTAAACTAAAAGTATTTAGACTACATAAAAGGAGGACACTTTTTATGAAAGGGGTAGCGAAACACTGGAAGAGTTTGTTGTAGATGTCCCATCCCTGGAAACATCAAAGGTCAGGCTGGGTGGGGCTCTGTGCAACCTGACCTAGTGGAAGGTATTCCTGCTTGTGTCGGGGTGACAGGACTAGATGACCTTTAAAGGTCCCTTCCAAACCAAGCTATTCTGTGGTTCCATGACTGTATATCATGTAAGTAGACTTTGGGGAAAATGCCTTTTTATTTTCACCTCTTAATATTCATCTTGGTATGTAGGCTTACAATGTAGGCTTTGGCAGTAGAAAAAGGAGCAGTGACACATGAAGTGTTCTCTTGCTTCAGCAGTGTAAGTAGCTCTCTGTGTGAAACACAGCAGGTTCACATTCTTCTCTTTCTGATGCAGTTTATGACTAACAAGTTCTTTTTATTTTCTGTGCTGTGAAGAAACCTTTCACTAATTATATCCTTTTCTAATACTTACCAGTGCAGTGCATTTGCTCAGAAGATGAAATCTCGTTTCCCTTAATTTTTTTTTCTTTTTTTGTGCTTACCAGTTGGACATTTTGCCCCAAGTAGCACAGCTTCTTTCACCGTTACAAATCTAATCCGTGGATAATGAAGTGAAAAAAATGAGCTTGTGCTTAGACAGTAGAGAGCAGTTATAAAATTTTGCCTTTTGTATTGTGTGAACCTAGAGCAGCAAATAAAGCTATGAAAGTAAAGAATAGTTTTATTTCTTCATTTCTCATGAGTGAAGAACTCTGAATTTGGTAGAAGTATGGTATATGTGAGTTTATCAAGAGCAATTGTTTGTTGTCAATGTATATCATTTACGGGATTTGAGAGAACTTCTAGCTCTAAAAGTAATGGCCAGTACTCAGCCTTGTCTTTAGAAAGAGTTTTCCTTAAAGAACCAAATTAAACAACTTTAAAAAAAATAATTTTTGAAGGTGATCAAAAAATTCCCTTGAGACATTCATATAAGAGTCTTGCTGCTAATTAGAAATATCCATAATTATTCAGCAGAAGCACTTAATTATGACAGTGAGAAAAAGATTTTGGATTAATTAATATTTATGATTTTTGACAGTGGAAGTCTGGTAGACAAACAGAAGGGTTAGAAGAAGAAGAATTCGCCTGTGACTTTTCACTTGTCTGTTCCGTCCAAAGAAAATGACTGGCCTGAAAAGAACCACTTCATACAGATTAAAAGTTGACATAATCTCCTCTTTTCCTAAACAACAGACTCCAGCCCAGTATAATTAGGGAAAGATTTGCTTTTACTTCTTTCAGGTTTTAAAGTTAATCTTCTTTCAGCTAAAACTAGATCAGATATTGATTCTCGATTTATATTTTTCAAATTTAAATGGAGAATGAACACATGCTCTGTATAGTAATTGAGCTGGAGAGGCATTTAACATCCTAAGTATTGATTAACATTTGCTTGTTTATGCACAATTGATTGCAAACTGCAGTTAAGTCCTCTTATTCTGAAACACTCAGGTTTTATTCTGTAAGATGTTAGGACTTGCATACTAATAACTGTGAGATAATGATTTTGTGCCCCGGTGTCTTTATCAAACATACACGCCATTGGCAAAGCAAAAGATTTTCACTTTTGTCGTGCTTGCAGTGCCTAAAAAGAATGAGACTATCTTTTGTTTGGTTTGGTTCAGTTTGTCTGTCTGAGTTTTTGTGGGTTCTTTTTTTTGGAAACAGCAGTATTTAGTATGATTGCACACTAAATGCGATTGCAAAGACCTGTGCTGACATCAGGTCTAAAGGACATAAAAAGCATGTGCTGAAATTGTAGCTTCCTACTATGAAGAAGACTGGGATGTGTCAGTTGCTATCAATGCAAATCACAGGGAGTGAGCTGTGAACCACTGCCAATTTTTTCCCCAGACTTTAGGTTAGAAGTGAGTGAGCACAGCCAGTTGAAAAACATTTATACCCTGGTGGTCTCATGAAGTGTTGGGGTGTGGGGTTGAAACAACAAAAAAAGTAGTGATACTTTTACACGTAATACAAGAAGAGGAAATTTTTAGAGATATACTGCTTTCACATACAGAGTTGATTCTGTTACAGTTCCACTGAGTCGTGCTTGTTGCATTAACCTGAGTGTGGTACTTTTCATTGGCAGATAACTGTGATGATCAGTTGGTGTCTGCTTTGCCTCAGTCATCATTCAGCAGTTCTTCAGAGCTGTCCAGCAGTCACAGCCCTGAATTTGCAAGGCTTAATCGAAGAGAGGGTGAGTGTATTTTACTGATTGGTTGTTGTTATTTATTTATTTTTAATAATTTTTTCAAAGACTTTTTTTACCTGTGCACAATGTTTGAATGATACATAACTGGATACGGTCCAAATTTTTATTAAAGTGAAGGAAACTTGCTTGTTATTTTATTATTTATTTTAAATCTCTACATAAGTTTTCTGAAATGTCTGTATAGTTTTAAATTTTATTTAGTAATTAATCATAACTTTTCACCCTTTTTGGTCAATTACGGGATTTTTTTTTTTTTTAATGTAAATGCAATTAAAATTAGATAGCATGGCTATTTCTGTCTTTTCTGATGTAGCTAAAAGGTTTAGCCCCTTGGGCATCTGTCAGAATCTCTGGATATTTTAACTGACGTTTAGGGATAATTCAAATATTATGCTTTGTGTCAACGATACTGTAGGAGTAAGAGACTATGATTTTCTTTTAATTATTGTAAACATGCTCTCCATCCTAGTGATGGCACTCCTACTACATTTTCTGTGTGAAGAACATCTATTCTGAAGTTTTTTGACCACATCTGTTAGATTACATAAAATCTGTCAAAAAAATACTTAGACTGTCAAGTCATAGCACATTAGACCTTGTGCTGGGCTTGTGGTCTTTCTGTAACAATAAATTATGCTCAGTCATCGTATAAAAAATCCAAACAAACAAACATGCAAGTACATTAAACAATCAAAAGTTAAAAATACTGAGAAATCTCATTCATCAATCTCATTAAGTATCCAAGAGCTCAGCCTTTTCTGTCAATAACATACTACAGGCAATTTTTCTTCTTTTTTTTTTTTTTCCCCAGCATATCAGCAAGGTTCTTGGTTTTAACATCACTGTTCTAATGCTAAGGAGTAATAAATATCTTTAGGAAGGATTTTATTATAATGTGGCAGTATGTTGTTATTGGTAAACAAAATCCCACTTGCTGACATACTGAAGAAAGAAATTACTCTCGTTTTAGAATTATGGCTCTTAAAACAGCTAAACTCTGAGTTAAAATAAAAACAGTTTGGATATGCAAGGGTGTATGTTACTGTTTCAAATAATTTTTGTCTGGTGTCTGTAAAACACCAACCAGGAACCACAATGTAGTCTAAGTTCAGGGAAGTTATGAAGCTCAACCTCCCACCTTAGGGTAAGCTGTCTGAGGGCTCAGTGGCTGGAACTGCTCTTTCGAAGAAGGAGCTCCCATGGATACTGTCGCCTGTTTAATTATTACTGATGAGGAGTCTGATGGATAAATGGAGTCAAAGGTGCAGTCCTAGGAGACTTCACTGAAATACCGTGTCTTAGGTCAAAATCTATCCTTAATTATTCAGCATTAATACAGACAGTGAGAACATTGGTGGTTATCCAGACACTTTCAAAGACACCCAGTTCCCCTAAAATTATTTCTTTCCTTGGACCTCCTTGATTTATTGGAACATCTGCTGCATACTGATAGATATAGTGAAGAAGGAATATCCCAATCTATTTAGTTATCCGAGTGTAGAGGCTTGATAAATAGGAACTTCTATTTTGATTGAAGTTGTGATATCAATGAAAATTATATCACCTGGAAAGACTTGCCTTAATTAGAAGCAATATATGTCCCCAGAATCTTAAATAACGTATGTATTATCATCAAGGTTAGCATCACCATATTGGTCTTCTCAAAAAGCTCACATTTAAAATCTTTTTTCCACTTGGCTCTCTCCTCATGTGCCATGAAGTTGTCTGTGCCACGTTAGCGTGCGTTTCTCAGATTTGTAATTTCCTTCACGTTGCCCTGTGGTGTAGGCACACCTTAGAAATGCTTGTAACCTGACAGCTGGCATCATTTGACCTCATGCAGACACAAAGCAGCGGGTGCCCTAATTAGAGGATTGCCACTGTCCACCTCTCCTTCTGTGAACCTCAGGCTCAGAGTACTCAGCAGAGTACAGACTTGACTGTCTTACTCATTTGTCACGTTCAAGTATTTCGTTTGTTTAACAACATGACCAAACTGTTTCACTGGGTAACTTCTGGTTCATTCAGATTTAATTCTATAGAGTTATGTAGAATGAGGTGAGATGAAAAATGTCTTCAGTAAAATAATCTGAAATAAATCGGGTTTAGCTTAGATTTTATTCTTTATTTTTTTACTGAGAGTACAGATTCAGTACTTACAATGGAACCAGGAATATCTTTTCTGCACTGGATTTGTATTTAATTATTTTCTGTGAATTTTCAAGCAACAAACCTGACTGTATTTGTAGGTGTATATATATGAAAGCTTTATTTAGATGGGACAAAGCTAGTCATTATACATCCATGGTTATAAAAAAAATCTTTAACTACATAAGAAATGATTGCCGAACTACACAGATAGGCAGAGTGGAAAAAAAAAGTCTTTTATTAGGAAAATATTACTTGTATTGCTGTGTTGTCAGTGACCCCATAGAATCAATTGACACACCATTTCAGTGTCAGAAAAAATCATCTGGTAGTTGAAAATGGATTTACCTTTAACATAGACAATTTTTTACTTTGAATGAAACCAAATTATTTATTCATCTTGAGTTAGTGGTTGAGAGTGACTGTGACTTACTGTGACTTTCTAACACTCACTTAGCACAAGCAGATTGTGGTTCTAATCCAATAATATCTTCAGTCCTTAAAATGCCACGATTGGGGAAATTAGAAGGTAATTTAGACAGGAAAAAAGTTGAATAACACTGATTATTTAGAAGTCTAATCTTTGTCATCACTAAAGAAATAAACCAAATGTGCATATAAATTACACTGTTTCAGTTAGCATTGAAAAGTTAAAAATTAGCAGGAACTTTATCAGGAACATGGAAAGTTACACTGAAATGGTTTTTTAACCATATAGCTTTATGTTTATTAAATGTAGAAAATTGACTGGGAAAGTTAAAGGCATTGAGGAGAGAACACTGTGGTTAAAAAAAAAGAAAGCAAAAAATATAGTTTACATGAAGACATAATAAAAATGATGAGAGCAGAGACAGGTTAGTAAAACAGCTAAGAATATGTTTCTGCTCTCCGTAAGTAAAAAGATAATGTGATTGAACTCCACGATAACAAAAAAAATTTCCAGTCCATTAACAGTTGAGGAAAGTGATAACATCCAGAAATAACTCATTAAATGTTCTTCAAAGTTTTAATTATTACTATCTCATTGATTTCCTGAAGTTTTGCAAATATTCAACACTTTAGAATAGCTAATGAATACTGCCAACTGCTAAGTAGTTACTCTGACATCAGCTTTGTTTGCAACAGTGGAAAAGTAGATAGAAAAACTGAGTAACAAGAACTAGGTTAAAAAAAATACTACTTAAAATATTTTTTAATGGAAAAATAAATTTTATAAACTTAGACTTTTTTATTTCAGTATAATAGACATAAACACAGGGATTTCATAAACATGGAGTTTGACTCCTGGCCCAACTCTGTGTGACTTTCTAATTTTAAGTAAAAGCAGAATAACAGGATAGTCCAAATTAGACGTATCAAGACCTAGCTGGTTGACCTAAAAAAGAATTCTTTATTACTGTATAAAGGTGTTTCCACAGAAGTTCAAAGGACACTCCAAGACCATCTTTGTTTGGTACTTTTGTTGGTTATATACAAGTGAACACAAATCGATACCGACAGGAGCCATCAGTGCCAATGTCTAGGCAGGACCATCAAGGATGTGCTTCTGTCCACTCTCTGCCAGTAATTCACACGATGAGTAGTCAGTGAGTTGGGCACCGTGGATGGTTTGCTGTATCTGGAGATTCTTGAGGTGTCCTTTCTCGAACATGATCTGTGGGAGAGCCCCCAGCCATGCAGAGAGAAGGTTGTGTCCTTGCTGGGCTCGGTGTCTTCTGGTTTTGTCTGCAGTGGGATGACTATTTCACACTGGTTGTCCATACACTCTAATCCACCATTCCAATCCCACTGGAAAGGATTTATTAATTGCACTATCATTATAATAACCATTATACTGTGGAGCTTTATACCCAAGAATGCAGGCCTTCTTTTGCATTAGTGAGCTTTTGCAACCTTACAGGTAAAAAATTCAGAAGACAATTATTCCACAAGAGCGCACACACCGTTGGAAGAGCCTTGATATTTGGGCAGCTAAATAAGCTAGATAAGGATTTGGCTGTTATTATCTTGTCCCATATTAACACACGATTGTTTGATCAAAATATGACAGAAGAAAATTGAATATAGAAGTTGTTAAATAGCCAAAAAACCTGTCTTAGAGCTTTCTCTTTCCCTGAAGTAGGAAGAAATCCATGTATTTTAATTATGCTGTCAGCTTACATTGCTAGTTTTTCAGAATCACCCTGAAAATCTGAATGCATGAACAGCTACCTGGTCTATTTTTTTTTTTTTTCTGGTGTGTATATGGAACTTCTTTTTCTTTTTAATTAACCTTTAACTTACTGTTTCACTGAATATCAAACTTATCTTATTGCACCCTTTTTATTTCAAAGAACATTTAAAAGATAGTTTATTAAATATGGTACTGTAAGATCCATATTTTCCTTTTTATAAAACAGTATAGTTTAATCACCTTTTGAGAAGTTGCACTAAGTAGGTCAAAATGGGTAAATGAATTCTAGCAATCCACAGTTGAAGAAAACATCAAGTCAATGGTTAAAGAAAAAAAAACCATTTCTCACACATTAAGCAGGTCTATTTTCAGCAATTTTTTAGGAAGCAGTTTAACCTTCATAATGTAATGCTAGCAATTAAAATTAAAGCAACAGACAAATTAAAAAAAAGCCTTGATAGCAGCTATCATTGTATATAATCAAAATATAGTTAGGAAGAGCTTACTCCCTCCATTTCAGTAGTATGCAAATAAAATTCATTGAGGCTGATATTTTGCTTTACTACAAGCAATAGAAAATGGAACTAGAACAAAAAAAGATCTAACCTGATGGTAATTACTGTAGGTTTATAAAGTAGCAGCAAATCTAAGTTGAACCATAGAGCATCATGACTTAGATTTTTATGACTTACCTGACTTCAGTAGTTATGTTAGGAAAAAGTAATAATCTAAATCTTTTAAAGAAAAAAATCACTTGCTACAGTGATTTCTGCATAAAAGATCAGATGATTTATACTGCTGTATTGTCAATGAAATTCCAGTATCACTCAGTTTCTGAGGAAAATTTAATTTTTTCCTGTAGCTTCTGCAATAATTACAGCTTTCAGTGAGAACATTGTCACTGATCTCTTAGTATATTAATTATGAAATTGTTTTTAAAACCATTGTACAGCTTCATTTTTTCTGTAGGCAAAGTTTCTAACACCTATATTAAACACTTAATTGAAAATATATGGGCACATATGTAAGTTGCAAATGGTGTTGCATGTGCACATGTTGCACATGCACAATTTTAAGAAATTCTGAAGTGCACAGCAGTTTCATTAAAGGTAGAATTTGGAGCAGTAATTATTTATGTCTTAATTTAAATTCATGTTGCTTTTGGTTTGCTTTGTCTTGTGTTCATATCTGAATGTGGTGTGGTTCTGATACTGCAAAAGGGTGTAGGGGAGCAGGAAAGAGAGAGAGTGAGAAAGAGAGAGAGAAAGAAAGAGAAAGAAAGAAAAAGAAAGAGCTAAATTCTCTCTTAAGCAGAGTGAATATATAGGATCAAAGATTTACTAATATTTTAAATATTCACAGCCCATTGTGCTTTCATGAACATTTATGAGGAGTTAGGAATATTCATACAGTTATTTCCAGAAAGCTAATTCCAGCCTTGTAGTCAAAATTCATTCAAGCATAACAAAGCATAACAAAAGGTTTCAACAAGCTATTTTGTGTGTTTCACTGGTGGAATAGCAAAATCAACTTACGGTGAAATGCACAGAAGAAATGCTAATAAGGGTATTTTATTGTTGAAATTGTTTGGGATTGTTTTTCTACCTGAAATGTAGCTATGGGGATAGGGGAAAAAAAAAAAAGAGAACAATTTTTTTAATAAAGTGATGATGAACTACAGTGTTCAGTATTCTTACAAGCAACCTTGAACAGGCTGAGAGCAATATTAAATAAACATTTGCTTCAAACATAAAATTTGCTACAATCCATGTATGATATCCCCTTTGTTAAAGCTAATATAACAAAAAATAGAAATCTGGATGTAGCCATTTTGACATTATGTGTTTTAGGTAACATATTTTTCAAATCTTATATAAAGACTAAATATTATCAAAAATTTGAATCATTGTGATGTCTTTTAGAGAATCACAATAGAATTTGACTTACAGCATCCTTTGGATTAATGAAAAATTTAAGATCATACCTCTTTTAATATTTTGAGGGATGCAAAAACAGAGTGTAAGTAATGGTGCACCTGATTTTCCCTAATTTTTTCCTGCATGCTTGAGGCAAGAGGAGAGGGGTTGGAATTTTTTTTGCTGAAAAATCAAAAGCACTCAAAGGTATTCACCAGTTTCTAGTCTGGACAAATCAGGGATTTTTTAAAATTTCCTAAATTGAAAAAAGTGGAAAATTTTCCATTTTTAAAGAACTATGAAGTTTTCAATTCTACAGTAATCTAAAAACATAAAACATTTTTTTCTGCCATACCCCTACAGAAAATTCTGAGATTTTACTTAGACAAAGGATGTATCTCTTGACATCTCCTTTAAAATAGTTTTGCTTATCCTGTTAGGAATCAATTTTCTGGCATACAAGATGTGAGTTTTTTTGGTTTTTATTATCCTGCTCATACTGCCATACTGGGCTCTACAGATAAATGGAGAACTTGGAATCCTGGACTAAATTAATCTCAAAGCCCCACAAAATTGTGTCATTCTAGTGAATATCTTAGTCACTATTTCCCTTAGTATCAGATAGGCAAATAACTCATCTAAATACTTTTGTAATTTTTATACTATTATGTAACATTTATTGTATTACATTCTAGCCTACATCTTTAGATCCCTCAAAGATACAGAAAATCATGAGCTAAACAACTTCAGAAAATAGTAGGTAAGAGCTGAAAGTACATTAGACACTCATAAAACATGTCTTTAGAAAGTAACAGACTCATGATATTAAATTCACTAATATACAAAGGAATTTTCTGGTGAAAAGTACTGACTTGTCTCTGTCTCATCTTTTTCCTATGAAAGTGAGAAGAAATAAAGTATCCATTAATGGGGTTTTATTTTTAAAATTGTTAATTAAGTCCAATATTAAAGTTAGATGTAATATCAAAGAATAAGTGAAATACACAGATATATTAGATAACGGCATTATGCATGCAAAATGCATTTTTGCATACATAATGCCATTTCCATTCACTTTTTTAGACTTTCTGTCACAAAATGGTCCTGCTCTGAACTTTTGAGGTGAGATTGACAGTGATTTCCTATTTCCTTGCTGTTTTGAATAAATTTAATTGGCCTCCTGGCCAGATGAAGAAGAGCAGTCTTTTTGTAACTTATATCTTTTTAGTTTTCCTTCAAAAACATGGATAATTTATGTTCAGGGTAAATAATTTTCTGCTACAACCTGTCGTATGAAAAGAGTTAGACAAAGAAATGAGTGTTATATCATGAAAATTAGTGCAACAGAAACCCAACACACTATACTTGTTACTCTCTTTTCTTCAGTGAGCAATGTAGTCTATCCCTCATTCTTCAATCAGTTTTGCTGATGTTCGGGAGCTAGACTGGTAACCAGAGGGGTTGTAATAAATTATTTTGATGCAGAGAATTGATTTGGATGGAATCAGTAGAAATTTTTATATATATTTTTAAGTCCTGTATAGAAGTACCCTTTTTTTAGAGACCTTTCTGCCAGTTTCTTCATTTTCCTGCGTCATTACTTAACAAAACCAAGAATTGTGTCGTAAGTTTAGTAATACAAAATTCAGTACTATGGATTTTTTTTTTGTATATTAATGTCATTTAAGAATCAATGGATTGTAATGGACCTCCAATATTTTTGTCGTTTGCAGGATCAAAGTTATTTCTTAGTTATTTTTTGCAGTTTAATTTATGAACTTGTGGATGCTCCAAAAAACCTTCACCAATGTGTTTTAAAATTTCCATAAAACTATGACCCTATGACCTAGCAGCTTTGTATAGTTTGTAGGTTTTACAGTTCTCCTTCGATTTTAAATATTAGGGACCTAAACTGCAGTGTCACAAAGATTCTAGAATTTAAATAATTTCTTTAACTTTCTTTCTGATGTTGTCTCTTCCTAGTTTCACATTTGTACTGGTAAGTTATATATTAAGAACCACGTTAAATGAAACAAAAATATCATCAATAAATTAAGCTGCTCAGTCTCAGAATCTCAGGGTAAAAGAATCATCTTCCTTTGTATAGTGTTGTGAGTTTACCTAGGCTAACAACACTACTGTGTTTTTTTTTTCCTCTTAAGAATAGGAATATTATATTTTCTGTTGTTTTGGGGTGGTTTGTTTTGAGGGGGGGGTGTTTGTTTTTGGAAGTCAGTTATTTATGTTACATAATAATGTGGTTTTCATTAATAGGCCAGTGATAAATAGTCTGACCTGCAGAGGAACGGGAAAAAAAATTGCATTTTGAGATTCATGGTAATTCTACATTGCTGTGAATAAATTTCATTAAATCATTGCCACAAGGTTAATCGGAAATTTACTGTTCTGGGGCAGAAGATAAGCAAAGAGAAATGTAACCTTTAATATTCCTGTTTGAGGAAGTAGGTTTAAATGACAATTCAAAACAAAATCCAAAATAAAGTTGTTACCTACATTAACAAATGCATCTAAGGAGAGGTTATTCATTGTATTCCAAAGTAATTATTCATTCTCAAACTAATGTAATGAATGGGAAAATTCAGTAGGAATCTTCAAGAATTTTCAAGGTTTGAAATCCCAGACAGAATTTTTAGTCTATTACCCAGGATTTTGTGAAAAATAGATATTAAAATAAATAAATAAATAAAAATCCACGATAAACTAGTACTAACTGAATATCCAGGGAAATGTCAAGGACTTAGTTAAAATCATTTGCATCTTGAAAAAATAAGTTTTGCTCTGTAATGGCTAAGAACAGTGGGTAATACAACACAGAGATATTATTCCCCCTTTTTACCAACGTTTATTTTTTGTTGAAATGATCTGTTTATTTTAAAATTTCTCAAATGTAACAAAATATGTACATTACTGAACATCCTATGGGAGCAGGATACTACAAGTATGGCTAAGCTAATGCAATTTTGAAGTGCAGATGGGATTTTAAGTACATAATTAGTGTCATTGATCAGGCATTGATTTAAAAATATCCACAACTCAGATCTCCAGTGTTGCCAGCTGCAAGGAGACACAAGGGTGGAATTTTAACACAACCACAATCCAGAAACCTTTGCACTTTTAGCATCATTTTTGTTGATAGCTGCATTCTGAATTTTTCAAAGGGGAACGTCAGAATAATTTTAATAATTGAATAAAAATAAAAATGTTAAACAAACTTATAAAATAGACTTCATCCAAAATTTTTTCAGCTTTATCATTTACTTGTGCTGTTTTGTGAGCTGCTGGTAGAAGTTCTGCTCATTATTTTTAGACATAAAGCAGCCAAAGTCTTCCTTTAATATTAGATCTTTGAGCTGTAGAAAGATGAGTGTCTTTCTGATGGGAAATCAAAAGTGTCTATTGATTCTAAACCATAAATTGTCAAAAGCACACTGGCAGGATCTCACTGATAAGTCAGTTTTCAGACAACCTTGATATTTCGACTTCTAACATTTTAGAAGGGATTAAGCTGCCTCATGTTGAGTGCACCTGATTTCTAAATATGGAATGAAAGGACGGAGAGGGATCTCCACGTTTGCTGTTGTTGAGAGGGATAATAGATTTACGTTTGGTTAGCAGAACTCTTTGTTTGAGGTTGTTACATGTCTCTAATTCTGAAATAGGAGGTTTGCAGTTTAAGAGCATTTATAAAATAATTTATTTTAATTAAGCACAAAACCAAATAAAAAATAGCAGACCACAAAAAGTGAAAGGAGAGATTAATCCTGGATTCACGTACTTAGATACTGTAGAAGTACCTCAGATCAAACAAGATTAGTGTTGATTTGGGATTAAGAAAGAACTGGAAAAATATATTTGTTTTTTCTTTAAGTAATTTTAGTTTTTCTCCTTTTATTCCAGCTCATTTTCCGCAAAAGATTTTTCACACGATATTCAGTGAACCATTTTCATGGTTTTCAATGTATCTTTGCAATATTTATATCCAAAACCTTCAAGAAATCTTATAAACATGTTTTGATTGATAGACCATGAGAGCTTAATTTGACATTTTAGCTTCATTAATGGTAAGAATTCCGGACAATGTACACAGTGTTGTTTTATTTAGACCTATGTTAAGATAGCGTTTTATCTCTCTAGGTGTTCAGTGTATACTCACCTTGTTAACTGTAAAATATCCTTTTTGACTTCATAATAATGAACGTGGGACTCATTACATTGCTAAAAAGAGTATTGCATTCTGAAGTGAACACTGGTTGGCAAAAGGGACACATCTTCCTGTTTAGAAACTGATTGCTCCTGAACGTAGCTGATACTGGAAAAAATCCTTAACCAGTAATGACTTTACAGTTTTTCAAAGTACAGCTATTAGAGGTAAACTATTCTGAATTATTAAAATGTAAGTATTCTGACAAAGTTTTGCAGAGTTTAACGCATCCATAGGTGTATATATACCCATTTTGCTAAGAAGCAAATATTCTACAGAAACATGAGCAAAAGTACTTTGAGCATTAACTGTGTCTGCCTTATACATAATCTAAGATGCAATAAACCAGAATAGATTTTGGCCTAGCTATTGATTTTTTAAATGATGAATCAGGATTCTTGTATATTAAAGTATTAATTCAATAGGTCTGTTTTTTGTGTGATTCTGCTTTTTGCACTTTCCCTCTGGCACTGTAGCCAATATTCAAATACAGAGTGTTTTTCATAAACTGAAAATCTTTTTTTTTTTTTTTTGCTTACCTAGACTTCTTTCCTAAATTACCTTTTTTACATCCTTTAATAGTCAAAACAGTAATATATATTTTGTAGGGAAATCAGAGTGTATAATAAGTAATTTCTGTATAAAATCACAGGACTAGCTACTAATTTGATGCTGAAGGTCAGTTGTCTACATTTAGCAAAAAGTCAACCTTGAAATTGGTAAGCTTAGAAGACTAGTCATGAAAGAGCCGTTCAGGCAAAAATGAAACGACCCATTAAAATCATAGATTTCACAACTCATTACATTGTTGACTGTGTTTCCTCAAGGGACTGTTTTGCCTTTTGCAGAACTAAGGAGGCTTGATTATTTTTCTAGCCTGCAGAAATATGGAAAAGCTTTCATCATTTAATCTCTTACAAGATGCAAGTGCTAGAGACACAAGTATGTGTGAAAATAAAGCAGCAAAAGGAAACAAGCAAAAAAACCCACTTCACCTTCCATTTGTAACTGCAACAAAAAATGTCTTAATTTTGTTGTTACATGAGTATTTGTCACATAAAATTAATTTTGTGATCATAATTGGTGCCTTTAAATTTTCCAGTGTGTAGACATGGAATCACAGACCAATGTTATCAAACTGTAACCAGCAGAGTTGCTAAAGGGGCCAGATTAATGCATAGGGTTCTTCACACTCAAGTGAGAGAGCACAAAACCCACTGTGGCTCTGTTCTCATCTCTTAAGAGCATGCAAGATGGTTTTTTCTCTTACGAGTCCAGAAAAGTTCCATGTGTTCAAATTTCCCAGAATTCTTAAAAACATTTCCAGATTCATCTGTGTGACTGATCCGTGTCTTTCGCTTTAACCTCAAAGACCGTATTGTCAGCTAGAGAGAGACTTTGTGAGCCACTGTTAAGCAGTTCTCCCTCAGTTATCCATCATTTTCTGGGACTGGGAGTTGTGGAGAAACCAGGAAGAACCTGGAAAAGTTCAGACTGCACTGGGATTTCTGGCACACAGAATTATAGCACCGGGAGTGGCAGTATGAATACTGCTGGACTGTCTGACCTAGTGGCAGGATCTGAAGCAGCTGGAACCTCATTCTGGGAGGGCATACATAATAACAAGCAGGGAGAATTTTCTGAATGCCAAAATTTTGCTTTAGAGAAGGCAATATACTCGGCATAGTTTCTGGCTGTATTCCATCTGCTGTAGCTCTTAAGTACTTTCATGTGCCTTTTACACTAAATTCCCTAACCTTTATACAATTTCTAAGATCAGAAGAGACAAGGGCACAATTATTTTCATAGCTTCTACTTGCTGAGGCAGCTTTGGTTTACATGGTCACAAATGTCCTTCTGGCCTTTAATCCAGGTTTCCAGACTGCCTGGACTCAATTTCATAGTCGAACTACCAGACATTCAAACCAGATCTGAAGGCAGTGTCACATGTGAGAAGTGACCTTGCAGATACAAGATATCCTACCATTAAAGTAGTTATCAGAATACATTTTCCACCTCAAAATCCCTATGGACATTGAATGTTACCTGCAACTGATTCAGGTTTTGACACCAGTGAGCCTTTGACTTCTCATTGAATCGAAAGCAAATAGTAACTTAGTATCTTCATCTATATTATAAAAATTGCCTACCAGCAATATCAGTTTATCCTCCATTTCTGAAACATGTTTGATCTTTTTTTTTTCACCTCATATCATCCATATTTATGGGTGAAATATACAAAAACACCCAAACCCAACAGTCAGAGAACATGTTCTTTCTAGGACCACAATTTATTCTTTCTGAGTGTTGTTCATTACCATTTCCTGGTTTCAGCTTACTCAAAGACTTCCTTGTATTTTCACACATGAAGTATTTATGATAAATCTGGTGCAGTTATGTTAAACCTCTCTAACTGAAGTCCAGTTCAAGTCACAGGGTTCTTTTTCCCAAAGTCTTCCTGTATTGAATATTCTGTCTTCACATCACATAAAGAAAGCAGATGCACATGAACTGCAAAAGACACTTCTTCATTTCAGTTCTGGTGCCTGGTGGTAGCCCATAAATCTCAGAAGCACCAGCACTTCAGTGGACCAGCGCAGGCAAACCTTTCAGAGTTATTTAATAACATATCTTGACAGGTTTTTTTCCGTTTTATCTATCAGCGAAATGTGGTGGTTGATAAGAAAAGGGGGGGGGAAAGGCATATTCTTGACACATACTAGTCACCTAATAACTGATATAAATATTAGAATTCTAAAGGCACTTGTCAGACTTAAAAAAACCCAACAAACAAACAAAAAACAAACAAATAAAGCCACAAAAAACCCCACCACAATACTCTACCAAAAAGAAAAAAAAAACTACTGAAAAAGGAGAGAAAATAAGCCTGAAACACCAAAGAATTCACTCTAGTTATAAGTCTGGCAGAATTTTAAATACCTGGAAATAATGGATAACCTTAATAATAAACCATACTACCAAGATTTCCTATAATGTAATTCTTCCTGCCTTTTTTATGGATCAGTGGGTTTGAAAACTAGATCTATATCTTTTCAATTTCATGTAACTTAATAAGGGAGGAAGAACATGTCAGTTCTTGGCAAGCTATGGTTGGTTAATCAAAATTCCAAGCTGACATCTAGCTGTAAAAGGCTCCCATAATGTGATCAGCTGAGGTCAGGTTTGTGATTGATTTGTGGCCCATTCCAAGATCATTTGTATATTATCCTATTTGGGAAAATAGAATGTACTTATTAGTGCTAAATTACTTAAGGAATAAGAGTTGAAAACAGAATTTTAGCTATCAGATCTCTAATGTCTGTGGTAGCCCATATAGTAGATTGTCAGATACTGAATAAGAAAAAAATCCCGAACAACTTAATATTTCTGGGTTTTTTTTTCTAGAAGCTATACTTTGTCCTCTGAACTATCAATACTCTGTAACCCAACTGTAGATAAGTAAGAGTATCATATACTTGTACATAGTATCACGTATTTGTAAATTCGATTTTACAGTTTTTAAATGACCCAAAGTCATTCCATAGTAATGTAGTTTGGAAAGGAATTCCATTTAACCTCCTCCCTCTCATCCCCAGATAGGGCTGTGATACTATGGGTATACTCTGTACCAGTGTTGGAGAATAAAACTCTTGGTTTTTTTATTTGAAGTAGTTATATGTTAATAGCTTTCTAAAAGTCCTAATTACCTGCCAGAGGAGAAGCTCCTCCATGACACTTTAATACGTGAAACACATAAAAATTTTACATCTAGAAGAACTTGGACAACCTGGTATTATGTGTTATTTTGTGTCTGCCTGCATTAAGTGGGAGATGAGAGGTATGGGATAAAATGTCTCTGATGGCAAAACTGGAAGAGCTTATTACACTGCTTTCCAACAAATACCTCTGAAAAATTTGACTTTTTAAACACCCTATTTTAATGTAACATCTGCTGCATTGCTGTAGGATTATGGTCTGACTAGGAGAGCAGGTTTATTTCTGTTTGAAATTATCTTTTTGCTGAGAACTCCAGTTAAATTTAATTATCAGCATTAAGATCATATTGACCTTCCTATCCAAGTTTTATGTGCTATATCTGCATTCCTTTTCATTTGTTGGCATAATTGTTGAAGCGTGTCATATGCTTTTTTTGTGAAGTTTTGGCTTCTATTTTGGTCTTTTCTTAAGATACAAACTAGTTAAGCCTTGGTAGGCAGAATATAATCTCTTCAAAAAACTGCAGTATTTGACATTTTCTGCAGTTTCTACATTCTGTCAACGTCATTACTATTGCACAACTGTAAAACTAACATTCTGGCAAAAGCAATTGGAAATGATTTCCTGTTGTTTAGCTTGTGATTTTGTTATAGCCCAGTAAAAGGAAAGAATGGTGTCACAACAGAGGTTGTTTCTTTTTACAAATGACAACTAAAAAAAAAAGATACAAATATTAACAAATAATTAACGAACTATTATCCTTTAATTATTAATTATCAGTTTCCCTATCAATTACTTATTTAATACCAAAGATCAATATTCTCTAATTATTAGTTTTCAACATGAAGAAATCTTTACTGCACTACATCTTTGTTCCCCTGTTTAAGTAGAAAAAATTTCCTCATAAAGAAGACAGAAATCTGCAAAACCAAAAAATAAAATGTTTTCATGTGGGCAAGAGTGACATCTACATAACATCTCAGAAGTTTCAAGCTCTAAATTCACATCTCTTAGAGGCAGACAGTGAGTTTTTATTCTTGGACAGCTTTTAACCAGTTTGGCCTCGATCCTTCAATAAATCTCTTCAGACTACCCCGGCGTAAATAGAAATGAGTTCTTGAGTTCATAAATCCAGGTGCCATCCAGTTAGTAATGTACATTTCTTAGTCACCTGACATTTCTAAATTAAATGAGTAACATACTTTTAAAATTTAAGGGACTTTAAGGGATGTGTGTGAGTGTATATAATTGATTTTATGATGAATACTGTCAGCTTCTTTTTTTTTAATACGTACATATATGATGATAAATATATGATTATATATATATAATAATTTGTATGCATATATACATATGTGATGTTTAGCATGATAATCTACCTTAAAATATACAAAGCCAAAGTTTCAGCTCAAAGCAGTCTACAGTTCTGTAGTACCTTTAGGATAACGAAACCCTCTTAAAAAAAGAGCACAAAGAGCAGCAAGTACTTTTTATTCAGTACCTAGTTAGTAAGTCCTGGTCCAGCTGTCATCCAGGATAATGTTTCATGATACAGAGATGGTAAGGATGGCATATGCATGTTTGCACATAAACACCAGTACCACAACATTAATGCTGTCAGACATTACCTGGTAGTTGAGAATTAGCAGTGGCATAAATATAGGTGTAAACAATGCACAAATATTGTCTGGTCATATTCTATTTACATTTTTGCCTTTTTTTTTTCTCCCTAAAAGAGTTTTTATTTTAATAATTAACATTTTATTTACCTGTGCATTGGAAGATGTTGAAAATAATTGACAAATAATTTATACCTAAAAATATAATTAAATGAATAATTGCTGATATTGGATTAACTTCCTGTTCATCAGACTGCTGCCAAAGAAGTACAAAATCTGTATTTAAAAGCAAGAAAATACTTTATAAGTATTAATAAGTTGCACTGGCTTACACTAAGATGCATTTTGTCTGTTCCTTAAAAAAAATTCTCTGCAATATTTTAAATATTATAATATTTATGGAAAGTAGAGTTGGAATGATAGTAACCTGCAGAATTTGCATTGTTAAATTCATCAAGATTTATAAGAGAAATATTATTCTTCTGAAAGCTATGGAAACTTTTCTACATAACTACTATGATTTATTAATTTTTACAACTATTATATGGCCTGATTCCAGTAGTTCTGCTCTCCATAATGGCTGTCATTACAAGTAAGAAGCTGTGATGCTCTGTAAAGATGGGATCTGAATATGCATAAATACACAACTTTTAGTGTAAGAAAAGCTTTTAAGTTAAACGTTTTATAAATAGTGCAGCTTAGTCGTGCATTAGTTATACATCAGTTGTCTTAAAGCTGATGCAAATACTAAATCCCTGAATTTCTCATTTGGCTGCTGAGGTTGGTTGATTTAGTTTCATAAACATTATAATGATATTTTTGAAAATCACAAATGAGGGCTAATGTCATTACAATACTCTGAGAGAAAAAAAAAAAAAAAAAAGAGGAAGAAAAATAAAAAGAAATCTAGATTGCTGAAAAATGAAGCTTTGTTCCAGGGATGAAATTTAAGTGGGTGGAACTGCAGTTTTTCTTCGTTGTTAGGTACCTTAATTAAGAAATGTCCTCCAAAGTTGTATGAAACAATAATAAAACTGCTAATATTTAAAGCTGTACAACTTATCATTTAGGCATTTAACAAACAGAGATGCTATCTTCTGATAATCAAGCCAGATGTGATTATATTTGCTGATCATGAAATTTCATTAGTCTAGCTGAATTCTATTTTCCCTGTGTTATTTTTCCTAGTCATAATACTCATCCTCTCAGGATTTATGCCAACAAAACTGAGTCAGGAGTGAATGCTGTTTGTCCTTCTCTAATTGGAAATGTTCAAATCTCTTCTTACTCGTGAGGGCTTACTTGCAAATTATGTGATGGAAGTATTGACATCATAATCCATGAACTGTGAAAAACACAGACATTACACAAATACACAAAAACAGAAATTTACTTGAAGACAAATAGTATCTTATTTCTGGTTCTTTTTTGCTAGAGTGGGAATATGAAACCATGGAAGGTAAATGATTTGTCAAATCATGGCTTTCTGAGAGCTCCACGATAAATTTCTCTTATCAACATTTTGACATCCAAATCAGTATGGAATAGATTATTGGAAACTAAATAGAGTGACTTGAAGAGAATTTTACTAACTTTCCAGCTGAGGATCTGGCATAACGTGTCATCTACAGATAAAAATGAATAAAGTGCTGTGTCATGTGACAGATATTGGCATAAGTGATCTGCATGCAGGCCCATCACCAGATGGAGTTGGCCAGTGTTCCTGTGCTGATAGCTGGAGTAATTTATAGCCACAGTAATGAAAATAAAGTAGAGATTTTCTGTTTTAAATATATGCGCTTAGAGTATTTTTGCTTGGAAACTGCAGGTGTCAATATTTGATCTGTTTGCTTTGCTGCACTAAGTGCACCATGTGTGCTGAAACAGGTGCCAAAGTCAGTGAATCAGCATTTTCCAGGCTGAAAGAGAATTTCCAGAAGTATCACCATCAGAAACTGAATTATGGAGGACTGATATCAAAGTAGTAGTAAAAACAACAGGAACAAACATGTTCATCTGCTCAAAGTTACTGTCCTACTCATTTTCTAATAGAGCATGCAAACATATCCCTCTGCTAAGTACAACTAGAGATGATACATCTGGTTATACATTAGAAATGGGTGATAAATTTTGGGGGTATTTAAGATTTAGTTTGATATTATTTTTCACTTTGTTGACGTTCTTTTTAGAGTTTACTTATATTGCCATTTAACACTCTTCAAAGTAGTGTGCAAATGTTCAAGGAAAATACAAGAATATCTGAAATATTCTTCTACCTTTTTTTTGCCGGGCAGTTTAAAAATAAAAAAAAATATTCCATACCTGTGTTAATCTGCTCTTAATAAATGCCAGTATTCCCTGTTAAAATGCCAGTGGTGGATTTATATTTTAGGGAGACAGGAACACAAATCATAAATGAATGTCTGGATCAGAGAAATACAATCTGGGAGTACATATTTTTATGTTTTGGTGTAATTCACATCACTGAAGATTGTAGCTGGAATTAGGAAATTTAATTACATTACCCTGGAAAACATAATCAGAAACTGTCACAGTGGCAAATATTTAAAATACTCTCAGTCTTCTTGTGTCACATATACTAAGGCCAACTGATCAACACTGAATATTTCAAGCTTGCTTTCCTTTTCTTTTAATTTTGTGACTATATTCAGTAAAATATTGGGACAGCACTTTAGCCTGAAGGGAACAGTGCTAAATGAAAATGAACCAGGTTTAATTTGGTTTCAAATTCTGGTTTTGCCTGGTTGTTTCATATCTGAATGAAATAAAGGGGGGGGGAAAAAAAGACAAACAACGAAACCCAAAACTAAAACAAACAAACAAACAAACAAACAAACAAACAACAGAAAGAAAAATACTGAAATTTCTACAAGTGAGTGAATTGCAGATGTTCAAATGCAGAAAATATTTTTCAATGTAAAAATATTTTTTGGCGTGAAAGCCATGGATAATTTTCACTGATAGCTGTAAATTGCAGGACGGGAGCATAACGCTGGGCAAGACCACTGAAAGGAAAACAAGGGTAGGTGGTTCAGTGAAAGCAGCTGATATGTAAAGAACACACAAAAAGTTATTAGCCTGAAAGAAGTTAAGTAAGTTTATAGACTGTGATGAGCAATGTATTTGAGTAAGTGATATGATTTCTTTTGTTTCACTGTGACAAATATTTATACAATAAATACGTATTTTGCATTTCCACTCTATTTGGTTTGTATTAGCTGACATCATATACAAGTAGAAATTTCATCAGTACAGAATTTTGAATGAGAGTGCTGCTTAAACTCAGTGGTGTAGAAAGATGGTGGCAATGAGATATTTTTGTTTTTCCCAGGAAGTTTTCTATGCATCACCCACCTACGAATAAAAAGAGCTCCTTAGGTAAAATTTGCAGTGATGAGATGTAAACGATCCTCACTTCACTGATGGAGAACAAGAGAGAGAATGTTAAAGAATTGAAAGTAGTGAATCAAACTTTACACACAACAGGATTTACTAATAGAGCATCTTAAACCTGGATAGGCCCGGAGACTGAAGAAAGAAAAGAGGACCGCCCTGTTTCATGAGTACCTTTTCCTAAGTATGAAACAATCTCCCAGATGAAGTCCAGTCTTGCCTTAAGCCCTGGATTATTGTCAGAATGTGTTCTAAAAAGCAGTATACCTGCTAGCTATGTGAAATCCCTAAGTCCTAGTAAGGGAGACAGTTTGCGGATGATCATCAAGTAAAAGTGGACGGTAACAGCCAAGAATGATGCAAATCTTGCAGTGAACTGGCATGGTTCCAAAACGATTTTTCCCAAGAAGCATTGCCTGGGAACAACAAGAACTTTCTCGCAGTGCAAGTCTGTTGGAAGGGCATTTTTCTAGTACCTGTCTCCTGCTGGAGAAAAAAAAAAAAAATCATCTTTTCAGGATACTGCAGGAGCAGCTCAGGGTGTCTCGGAGCATATCGTACACAATTACAGCTTCATTACCTATATAAAAATTTTTTACTCAAACTTGGGCTTTCCAATGCACAGAAAAGATGTTGCCTAGTGTGGACCACTTGTTCATAGTGCTTTGTGGTATGCTGGTGATAAAAAAATCTGAGTCAAAAGCAGTGGCTTTGAGAGGTCTTTGAATCATTGCCAAGAAGTTCTTTTGATAAACTATGTCAGTTTATCAAACTATCTCCCTTGATGTATTTACATAATGATTAATTGAGGAGAAATGTATTCAGAGCCTTCTGAAGATGAAATTTAAAATGGGATTCACTGACTCACTCACTCAACTTAGTTACTGTTAACGCAGAAGAGGGGGTTGAAATAAAGTTACCTACTTTGTTCTGACTCCCTGAAGCAAAGAAGATCAAAGTTTGCCATTATTAATACCATTTCCTAGTGCCTTTTTGTTGCACTGATTCAAATCCAAAATGCTTCTGAAACGTCTCTTGACATAGTAACTGCTACTTGTCACAAATTATTATTAAACCTAATATTCGTTTTATAATGCCTGTCACAATTTTGAAAGTTAGGCTCCTTCTGTATTAAATATTCTGACATTTGAAAAAATAAACGCAATTGCTCCTTCTCTGCTAAGATTATGACATTTTTTTGTCATTGACACTCTGTTTCAGGAGATCTTAAAATTAAGTTAGGCCTTCCTGCAAGATTAAGCTTGCTCTCCCTTTTAAGGCCACTGAAGTAGCTGCTAAACCGACCTCCCTTAGAAAATTCTGTCTGACTGAAGCATCTATATAGCTCTTTTTCTGTTCTGCCTAGCTCAAACTTTGCTGATTTTTTTTCAGTAGTTCTGGTTTCCATTGAGGAAGCTCTGCATGCCTATCCATACCTATGAAATACTGCTCAAAAAAATACACCTTTCCTACATGGATAAGCCAAATAGTAGCTGTTATTTCTATACTTATTTCTGGAAATTACTCAGATAAATTCCTCTCATTCTTCAAATTTTAAGAGGCAAGAATTCTTCACCGATTTCTTGACCACAAAGGTAACTTACTCAGAATCAGATGCCATTTGTGGGACCTTTCAGTCTTTATTCAAACAGTACATCTCAGTATATATTCCTCTTTGTGAAAAGTATTGATATTAGGCCCTCATAAATGCCTCTCTTAGTAGTTCTCTCACAATATTTTCTAAAACTTGGCCAAGAGCTCTCCTAATAATCCAGAAAATTATGGTCTATCTACTCAGAAAGGAGGGGTGGTACTGAATATCTTCAGAGTTTGTATAGTCCAGCAAATCTGACCTGTTGTAATACAGGGAGATATCCCCCTTTCTGAAAGGGGACATCTTGTTTTTGATTCCTTGAAATACATCTGAGATTTCAATCTGTTACAGAGACCTTAGTTTCTATACTGAGCTTCATCCGTCTCCTTTAGTTCACATCATAGGAAGACAAGATTGGAAAACAGCTAAGAATCTGTACATAGAGTTGTATTATACAAGAGTGTTTCTTAGTTTTACCAGTTCATCTTAATAGTTAGGACACTTTAAGCTGCTACCTGGTTTCCTAGATATGACTCACATTATTTAAAACATGCTAAAATATATGGGAAATTGCAAAGAATGTTCAGCTTTGAGACAGACTGGTCTTGCCATTCTTCAGTGTGTTTTTCAACACCAGAAAGAGCATAACCCTGCTTCTCTATTCATAAATGATAGCTTTGGAATATATGGTACAGCCCAGTCTGTGTTACCTGCACAGACAGAACATCTTGCCACAGATCAAAGGCAAAAGATGAAGCAGCTCTCATAAAACGTGGTTGAAAATTACTATGAAGAAATTTTATACATGAAGCAGTGACCGCAGAACTTCTGAGCTAGCCGTCCCTCTCTGCCTCTTTCTATCTGCGTTAAAAAAATTATTCTGTGTCCAGTATTTCTTATTCATAGCTCAAGGTCCGTCATCTCTTCTCAGTTTTACTTTCCATGGTTTATCCCTGGTTTCAAATTGTAAGGCTTATGTCCACCTTTTATCACTGAAATAGGACTCAGCACAGCATTGCTGTGACAGCTTTTGCAAAACCTTTCTGAAAAACTGGTCAAGTTGTGATTTAGACTGCTTGGCATCTTTGGCAATTTAGGTTCTTCCTGATAATTACTTTTCTTGCAGTTTGCTGGGCTTACAGATGTGAGTTTCTAAATGCATTAGCTCTATGTCTTGAATTGCCTTATTTAAGCATAGGAGAACTAAAATCTAAAAAAACAAACGTTTGATTCAAGCAGTACTGTTACTCTAAACACTTTTTTAAGGGGTCAAGGTGGCTGTCACCTGGTAGCAATGCACCAGGACCATCTATCAGACGTTGTTCCCCTCTCCCTGCCCTTGTCATCAGGCAATAAACTCTTAGAGAACAAAACCCTAGAACTGTTTATCTGAGTATAAGCCTACAGTTTTGTAGTTCTCAATTTATGAAAGAGGATGCCTTTGCCTTTCAGCTTAAGAAATTAAATAACTTCATATTTTGGCACTTTATGGGGTTTGAATACTGTGAAACACTTCATTTGCCTTTTTAAAGCCTTGGAAGCCTCAGTTGTCAAATATTCGCATGAAGAAAATCTGCTTTGTAATAAGTAGAGGCAAATTCATCCCTGGTGCAGCTTTATTGACTTGAAATTAAAACCAGCTTCTGTTAAATGATCCATATGGGAAATACACAGTTTGATTAATCAAAAGAGAGCATCCTTTCTTGTGTGTGTTAGTTTTAAACCTGAACTTCTACTAGTACGCATTGCTTAGAGTTATCGCAATTAAATGTACAAAAAATTGACTCAGTTTGAAAGTGGCTTAAATGGTGGTGCTGATATAATGAACTGCCTGTGATGGAGCAGGTGTGAAGGCACGTTATGAGGGTGAACTGCTTTTGTGCTTTGCATAACAGCATAGGCAATGGTAGTTACAGAGAAGGAGAAGCAGAAAGTGGGGTGCTGCTCATGCAAAGAGGAATTCTTCAAATCACTTTCTATTCTGTGTAGTTCAGAGCTTTTATAATGAAACAAAAGGAGCCTGGCAGCCTGATAACCACAGAGCCAGTTTGAAAAGCTTAAGGATCACATAATACATTTTCTGCCAGAAAGGTTAAGTTTTATACCTCATATAGCACTCCAAATCCACTGTAGCAATACTCAGGTATTTTCTGTCAAGGATTTGAGTTTTTGGACCTTTTCCTCAGCCATTTCTAGTTCTTTTCCTTTGTAGCTACTTGCTAATCTTGATGATTTTTTATTTTCTATTTTCAATGCCTTAGTGATAATGGTATGGTCACCGCAGTCAAACTAAGGAATTATGAAAATGCATGCTCTTTAAACACATATCCTAGCAGAGAAGAGCCAGAATAATGAAATAATACCCGTTCAGTGTTTTGGTGTGCTTACATTCATGGTCATGGGGGAAGGCAGAAGATATTTAACCTCCACAAGCAAGGAAAATAATATAACAGAATTTAAACTACATATGAAGTGCAAAAGAAAGGAAGTCTAGAAATATAGTCTATCTGAAGGAAAGTAGGTTGTCTCCTGTAAATTTAGTGCCAACATCCAGGATAGCTTACATACAGCAATCTTGTTTATAGTTTGACAATTGAAGTGACTAACAAATTGTTGACTAAACTAATGAATAGCACCTCCTTGTACAACTTCTGCCAAAATGCATTGTGCATTGCCTGGGTGGGGGTGTGAGAAAACTCCCAATGTATTGTCACTTAACTGACTTGAAAATGAACGTTATAATGTTGTAGAAACACAGATCAAGAATCATGTAAATTTATAGGCAAAATTTGAAAAAACAAACAAACAAACAAAAAAACCCAAAAAAATTATTGCTTCAGTTTTAAATATTATCAACTTTAATGTGTTGAAAATATCAAAATACTAGGAAATTTTTTCATCATTTAATAATCAGTTTATTTATGAATATCACATAAAATGAAAGAGTACAAGGTTGCTAAATGCATTCAGTAAGCTAGTGTACTTTAAAGAGAATTACACCACATGTGTACAAATATGTTTTACAAGCATTGGTATTTAAAAATTAAAACAGGAATAATAAATGAAAACACTTTATGTATTAGCTGTGTGTTCAACTTCAAGTCAGCACGTTCTTAATAAAAAGTAACTCTGTAATCCTTGGGGGTTTAAACAGGAATCAAGCATGAATCTTCATGCTTTGCCAGCTTGATTGTAGTTTTTTGGTATGGTGCTTTCAAATAACCTCAATATTGGCAAGAGACAGTGGAAAATAAAGAGGGTTAAACACCTATTGAGGCAAAGTTCAAAAAAAAAAGCAACTCTAGATACAGGTTGTATCCCCTGTGAAAATTATTTTTCTGATTTGCTGTTAGTTCACAACAAAACATGTTTCATTAGTAACTGTTAGAACATACACTCAATAATTGAAGAAAATATGCAGTTTACATAAATGACAATGGCAAAAAGAAAAGTTAGAGAGTTACAGTGAACAATTCAAAGTCCGTTATTCAGTAAGTTTAGGGATGACAAAATTAAGTTCCCATAAATCTTAGTGTAATCTCTGTGTGTTCATGCATTTTGGCAAAGTCTTGATGAACAAACGAGTACGTTGTACTCTGGATTTATTTGCATCCCTACAGAGTTTCTTCAGGAACTTTCCAGATCTCCCTAGAAACATCCATGCCTTGCATCCTTTTGACATCTGCTATGCAGCCAGCTTCTGTGGATCAGCATGCCCAGATGCCAGTCACAGCAAAAAGTGACTACAGTTTGGTACACTCATCAGTCTTGCTGCAAGGACAGGGTACACTGTAAAACAGATGATAAAGTGCTGGGTGAGGAGCTAACATGCTTTACTAGTGTTTCCCGCAGGACTGGGCACGTATTTCATCTCTGGGATGGTGCAGTGGCAGTGATGTGAGGGGAGGACAGCTGGCTGCTGGACAGGCAGATGGGAGAGCTCCTGAGGAGCCTTTGACAGATGAAAGCATCGTGTGAACCAGAGTGTTGCGGTGCTTCAGCAAACATGTTGCAGCTTCTGAGTGGTGGTCCGGGCTGTGGCTTCACTTTGTTGCAGGCATCATGCTGCTTTCGCTCCATGGCTGTTCTGTGTGGGTCTTCTGTTGCGTTGGTCACTGGAGGGCTGACACATGGCCTCTGGGACTGCATCTTTACAGTATCCCTCAAATCAGCTAGCATTACCTGGCATTAGAACACTGTGTATCTGTGCTGCTTTCTCTTCTTTCTATGGAATGCAGTGCAGCATGCTGGGGCCTGCCCGATGGCTTGCTCACCAAAGCTTATGGAAAATAGAGTACTAAAGACAGGAGCATCTCCCTCAGGCTGGCAGCAAGTAGTACTGCCATAACAGACTGATTTTCAGGTATTTTTTACTTACATCTTTGTTTACATCCTTATAACTTCTATCACTTCTGAATAAAGTTCTGCAGTCACCAAGTGAAAACGATTTTTGGTAGAAGGGATTTAAAAATCATGTGCTCGGCTCAGCCTGCCAGAGCGCTCCTGTTGACTAGAATACAACCCTGCCTTTCAAGTGGAAGGTTCAAAATTGTCACCAAGCTCACCCCAGCGACACAGCACTCTGAGGAGGCTTTGGGTACCACGGCACTGCAGGGTGATGCTGTGTCTGCAATTGTTGGTGCGTGAACTAAGGACTGGGTAGCTGAGCCGGGCTGGCCTTATGTGGTGTGTGCCACAGGTACAGTATGTGCTGTGAGTGGGAACTGCCCTGCTCCTGGGTGCAAAGTTCCTTGTTTAACCTCCCGTGCTGGCTGTTCACAAAGTTTTCCTGTTTGATGCTGCCACTCCGCTCTGCACAGGCGCTAAAAGATGAAATGATGTGGTCTTAAAGATAAGGCTTTGGAGTCTGCAAGAGAGCAGTTGAGGTACAGCCACTGAAATCACACATTTACACAGAGTTCTAAATCCTGTTTTAGAAAAAGAGGAAAAAAATGTTAAAATATCTACACAGTATTTAAGTTCACCCGTAGTTTTAATTCCATTATGCTTTAATTAGCTCATAAATGTGCTGAAAAAAGTATTTTACATACATGGAACTGTATGTATTTCTTTCATTATTTCCACTTGCTTTGCCCTGTAGAATGAACCTCACTTTTTGTGGCTTATGAACACTTATGTGGTTTCCCAGTATCCTATATTTAAATGACAGTTTTACATCCCTAAGTAAAAATACTTTTTTCTTTTCTTCTATTTTTCCTATAGTAGATAATGTTAGCAACTTGACTCTGAACAGAATTAAACCATATGTGTTATTTTACTTGTGAATTTTTCCACATCTTGAAACCTATTCAAGCTTAAGATTGGATTGCAGCTATTTCTGCACTAGACAGTGTTTAGTGACTGTTGTGGGAACTAGATATATATTTTCTTGTTCTGTGTATGCATGTTTTAAGAACTTTTCAAGGTGCCTCTTGTGTTTATCTGTGTTAGATCTAAATCTGTACTTGTGAAATGGTGCTTTTATAATTTCTGTCACACTGTTCTCTAATAAAACTCACCAGATGTGTCTAAATACTTGCAGATTTTGCAAAGCAGTTTCATACACCAACATTTTTTTCTCATGAGATTGTTTGAGACCTACCATACCCTTTGCCACCCAGCTTTACAGATAAGCCAGTAGCATGATCTGAATGAATAAAAGCAAACAAAGGAAGACATGGGAGCACTGAATTGATGTGATGTCTTTCTTCCTTTCAGCATGTCTTTCTGATTAGTTAAAATACTGGAGGACTGTAGCTCTTATGTTTTGAGTGAAATGTTGTGTTTGCAAAGCCCTGTGACTGTGATTGAAACTGAATGTGTATACCTCATACTGTCTTACTGTTTTGCCTGCAAATTTCTTGGTCACTTTCACAGGCACATGCAAATTTGTCATCCAACTGGTCTTTATTTCTTCATATGAAATATATATATATCCAGGCCACACTGAACAGAATCATGCAGCATCATTCAGAGCAGACAGGGACTTAGGAGATCTTCTAGTCTGCGTAAAGTAAAATTGATATGTATGAAATAAAAAGACAAAATTCAGAATTTTTGACTTGAAGAGTCTAATTAGTTAAAAATTACTCTGTAAAATTCGTTACAGAATTTAGAGGGAGAAAAAAAAGGATGCGAATGAATTCACAATGGTCTCACTTGTTGCATTTGGTTAAAAATATCAAGTAATCTGTATAAAGTTTTATAATATTTGCTAAATAACACCAATACAGTTTTGGTGCAACTATATCTTGAATTAGAATCATAGAATCATAGAATAGTTTGAATTGGAAAGGACCTTTAAACATCATCCTGTTTCAAACTGCTACCTTGGACAAGGACATCTTTCATTGGGTTGGGTTGCTCAAATAAACTTACTTATTTTTGCAAGTTTTGTGTTATATACACGTACATATACAAGCTTTGTGTTAAAATCCTTATTTTTAGGAACACATTTCACTCTTTTTCATTTCTTTTTAAGGTGCTGGTGGCTGGTCTCCACTTGTGTCCAATAAATATCAATGGCTTCAGATTGATCTTGGAGAAAGAACCGAAATTACTGCTGTTGCTACTCAAGGTGGTTACGGGAGCTCAGACTGGGTAACAAGTTACCTTCTGATGTTCAGTGACAGTGGGAGGAACTGGAAGCAGTATCGTCAGGAAGAAAGCATTTGGGTATGTTCTTTCAGTAATGAGAATTGTCTGCAGAGGACTTAAAAGCGACTTACCACACATTGTTGCAAATCTAAGCAACGCAGAGGAATATGAAGAGCTACACCCGAAGTGTGTAGATAATTCAATACACAAAGTAATTTAGCTTTTGAAGGATGAAAGGCTGTAAAAAGCAAACAAACACCAAAAATCTAGCCGTAGCAATACTCCATTCAGACAGCAGGAGTTATTTTGAGGACTGAAAATGTACTACAAAATCTCTTTTGTTTTGCTGTTTATGGCAAAGTTCTTTTCCCAAAAATGTTGATTCCATTGCGTGAAACTTGGCTTTTTAATTAGGGGAAGGAGACCAAAACAAATAGAAACACATATTTTTTTTTTTCTGGAACATTAAATCTAATTGTAAGAATAAAATGAAACAACACAAAGAAATCAAAATCTTAACCTGGTAAATCCAAGTTTATTTGAAAAAAGAAAGCAATATTTAATTTTTGGTCATCAAATTCAGAGCCGAGTTTCTAAATCTCAAACACATTTATCTCTGATTATCTTTTTGGCTATAATAATAATTAATAAGCCTGGCAAAGCTCATCATCTATTTGAATGAATTTTAATGAAAACAAAGGTTAAAATATACCAGAGAGATGATGTCCAAAATCCACATGAAAAAGTGGACTATATGGTTATACATATGTTGATCCTGAATGATTAGCAGCTTGGACTACAGAAAGAGTATTGGAACATTTGGTATGTTATTTTATCCCTTCAAGTTAATTCTGTTCTTTTGTCCATAGGTAGAGCTGATTAATTCCTAAATTTTTCTAAGCCTTAGACTTCACTTGTTTCTTGGTGCAGTTAAACATTATGTTAATATGTATTTCATTTTATGCATTTTAATTTTGTTGACTTTTAATTCAAAATGTTCTAGTCACTCTTATTGTCAAAACCCATTTATGGTATAATGAGATTATCCACTCTTTTACTTGTTGCATAATTATCCTTCTTTTTGAATTTGCTACATACTTCTGCTTCAGATTGTGTTTTCGTAACAAAGAGAAATAAATGAGTTTCTAATCCATATGGCTGTGGGGAGTGAGAGAAGAAAATCAATCTTCCAAATGATAAATGAGCATAAACTGCTACAATATTGTCTTTGCTTGTCTTAAAACAGACTGATAATACATATCTGAGAGGTAGAGCAGCTTCATCTCTTCAGAGAGGGCTCTTCTGAAATCCCATATTGGTATTGCAAACAGTGATGTAGATAGTTATTTCTTGACTACTGCCACCAGTAAAATACCAAATACAAGTTCTGAAAAATAGTTAAATGCTGATGCAGACACTGGATAAGGAAGTTGTTAGATCTGTAGAGGGGAAGAGCAGAGCTTCAATTCCATTATCTGAAACTTAATAAAAAATGATTATTTCAATGATTTCAATGCAGATTGAAGGTATGGCTTGCAGGCAGTGATGCATAATTCAAGGATGGAAACCATCAAATTCAGGGATGGTCTATTGATCTTTTTTATGTATCTTTATTTAGGAGTTCTGCTTCTGGGGAAATAAATTTTCTCTTTTCTATACCAATTCGTAGCATAGTCTTGGAGTGAAACTCTTAAATCTCTATTTATTTTATAGATTTCCTCTGACTTTTATCTCTATGCTGCCTTTGTAAATGAAGGGCTCATTTTCATTACGGGCAAGAACATCCCACATTTTATCATACTTCCTGCATTATTGTGTTATTTCTACCCTGTTTTTAATGGAGTCATTGCTCTGTTACAAGACTGCTCAGAACAAGTAGAATTTTTGGCTGATTTTTTAAAAAAACTACTTTGTATTAGAGCGAGGGACAATGTGTAGTTTTGAGGACTGTGCATTGAAATCTTCACTAAGTAAGGATTTGCACCCTGTAACCATTGTTTCTAGACTTAAGTATGTCTGTAAATTCACAGCTCATTACTTTTTTGTTTTTTCTTTCAGATGTTAGTTTTGAATTGTCATTGGGTCCTTATGGTTTATCTTAAGGTTCTGAAGCTCCTGCCATCAGTACAACTATAAAAGTTTTTTCATTCACTGTAAAAACTGGGGTGAAAGAGGACTATCTAGATATCTACAAGTGATCTAATCATAAAATCCATCTTTATAATCAGTGGAAACGGCATTGTTTTCTCTAAGACCGGTTCCTTTGACCTTAGGTGTCTTTGTTAGTTTGAAATGAACCATATAGAATTGTTTCACCCTCTCCCACCCATAAAACGCTTCACTGCCTGTTGTTGCTGAATTTGGGTGGAGATACTCTCAAGTTAGGTGAGACTAACCTCTCTCCCCTCTTGTAGCTGCTATATATGATTTGTTTCCACTTCTCTGTATATGATGAACTAGTTTAAAAGGAATCATGGTGACTGTAGTCTTTACTCATGCAATACATCTTGGTCTTATTCTTCTCACTGTCAGTGTCCTGGTGACTTAAATGAGTGCCTTACTTGGTACCTCACAACTGTTTGGAGTTTATCTTTTATGTAGATTTTATTTAATGCTTAACATCCTTTAATTACCAAAGAATTTTTGAAAGACTAACTCCATTACATTTATTTCCTAGAACAGCTGTCCTTGTAGGTTAAGTATTGTTAAGTGAAGTTAGGTATAGGTTTTACAACAGAGGTTTTCTTATTTCATCAACTCATTTTGTTGAAAGGAAAAGATTTCTGTCCTAAAAATATGTGTTTTACCACTAATAAAAAATATTTCATTTGAGAATTGTAACTTGACCAGAACTGTACCAACTCTTAAAATATGTAAATATTGACCCTAGTAAGCACTGCCTGAAAGGTGTTACAATAAATATCAGAAACAGTGTAGAAAATAAGAGTTAACTTTTAAAAGCCAGTAATAGTCATATCAGTGAGGAAAGAAATCTTTTCCTTTGATAATGATTAGTTTTGAAAGAAATCAATTCAAGTCAATTTTAGATTTTCTTTAATTTTACCAAAAATATGAAAGTGCTTGAACAAGGGATGTTTTGTTCATGTTCTTCACTCTACTTCCTCTCTTTTTTTTTTTTTTCTGTTCCTTAGGATGCAGTTTCAGATATAGTAAAGCCCAAACTCCCAAGCCCAGTTTTTTTGCACAGTTCTTTTTCTTACCTTTTCCTTTTTATTTATCTTCTTGTATATTACTTCACTGGTTTTTTTTTCCTCTGGAAATGACAACTCTTTTGCCTTCTCTTCTTTCAGAATTCAGGAGGTATGCAGGAAAAAAAATAAAAAAAAATTGTACACTCAGTTTAAATTTTGGTCAAGGATTGCTAAGAAACTTTTTAAGTCTTTAAATAAAACCTTTAACACAGAGGTGCTGCTTCATTCGTCCTAGTAATTCATATTCTAGATATCATCATCTGTATTTTATCTGTGAAGAACCTCATATTGTAATTGATATTTATCTGTTTTGGTCTGTGTTTATTGATACTTTTAACTAGTGTAGTTTCTTGTTTTAACTACATTTGTAGTTTTGTATCACAAAAGTTTTTATGTTATGTACTCTCTCCTTAACATTACTAATTGCCCTCCTCTTAAAAGGAGTGTAGTAAGGTATCAGAGATTATATTCTGTATAATTTTAAAAAGGAGGAGTTAAGAGGGGAAAGAAGGAGAGCAATTCACAGTTTGAACAACAAGTTTTCCATGGCTAATAATTTAAGTGAAAGCCTGAGCGGTCTAGCTTATGGAGAAATGCATCGTTATTCATTAGCAGGAGGTTTGAAGAAGAAAAGAAATGAAATTTCTCTGATTTAGGGTTGAGTGTTTCTTCTCTGATACAGCTAGGGAAATATACTTTAGTTCAGGCTTCAGTTTTGTGGGTTTTGGTTTTATTGTGTTTTTTCCTGCAAGAATAATTATTTATCCATTCCACAACTGGAATCAAGTTTTCAGTTTCATTTGTTTTGAATTCTTTTCAAAATTTATATCTAAATCAGAGAAATTAAAACTAGTATTTACACAAAATTATATAAAATTTAGGGAAATTAAGACCATTTTTGTAACTTCTCTTTTAAAAAAACAAGCTTTTTTGTCTCTGTATTTTCTTACGTATATTTGAGTTAGAGGTCTATTTTCTGTTTTATTTAACTTAGCTGAAGTTAAAGCTGGAAGTTTGTTTTATCATAGGTTCCTCAGTCCTGTGACTTTACACAGAAGTTGTTTTACTCCAAGTAACTTTTCTAATAGTATATAATATAATTTCATGAATTTTGAGGGATTTGTTGTGGATGCATTGCTGCACATATTCACAGCTCCCTCTTTAAAGGAGTTGGCGCATCAGAGTTTGCTGGAAACTTCCCATGATGCAGAATAACTCACAATTATGGAAATTTACAGGTTAGGAAATGCCGAATCACAAGTGTTTTGTAATAGTCGCAGCATGTGATTCAAGAGTGAGGAGTTACTTCGCTGTTTTTTTTGAAACTGGTGACTCTTCCTTAGTCTTAGTGATTCATGTGTGCCAGATCCTCCTCCTTGGAGAAATGTCAGAGTCACCATTCTTGATCATAACCTGCTTCACTTTAAAAGCAAAAGGCTGACTATATATTCTACTTTTCTGGACTTCTACTGATTACTTTTTTGGGAAAAAAAAATTTCCTTTTGTCATCCCGGGCATAGACAATTTCAGTGGGTGCTCTATCACTACGTTTTCCATACGTACTCTTTCCAAGGACTGTGACTTAGGTTTGCAGACTGGCCTGACACTTTTTCTGTTGTTACAGGAAATAGAGAATCTCTTTGTCTAAGAATTAAAGTAGGGCATATAGTGATGACTTCAACACAGCTGGTTCTGATGTGCTGATATTTCTCATAGTTTATTCATCATTCACTTGTCTGACATTTTCAGCCAAAAAACTTGGAATAGAACAGTTTTAATGACTTGACTCAATTTTGTAACTCGGGGACGTACAACTTACCCACAACTGATCTCTGTCTTTCTGTAACATCCTCGAAGAGAAAATGGTCACAGAGTTTGTCAGACTGAATAGTTTATGTATAAAAACTCCAAAGCTCACCAGTGTGTTAAAAGTGACTCAAAATATATATTTGCAGCTTCAATTTTTTAAATCTTCCCTGTAAAGGACAGCAAAATAAAAGACAAGCAACCTGTGCATTAATTTATCACATACAGTAAACATCCTCTGCTAGGTGTGTGTTTAAAAATAAATAAATTAAAAAGTGACTGTGTGTCCTAGTTTTGAAAATATAAAACTGGCAGGATAAAGTTTTGGGTTAGAAATACTCTATTTAAAAATGATTTTTTTAAAATAATAGTAGGAACCGTCATGACATGGCAATTGTCCAAAACCTTAGATGTACAAATCTAATACACAAAACCAAGAGTCACTGACTAGAAGGGTGGGAATCAGGAAAACAGTAGTGAAAAATGGTGATTATCAAAATCCATGCATACCAGAGGCAAATTTTCTGGTGACATTGAATCATATTAAACACAAATCTAAAATCCCATCTGAGATAAGAAAGACAAGATTTACTGGAAAAAAGGTTGGATACTGAAGCATTTCTTGAATGCAGACATCTGAAATATTTGCTTGCTTTGTTATTTAACCTGATGTGAGGAGGAGAATACAGGCAGGTGAAGCATTATTAACTAATAATTTGTTCAATTAGTGTTAGAATTTTCCTGTTGGAATGTGATTTACACAAATGAATTTGTCATTTTCAAATTATTTTTAGAATAGTGCTTTTATAAATAGTTCATGATTTTTATGCAGCTTGATAGAATAACCAGGGTCATATCCCGGTCTGTTTTCAGTAGGTACACAGATCTCACCGATATGCCAAAATTCCCTAACTAAGCAACCAAAAGTGTTCAGATCAGAGTTTTCTGAGTAAATGCTCAGAATAATGAATTTGCAATTAATTTTTCAGAAGAATTCTGTGCTAATTTCATTACACTGTTCTGAATATAGTTACAGTACCCCATGAACTAGTAAATTTTGGTAGGGAAAACAATTGAGATATGAAAATGGTTAAATAACTTAATTTTAAAAACGATTGTGAGTTATCAGTTTTAACATCTTCGCAGTTCTAAGGGAAATTGAATTCAAACATCTCAGTACTACCAGTGTCCTGGATATTTCTAGTATCATATGATGTCTTGTCCTTCCTCTTTAGTTCTAGAGCAAATGCTTATCTTTTATAACTGTCAGAAATAGTACTTTGAGCAACAATTTCAAAGCCATTTGCTCACCATGTAAAATGCTACAGAATGAAAAAACAAGACCTGACCTCTTTGTCTTGCTTGCAAGGGAAACAGTATTTTCTTGTATGAGCGTGTGTACATCCACACCCACAAACACAGGGATATTCCATTGTGGAAAACCGACCGACACAGATTCTAATGAAGGCAATTTGCATATGAATAAATCTTATCTATCTCTATAATTGAGGAAAATGCGGGTAGGTGTTGTCACAGCATTGTTTTGGCAGGAAAAGCCCTCTAAGATCGTGGGGTCCAACCATTAACCCAGCACTGGCACCTTCACCACTAAGCAATGCCTGCAAGTGCCACCTGGATGTCCTTTAGACCCTTCCAGGTATGGTGACTGGGAAGCCTGTTCCACTGCTTGACAACCCTTTCAATGAAGAATTTTTTCCTAAGATCCTATCTAAATCTTCTCTGGTGCAACTTGAGGCCTTTTCCTCTTGCCCTGACTAAGGGGGCTCTTGAGGTTCAGCTGAGTGCAGAAAAATGCTGGGGAATGCAGGAAGAGGCAGAAAAAAAGTAAAGGAGGAGAATAACTTGGTGTAAAAGGAGCTGGAAGGGAAGAATGAAAAATGAAGAAAATCAGAGGCACAGGAGACTCAGATGGATTAATACAGGCATGGGTCTACTGTGCAGAACATTTTGTGAAACTGTTTGCACGTGTGAGCTTCCATTTATGATGAGGACATTTTGATGTTTATTTAGAACATTAAATTTCTGAACTTAATTTCTAAGCTTTTAGAATTATGTATCCACTTCTGTATAAAAAGCACTCTGACCATGTAGCTATTTTTAGACACTTCAATGGCAATCTAATAAGGCTAATTTAGCAGTCACAATGATTAATGTTCTGTATAAAATAACTTACAGTAGGTGAACAGATGAATGCATGCATCAAGGTTAACCTGTCCCAGAATATTTAATATAAGCTAAAAGGAAGGTATAGAGGATTGAAACATCAGCAAAAAATACAGTGATTTAAATAAAATCTGTATTAATTATGTGGGTAAACAATAAATTAATTATTAATGCCAAAACAGGTGCAATATCTATTGTCACTGCAGGTATTTTGGCAGACCATGTGTGGGAAAAAGAAGTTACAAATGCACACACAGAGTTAAAAAAAGCATATGTAGCTAAGGACAGCAAGGTGCCTTGAAAATACACAAGTCCAGCAGCATGCAGCAGTAAATATTCCTTGTAATTAGACAGTCAGAGGTTATTTTAAATGTATGTTGCAGTCATTAAATTAATAGGGGCTTTGGGAAACAAATGTAAATATGTTGGGATGATACTGTGTTATTTTAAACACTGCTGCAAGTCAACTAATTAGAGTGTACTAGAGCTGGTTTCTGGGGTGGATCTTGATGAGAACTGTGTTTTTCTGACTGTTTCCTGCTGCATCATAAGCAAGACAAAAGCAAGTACAACTTTCTGTATTTGTAGAAACCACAGGTAGCTAGTTCAGTGCTTCTGCCTTTCTCTGCGTGTTTAGTTAGTGAGTTTGAGCTATAAAAGCCCGAGAATGACTAACATGCATGCTTCTAACATGCAGAAATCTTGCAAATGGCAGTACTATTATCTTGGGTTGTTTTTGCAAAATATCAATGGTGCTTTTTCATTAAGGTAATTATTTTCTTTAGACCTCTGTTTATCTGTACTCTGCTATGCTATTTTCCCATGAAAATAACTCACTGTGATAGATGGTAAATTGTTCTATATTGCTTCTACTTATTGGTTGTCTTAAAATCAATAACATCGTAATATCCACTGAGTGAAAAATGCCATAGAAATTATTAGAACTAGAAAAAAAAATTAGTTCTTTGTCTCTCAAGTATTGGCTGGTCTAGAGTGATATGACACTGATCATATCATTCTTATTCTAATACGAGAGGCTTGTGCTTGACCACATATGCCTGCTTGAAAATTAATTATGATGGATGGGAAAACTTGTGGCACAGCTAGGAAAATAGTGTCCCTGTTTTCTGAAACAAGTAGATTGTGAGCTTGAAAAAATCAAGCTGTCTCTGAAGAAAACATTTCATCTGTATAATCAGAACAGGGTGTGTTCAGTTTGCTCGAGGCCTATTGAGCAGGTAAGTAATAGCAGACCCCACATTCAGCTTCCCTCTGTTTACCTCAGCCATTCCCTTAAATGTAACAAAAATGCTTTTAGAAATCGACTTCAGACTTCATTTGGAAGAATCTCTCCATCATACATGGATTTGCTTTATGTCTGGTGTAATTCCTGAGGTTTAAAAGTAACTGAAGTACAGTACTGAATTTTTATAAAAATTTTAGCCATTGAACTTCAGAGAAAACTTCAAATTCATATTGAATATATAACATCTTAACCCTGCTATTGAGATGGGGATGCTATTTTAGTATATTAGTATATAGTATATTAGTTATTGTAATAGTATTTTATGTTTGCAGCGTAGCCATATTTGTATCATTTTGACATTTCCTTCTTAGACACTTAAAATTATTCCTTAGAAGTAGTAATTTGGAGGTCTAAGTGGTTTGCAGTGGTTGGCGTCGTGTGGTTTTTTTTATTTGTTTTGTTTGTTTTTGTTGTTGTTTTGTTTGGGGGGTTGTTGGTTTTGCTTGTATGTTTCTTTTTTTTTTTTTTTTTTAATTTGATTTGATTGTCCTTTGGTCTCATCATTTTATGTTCTCTTTTTGTCCTGGTTCATGTACCACACTACTGAAGCACTAAAATCTGCCACGACCAATCATTCACCAGAAACTGAGAAAACCTCTGCCTCACCATTTGTTTATGTGGTTGAGGTTGCATTTAATGTCTTCTGAATGCTGTTGGAATGCAGAGACTTTTTGGAGAAAAAAATTAGAATCTATTTTCAAAGCACTTGTCTTAATGGGCAAATATAGTTTAAATATGGGATGAGTCGCAGAATGGTTGGGATTGGAAAGGGGCCTTTAGAGATCACCTAGTCCAACCTGCTGCTAAAGCAGGTTCAGCTAGAACAGGTTGCACAGGATCACATCTGGGTGGATTTTGAGTGTCTGCAGAGACCGAGACTTCACAGGCTCTCTGGGAAATCTGTTCCAGTGCTCTTGCTTTCAAGAGTCTGGTATTCCTGAGGGCTGGCCTTCCCAGTGAAGATTAAACCAAAGAAGACATTCAGGATCCCCACCTTCTCTGTATCCTTTGTCACCAGAGCACACACCTCATTCAGCATCAGACCCACATTTTCCCTAGTCTTGCTTTTGTTACTTATGTCCTTGGCATCCCTTGCCAGATTTAATTTCAAATGGACTTTAGCCTTCTTTGTTCCATCACTGCATACTCTGGCAATGAAATCTCTATGTTTAAGGCAGATGTTAGTTATACAAGAAGAATGTTTTTGAGATTATGTACAAAATTTTTTGAGATTATGTATAAGATTTCTGTTCAGTTTTTATACCTCTTACTATAAATGTCTTGTTTTATCAATATCACCTTCAGTTGATACTGACCTGACCAGTAACTTGGTAGAAACTCCAATGTGTATATTTTTTAATTGGCTAAGATCTATGTGATGATTCCATCATATCTTCACAGCCTTGCTAATGCCATAGAATTTTCTAAAGTTTAACGAGCTTGTGCTTTATATATTTTTGATTCATTAGTGGCAATTTGAAACGTGAGGACAAGCAAGATTAGTAATCTATATATCAATACTTTGTACTTACTAGTCTCTGTGTTTTATGGCCTTTTGTAAATCAAAATTAATGTTATTTCTCTACAGGACATGTATTTTGGTCATATATTAGCAACATGCATTTCCATGTTGAATAAGGAATTAGCTGACTGGTGCTTAACCCGTTTAAATCTACATATTCTCTTGCCAGAGAGTGACATTTGCTACCACTAGTTTTAAAGGTCATAGGTAAGCAGGTTTAAATGGACTTTATTGCATATTTCATCCCTTCTATAAAACTTGCTAGATTTAAACTGTGAAAAGAATATTTCAGTGTGTTTTAAACAAGCAATTCAGCAATTGTAGCAACACTACTCATACCTAGCAAAGATTACTGTGTGATCAGTTCTATACTTTGAAAATTCAGTGAATACCTTACTCTTTCTGACTTCTTAAATTGCCTTATTTTTTGAAGGTCACTAGCCATAATGAAAAATATCACTGGCAAGAACTACCTTAATGTTACTCAAGGAGCCCTCCCCACTATTTCTCTATATGGTGGGCTGTAAAGAAATCTGCTGCAATTGTGTGTTTTCTTGATCTCCAGAACTGTGTGAAAGTATCAGAAAAGTTCCATGAAACATTCTAAGTTATAGCATTTAATTATTTTAAACAATAACTGTCAAATTGTTTATTTTCTCTGTCTGTTAATTTATCTGCAATTTTTTCAGCAGATTTTCTTGTGTAAAGGTCACAATATCTTTGATTCACTTTACCTATTAAAAAAAAAGGAATTGAGGATACAGGATTTTTTTTTTTTTTATGTAGAGTTCAGTAACTCCCACAGTTTTCAATAAAAAAACTTTACCTGTTAGAAAGGTTTTATTTAGTAGACAGGTCATGGATTCTATATATATTTGTCTCTCTTACTATCACATTTATCTTTTTGACAGTTGAGGTTGTGGAAGACATCAGTGAATTTTTGTTTGAAAACATGTTGAAAATTCTACATGGCAAAGTCTTTACAGTGCAGTTGAAAACAATATCAGATAAGCAAACAAAAAAATCAGAAAAGAAAAAAAAAAGAAGGTGGTGGGTTTTGTTGTTTTGTTGGGCTTTTGTTTTTGTTGTTGCTTTTGTTTTTATCAGAACCACCACAGATGATACTTTGTAATTGAGAAGGAAGTTAGGTTTTAGGAATAACAGAGTGAATTCAATAATTTAAACATACTCTCAAGTACTGGAAGAAGATCGAAGGTATTTGCCATTTTTCTTGCTTCTTCCATTATTTTTGTCCATGGAGCTTGTATCGAGTTTGAATGGCAAGGTACAGCTACGGGGTGGGGAAAGGGGGAAGGAGGGAAGGCACCCTTAGGGGTGGCCTCTCTGACAAGCTGCTGGAATCTTCCCAGATAACTGATGAGGAACTACAGCCAGTGGGAAGGACTCACACTGGAGAAGTCAGTGGAGGACTGTCTCCGGTGGGAGGGAGTCCACAACAGGACAGAGGAAGAGTGAGAGTGAGGCATTTCCCTGAGGATGAAGGAGTGGCAGGAACATTTGATGAATTTACCACAACCCCCACTGCCTGTTTGCCTGTGCAACTGGAGGGGAGGAGACAGAGAAATTCAGGAGTAATTTACAGCCAGGAAGAAGGGGAGGGGTGGGAGGAGGGTGTTTTTAAGGTTTGCTTTTATTTCCCATTTTCCTATTCTGATTTCACATGCTAATTTCCACAAGCTGTTTCTGTGCCCACGATGGTAGTTGGTGGGTGATCTCTCCTTGTCCTTTTCTTGACCCACAAGCTTTTTGTTATACTTTCTCTCCCCTGTCCAGCTGAGGAGGGTAGGGATAGAGCAAGTTTTATGGGCACCTGGCATCCAGCCAGTGGTAACCCACCACAGAGCTCTCTTCCACTGGTACATGTACAGAACAGGGAAAATGACTGTTTACTTGGTATTAATTAAATAAAATTAAAAGACCAAGAGAAAATACTAGTTACATTTCCCTTTGGCATTAGAGAAAAAGTGGAATCTACACTCCACAAATTACCCTGGACAACCTTAACATTTAGATTTTTCTAGGAAAAAAAAGATAAGGAAATTGGAAATACATTAGGGAGACTTTTTCAACACATATAGCATGAAGCTGAAAGAAGTAAGTTGTAAACACCGAGGAATACTAAAAATATATATACATATAAGATGCTCAGATTATTTACTTTAGGAAATCTGTATACATTACAGTGGATTTTCATAGGTGTGTTACCCCTTCACAGGATGACAAATATCTTCAGTAGATCTGAAGTCAGATCTATGATTTTTATATTCCACTGCTTAATGTTTCTGTCTCTCCTTTACTCATTTTCAGTGTATGAAAATTAGAATCTATTGTTACAGAGACTCTGTCATCAGCCAGTCAAGTTTCCTAACAAAGCAA
>JAYRBT010000093.1:32711686-32724426 GCA_036023395.1 Myiotriccus ornatus
TGTTTTGTTTGGTTTTTTTTTGGGTTTTTTTCTACTGTAAAACTTGCTTTGGGCTTTAATTTAAGATGAAGTATCTCTGACGAATTACAATTTATGAATAAAATTAAAATTTATTTTAAATATATCTCAGCATAGATAGCATTGATACCCCAGATCTGATACAATTACAAATTTTGTAATTGTGATTTTGTGGATGCATTTTCATTGTGTGAGAACATTTATTGCTCTATCGTTTCATTGTCTTTAAAATACTCTCACCTTGAAACTGGAATGTGGTAATGATTCTGTTGGTGCCACAGTCACTTTAAGGAGATGAAAATTAATATAGTGCACGAGTTTAGGCATAATGTAAATGATCTGTAGTGGAATTTCATCAGGCTGTTGTAAGGAGGAAAAATCCCAAGAATTTTGCAATGTATATATCTCTAGTAAAAATAAAAAATAAAACTAAAAATACATTTTCACTCATCTGTTATCTTCCTATGACTTCCAAGATGAACAGAGACAAAAGAAAAAAAATCCTATTATTTTTAGTGTGGATTGCCTGTTTGCTTATTTCTCAGGAATGGGGTCAAGCACATTCACTCAAGTCTCAGAAATCTGCATGGATTCCTCTAGTGACTTCTTTAGTAGATTTTAGCCTTCCAGTCTTCTGTGGTCTGAGACATAAAATCTCACATGGAAGAACATAATGGATTCCAGTCATTATGTTTTGAAAACAATTAAAAGACTAAAATTTGATTAGCACGCTAATAGTGTTTGTACTTGTATGTAGAATGCCATTTATATGTTAAATTCAATGTAAGTTCTAGAAAAAAAATATTTTGCCTAACAAAGCATTTTGTCTAAATTGTATGCAATTCTTGAGGCAGGATGAGAATTTGATTTACTCACAGACTGTTAATTTGTTCTTTTACTTGCATTAAAGATTACCAAGAAAGAAAAAAAATTTATTATACATTGATATAGCCATGGTCAACCCTGTTCAGCCCCAGCATAACCTCTGATTCTCATATGAACGTATATACCTTTTAGGACCACTTCTTGAATTCACCTCACTGTTTTATTCAGACACAATTAATGAATATTTAGAAATTGTGTATAATGTTACACAATTCCATTAAAAATGAATGTTTCTTTTCTGGTGTGCCAGTATTTTAGATTTGACAGTGAAACGAAAAGGCTTCATCTTGTCCCATTACCAAAGAGAGAAAAATAGAAATGTCCCACTGGAAAACATTTTCATCCCAGTTACATTCATGTACCTGAAGACATAATCCTTTTCTGAACACTTCCCACAAATCAGTCCACTGCCTTCTTAGCAGATTTAATGCCTCATAATGCAGAATTCAGGAGGGGGAGGGAAGAAATTACCATTATATTACTGTTATCCTCCTGGAAGGTGATGTAAATTATTTGACTTAATTCCCGATAATAAATTTTCAGGAGTACCAAATTAGTGCATAAATACACCATCCTACAGAGTGCTATTTAAAAAGGAACTGCAGTAAAACTCTTTTTAGTAAAACCATTTTAATTCTCAAAAGACATTAATGAAAAGAAAAAGGTATTATATATGAGAAAGGCATATGGAAAGTTTTGCTATAAACATCATTCCACTGTTCAAAAGGTTTATGAGCCACTTAAATTTCTTTTGATCAGGTTAGCATTTAAGCTGTATTTATTACTTCTTATAACAGTGCTGGATTACTAATACTGTGGGGTGTCATATTTTCCTGTTCCTGCTGTCTTGTAAACCAACATCAATTTTACCAAATCCTGAAAGTCACTTAGGAAAAAAAAAAAAAAATTCAGAGTAGAATGAAGAAATTTAATGTCTGTGGGATGATAAATGTATTTAGTTCAGACACTCCGATAATGAGGAAAATTGAAATTAAACTTGAGCTGATCACATTATATTCAAGCTCTTCCACAGGTTCCATAATATTGAAGATGTTCTTCATATTAGGTAAAGAGATTTTGCTCAAATGTGTTCCTCTTGGTAAGAAGCTAAGTGATATACATCTGCTGCACCCTGACAAAAAGAATGAAATATACAAATATCCTAAAACAGAATGAGAAAAAAAACAAGTGCAGAGATGCAATAGAAGTGGTTCTTAGGGTGCAACTTCCATAATCAGTATCAGGGTGTCAGTGAGGGGCTGTGATAGTTTGTGATAGTCTTCCCCAGACAGTAATTCTGCTGAAGGGAGTGAATTTCATTTGGATAGTAAAGCAGAACACAGGTTTTTAACCTGAAAAAGCTGCTTGTGTTGAATGGAACAATAGTAAAGTTCTCAAGTTGAATAATTTATCCTAAAGAAGTTTAAAATTTAAACAAAGAAACAAAACAAAACAAAACAAAACAAAAAACCCAACCAAAATTTATTTGGAGCTTTCTACAGTTTATCTTAATTTTATTTTTTAAGTGGAAGAGAAATATCCTAAGTGAGACACTTTTTGTGTAAAATTTGTAAATTCCATTCCACTGGACTTCATTAACCTAGAAGGAAAAAACAAATAAATATACTGTTAATTTATTAAAAACCAAAGAAATAAAAAAAAAAAAAATCAAACAAAACCCCCAAACAAATAAACAAAAACCCCCCAGCTTTTCTTACCTGTACATTTCAAAATTACATAAAGAAAACGTGTCTAGAAGAAATAAGCATTACATTGTTCCCATGGTACAAATCTTGGATGACAACCACAGTAGAAATCTACAGAACTTTTAAGTTCACCATTTTCTTTGAAGATCGATTGCTTTAACACTATCTCAGCGTTATTACCATGATCCTATCAGCAGTATAAGGGATGTGTCTGTAACACACGGTGTATCCAGGAAAAGGAACAATTCAGTTTTCTCTAACTTTGCTACCACAGAGCACAAACTAAGCAAAGAATCTACGTTTACTCTGGTGGAACTTTTGAGACCCAGAACAAAAGGGGGCATTGCCAGATTGGTGGTGCACAGAAGGCTGAACCTTTCCACTACTGACTGGAATAAGGTCAACAAAATCATTCTTTCACACTGGTCATCCTGCAGCCTTTTGACTGTGATATTCAGTCACTGCCAAGTTGGAATGAGTTTAAAACTGGTCACCTACAAATGAAAAGTTGCTTTTCCCGTTTTTTGCTTTCTTCAGTATCTCAGTTCATACACAGGTTTAACACCTCTGTCCCGGTCAGGTGTATTAAAGAGGGGTGATTTCAATATATTAATTAATTGGGCTTCTGACATTTGCAGTTACAGTGAGGACAGTGACTTAAATGGTATGGAAATAATTTTAAATCACTAAAAGGTGTTTTTATCAAGTTGCAGTTCATTTTTGTTGATTTACTTGAGTAATGGTTCAAGATATTCCTCAGAGATGTGCTGGAAGCTGAGAGAGTTCTACAATAAAAATGATATACTGTGTAATAACAGCTATTCTTCAGCTGCAGTCAAGATGGAAACTGTTCTGAGCTGTATTTTATATTTTGTTTCTTCTTCGTGGCCTGCCTTTGATTTTGTTTGTACCTTATATCATAGGACTGGTTCGTCCCTAGAATTCTATGGGGAAACCTTGTTTATTTTTTCAGATTGTATACTATATTCCCTGTAAATCCTAGGGAACAGTAGTAATACCTAAAGGTTATTTCTGTTAAAAACAGATGATGTTTGCAGTGCAAGCCTTTAAAAAGGTTCCATTAGAGAACCCATGTCTATGTTAAGGTTATATCTGCCAGACCTTGTGTGTTTCATTGAAAATTTTCTGTACCAGACAACTCTCTCACTCTGATGCTGGGATTGGAGAAGGATTTTCAAATAAATCTGTTAATTTCTGATGGGGGAAAAAAAAAAGGTAAAATATGTAACTTTGATGCCCACGAAAAGTTTGCTTTTCGTGGCTGCTATTCCAGGATTTTCGGGGTTCAGCATCAGAACAGGTGTCACAACATTGTAAACTCTTGTGTCATAACCATGAATAGAAATTTCCTCTTGCACTGAAAAAACACCAGCATTTTTGTGTCATTGCCATATATGAAGAGCTAAAGAATTTGAAAGTACTTCAGTTTAGTTCCTTTTGCAATGACACAACAATTCTGAGGTAACTGATTCATCAGGAGCACTTTACATCCAGCAGAAAAGGGGTGTCCCTGACTCAACAGCACTGAAATCAAGTTTCTAATCTATATATAAGATATGTCTTTAATGCTAAATATCACCTACTATCTTCTCTTAAGTCTAATTGTTGCTTTCTAATAGAAATGCCTATGAAATATGTGGAGTTGCAGATACAGAATTGCAATTAGAAGGGGCAGTTGCTTGGATTTTCTTAATGTTCTACCTTCAAGATTTTGAGAGGAGTTAGCACTATAGTTCTGTGGAACAGTGTTACTTGTGAATAGAAAAAAAATTATTGTGGAATATTGTGAATATATCTTAGGTGAAGTACAGAGAATTAACTCTTTTTATTAAATAATCATTAGGAAGGGTTTCCTTAGTTTATTTCTTATTTGAATAGAAGTAGAATAATAGCAATGTTTTATTTAAGATTTTTTTTGGTATTTGTTATTTTTGCAGATTAAGTTCACTTTTTAAGAGATTCTAACATTTCAAGAGTACTTCCTCCCTATAAAGAGGACATCTTACATTTAATGTTCATTATTCATTACTGACAGTTTTCCTCATTCTTCACTTAATTTGTGTTGTCCAAACTCAGCTCACTGCTCTTGAGAGAGATGATTCATTTCTCTATCTTGACAACAGCAAGTTTTACTTCATGAGAAAAAAACAAATCAGAATCCCATCATTTTTGGTAGGAGTGCTGAGACTCTTCTTATCTACCCAGACTCCAAAAACACTTTACAATATTTTGGAACAGTGGTGGGATGTGTCCATATCCTGCAGCACATTTTATACACTTACACATAAGGCACTGGTCCTACACAGTCCACAGACCAAGGGTTTTCTATGTTCAGTTTTCCTCCTGTTTGCAGTTTAAATTCCTTTAATCCACTTCATGGAATGTAGTTCTCCTCAAAAGTTCAGATACCAAAATCATCAGAAGATCTAGCTGCAGTGGGCACCCTGGTGTTATCACTGTTGTGATCTGTTGGTCTCTTTGGGCCACAGCAGTGTAAACACATAGACACAAAAGTACAGAAAAGATAAATCTGTTTTTTCACTAAAATACAAAACAAAGAAACCCAAAACAAAACAAAAAAACCAAAAACAAAACAAAAAACACCCCCAAAACAAACAAACAACCCTCCAAAAAAACAGGAACTCCTCATCTATTTAGACATTTGAAAGCCACCCCAATGTGAAAAATTTACATTCCCTTACTCGTCAGCATTAGATGATTTATTTTTAAATTATATATATTTTTCATTGGAGCTGCATCCCTTGATATTCTTTCTGTATATCTACTACTCCTGTCTGAATTTCGTTACAAAACACATTATTTTCTGCCTGAAATTCATTATAACAGCTTACACTGCTGCTTCTACCCATATGTTCCAGTCCTTCAAAAAGACTACTTTATTTTAGCTTCATTCATTCAATCATCGTTCCATGGTGAAGACTGTTGACCACTGGAACAATTCAGAGATAGGGTTGAACTATAGCTGTCATTGAAAACTTAGATCAATAATGAAATAAATAAATGTTGGAAATTGAACTGTTACACTGTCTCTGTGCCTGAAAGTATAACTCAGGGCTGTGTCTTAAATAAAAGAAATATTTTCATTTATATATACTCACGGTTTTGCAAAAATAATTTGAATATTGTAAGTTATTATGGAAGATATTAATTACAAATTACTGTAATTTTTCTTCACTTCCTGGATTTAAAATATCCTCTTATAATTTCATATCTCCTCTATTCCTGTTGTATAATCATTTTTGCAATTCAGATGTCTCTGTCTTCTTATCTTTTTCTTCTCCATAACGATCTTCCCATCTCTCCCCCAAAAATATCACAAATACTGGAAAATCCAGTGAAACAACTGAGGGATTAATACTCTTCAGATTACCTGTGCAATCTGTTTGTATTTCATTATGTCAAAATATTTTGTCATAATGCCTCTTCAAAAATTTCCCAAAGGAACCCTGTAGGCTCCTCTTTTCATTTTGCTCAGATAGTATTGAATTTACTCCTGGAGATTTTATTCTTATTTACAGCAGCACCTGGTGAAAAAAAACCCCGAACAAACCAGTATCTATTCCCCTGGTTCTCCACTGATGGATTTCTCTCTGAGCTAGAGGAATGAAAATTTAACACCAAGTTATATAGTAAGTAACCATGTGTCAAGTTTATGGCAATAAAATTTTAGAAATTTGCCTCCAACATATTTTTTAACATGATGAGGTTTGATATTTCTTAATAGCCTGCTTGAGTCTGTGTTTAACATGAATCCGGACAACATTAAAACCACCAAAACTAAATAAAAAACAATAACCAAGCCAAACAAAACCAAGTAACCAAAACAACAGCAACAACAAAACATATCCCCAAAAATAGTGTGAAGTCAGTGAAGTTTTACTACTTATTTTGCAATGGAAGGCTGGATGGTTTTAACAGCCCTTTTCTAGGTCTAGAGGTTAACAAAAGGTATGGAAGGCAATCTTTTCTCTTATTCAAAAATTAGACTTTCAGAAAATAAATGAAATTAAACAACTCTGATACCAATACCATTTCTTAATTTATTATCAAAGAATATTTATTATAAAAAATATTCAGAAATTCTGAAAAAAAAACATTCTTCTTGTTTTTTTAACCAGGTCTTGAAAAGTTCTGGCCTGAAATTATGAGATAGTAAAACCCTCAATGAGGTCATGAAGGCTGTTGAAAGCAATAACTGATAGTGCTGTTGGTAACATAGCATCATAGATATTTATACGTTACATTTTTCTACACATAATATTTTATAGAATGTGTATTTTAAATCTATATTATAAGGTATATTATTCATATAGATACAGAATCATAGAATGATTTATGTTGGGAGGGATCATACAGAACATCCAATTCCAACTCCCCTGCCACGGGCATGGACACCTTCCACTAGACCAGGTTACTCAGAGCTCCACAAACCTGGGCTTGGACACTTCGAGGGATGGGACATCCACAGCTCCCCTGGGCAGCCTGTTCAGTGCCTCACCACCCTCACAGTGAAGAATTTGTTCCCAGTATTTAATCTATACCCTCACCTTTCCTTTTGAACGTCTCACCTCTTGTCCTGTCCCTCCACACCCCTGGAAAAATCCCTCTCCAGCTCACTTCTAGTCCCCTTTAGGTACTGGAAGGATGCTCTAAGGTCTTCCTGGAGCTTCTTCTTCTGCAGGCAGAACAGCCTGTCTTCATAAGAGAGGTGCTCCAGCCCTTTAACCATCTTCATGGTCCTCCTGTGGAGACATTTAACAGGAGACATGAGTCTTATATAGACTTACATTCAGGAAAAAATAAAAAAAATGGTGAAGATAAGTTCTTGAAAAGCATTTTTCAAGATAAGTTCTTGAAAAGCTCAGTGTAAAGCTTCCAGTCATTTTTTTCAACTTGATTAAGTTCCCAATTAATTTGAATTATTAAAAATATCACCTGACATTGTTGGTATGATTTAATACTGATTTGTGACCACTCAGTTCTGAAGGGTAAACCCAAACAAATAAGCAAAAAAAAAACCCAACAACAAAAACCCAACCCCCTCTCCCACGAAACAACCACAAACAAACAAAACCCAAACAGAAACAAACAAACAAACAAAAACATAACCCCAAAACTCAAAAAAAAACCCAACAATCTCCACGTAATTATTTAGATGATGTGATACCTATAGTTATCTTCAAGGAGATTTTCTGCAATATGAAGTAAAATTACTCCATTAACCTCTGATCTATTTCATGTGATGTCTCGGGAATTATCAGCAAAGGTAGTGCCTCATATCAGTGACTTCATCAAGAGATGATGTGCTTTGCATCTTGGAAGAATCAAACCCTTAATAACTGATGAAATTATGCACAATAATCCATCTAATTATACACTCTGTCTCATTTCTTTTTTAACCTGTTGTGCAAATGAGAAAAGGGAATAAAAGAGAATTGTCCTGGAAACTTGTGGCATTTTCATATGGCAGATCTTCATACAGCATACACGGCTAAACATTCATCTTTGAAAAGTAATTCCGAATCTCTGCAGTAGCTGCCTAGTAGCAAATTATAAGCATATTCCAACATATTCCCTTGAGATCTAAAAGCCCGTTCACACAGTATTCAAGGTCCACAATATATACTTAAAATTCTAACTAGATATAAAGACAAAGTACTGAGAAAGCCTTGAGTAACCTTTCTGATCTAATAGCTGACCTCCCTTTAAACAAGAATTTGGACCAAATGACCTTTCCAACCCAAATTACCCTTTGTGAAATGGTATGCTTTTGAATGATTCCTGAAGTTTATTTTACCAATTCATCTTTTCCTCTTTTAGTTTTCCATGTTTCTGCACTCCTACTATTTTGTGAAAAGGAAAAGAAAAACTATTCATGCTATTGAATAGTTTATTTAGATATTGAATATCACTATTTCATGCAGTGTAAGCAAAGGAAAAATTGTTAATGTTTCATTTAGCTTTATGTGAAAGGGTTGTAACACTGCACAAACTTGAGGTCTCATAAGAGTCCTGTCCTCATCTACCTTCCCAATGTTGAATTGTCACAGGTTCATCTTCAAATGTCATGCAAATTAATAAAGATTACATTTTTCCTTAGATTATACAGATTTTTTAAATGATTACATCAATGAAAATTACGAAAATATAGACATATTCTTATATTTTCCCCCTTTCCTGTTTCTTTCACAAGGAGACATACAAACCTCAGCTCAAAATATGGTTTAAAAGTGTGTGTATAATTTTGAAAGTGTGTTCCTGAAAATGTTTTCTTTTTTTTTTTTAATTAGAACAAACAGTAGTATAACTTTTTTAATGAGATGAAGTTCACATCCTTGTGCGAAACAACAAATTAGTACTTGACTGAAGGCGTCTCTCTACCACAAGGAGGAAAAAAAATACATTTCAGTAACAAATGTACAAGTCAAAACACATGAAATAGTGAACAAATTGGTCTGTTTCAGATTATCTTGTATATGATCTTGCCATTTAAATTTCTTCTGATATGGTCATAAAAAATGTGTACATTTATTCTCACTTTTTTTTTTTTTAAATACACTTTATTTATTTGTACCACAAAACAGGAAAAAAAAAAAAGGAAAAAAAAAATGTTCCCAGATTGATTTATGGCTTAGATTTTGGGCTGGAGCATTTATAAAGTTTTTTAAACTTATATATGAATTGTAATTATATAAATATAATCAATTATAATTAAACAAGTATGCAAATATTCTGGCTTCATTGCTAACATAATGTACGTGGCAAAAAAATCCCCCAAATCACCTCCCAGGAAGAAACCTCCTTCCTTCCATGTTAAGTGACTGACTGTGGAATATTACAGGACAAGAGATGGAAACTATAAAACATTTATAAACATCAGCTCAAATCCTCTGAAGCAATGATAAAAAATGGAATGTTAGACTCATTAAGAGTTTTGTAGGGAATGAGACAGAAGATCTTATTATTCCCCTGTGAATGTATGTGTTTTGTTCATGTCTTCAGTGCAGATCTGATGGTGCATTTCAAAATGACGTAGTAGAACTGGAAAAGATCCAAAAAATGATGCTTTAAAAGACTGAAAAGCAGACAGTTGGCATGGAAGAAATGACTGAATAGGCTGGGACTCTTTGGCCTGGAAAAGACAATATTGGGTATGAATGCAACAGAAAGCTGTAAGCACAGTGGCACGAAAACAGAGAATGTCGGTTGTTCATTGCCTCTACCACTACAGCAGAGCAGAAAAATGTATCCTGCTCATGACTCAACAAAACTCTTCCTTTTGGGGATGTTTGTTCTGAGGGGGCTGCTTAAACTGGTCCTTTAAAGACGAAGTGAGGGACAGATCTTAACTTGTAGCCTGACTGTTCCTTCATAATGCATTCAAAAAGAAATCTGGTTGTTATAGAAATATCTCTATGAGGATAAAGGCAATGGCCAATATTGTCACTAAAATAAGAATATTTCATATTAAAGTGTGTGTGTATATATATATTTCATAAAAGAAGAAAATGACAGTTCAAATAATTAGGGATGCTCTCAATGACAAAATAAACATTCTATGTTCGATAACATTCACAAATATAGAAAATTTCACTTGTTCTTTCTTAGAATTAATTGTACCAAGGGTTTGTATCACATGGCAAACACATCCTTGATATTAAGTTTTCAGTGTTTGAATAATGGATAATTCACACTAGTATTTTTTGTGGCTCTTATCTGTTTAGACAATATTTATCATAATACTATTATAATTTGTTTGAAGACAGATTTAGCTATTCATATGAAGTCTGCATTACAGTTCAGTTAATTAGTGTTGTGTAGAGTTGAAATTATGTTTGCATTCTACAATGTTATCTTAGAAAACAAATATTATTCAAGACAAAAAAAACTACATAGAGAATATCTAACATAGAATACATATTATTTTGGAATAGTAAAAAACCTGTACTAACTTGTGTTTAGTAAGGCTAGAAGATCACAGTCTTTAGAAAAAAAGATGTACTTTTGTTAGAGATGGGTATTCAACACACTGTCTCCCATAGGATTAAAAATGAAAACCTTTTTTTTAAAAAAAACCAACATCCCCCTGTCAGAATTACTTTAGTTCAGGTTCTAATCTTTTGAACAACTGCGATCCCTCTGATTCTATTTGTGATGGTGAGCCTTAGGAACAAGAAGTACATTGCCTCTGGTGATGTAGACAGAAGAAGCTGAAAGCTTGAAAGATGCTGTCATAAACGCCAGCAGGAAAAATCTGAGCTCTTTCTGGTAGCTTCTGCAAGACTAAAAAATCCCTGTGGTCTCAGGTACAAGGCAATAGCAATAATAAAAAAAAACTGAACAAGTTTATATGTAAATATAGTGTACATAATATAAATAAACTGCAAGGCAATATTAACATTTGTTGTTGTGGAAAGTAGGATAACTTTAATAATTCACAGCAACAGCTGCACTTTGGTTTAGCTCAACATTCTTAATGATAAAAACTTGAATCCATTAATGTGTTTAAACTTTTGGTAAGAATGGCTCAATCAGGTCTATTAACCTTAAATTCATATACAAACAGATTTAATGTAGGGAAAAAGAAAAAAAAGTTGTACACCTTTCTGCTGAAGATTAAGCTAACTCACAGTTTAAAATATATTTAAAATTGTAGGAACAAAATGAAACATGAATATTTTTAAGTTTTACTTTGCCTAAGTTTCCATTCTTTCACATCCTAAGACAAAAAAAAAAAAAGACAAATGCCCTTGCTGTATATTATTTTCTTGAAAATTAACTGGTATTAGTTTGTTTATAGCATATACTTTTTTCCCTTTCAAAAATAATGGAAGTATATGCAGACAGGAAACAGACTTTTAAAATAAGTAATACAAATAAATAGAATTATAAAAAATAGAGAAAATAAAAAGAAGGAAGAACAACAAAAGGGGCAAAAAACCAAATCTCTACAAATACAAACCAACTCTCTGAAAATATGAAGATGAGAAATAATTAAGACTGCCAAATTTCTAGTTTGATGGAGTGAAACAATGAGAAAAAACTAAGTTCTTAGCTGGATTAAGTATCCATAGCTAATTTCCTGACCAGCAGATTTTATTGAAGGAGGGATTGAATGGTTGATTTATCATGCATGTATTCCCCAGTCTGCATAAAGCATACTGCAATTATTCTAACTTGCATTATTGGTTTGTTATGGCACATTTTCCACGTTTTGGTCTTTGATCTAACATATTTTCCTTCCTATTTTTTTTAATTTCTCTAATGAAAAATTAGACTCTAACATTTTAACTGAAAATACTGCCCTCAAAAGAATTATTGCAAAATGTTGTCATAGCCTTTTCTTCGCGTGGGGTCAGATCTTTGCTTTGTTAAATATGCAGTCAGTTTAGGTGAAATAAGTGGAATTGTGAAGCAGTGCTGTAGCTGACCAAGTGTTTTCTTAGACATATTAGAATAGTAAATACTTTGGATTTTACTTTGGATTTTAATAAGTAGGTTTTTGGTGGTGTTTTTCCTGTTTTTCACACTCCAGAGCAAATATACCATCAAAGAAATCTTCCACTTGCCCTGCTCTCTGTCACTGATGGAGGCCATCATTAATTTGCAGACTTGTTTTTGATAATCCTTGGGAGGTTAATTTTAACATGGAAGGAGAATCTCTAATTTATTCTTATTTCAGGACTTTCTGGAGGAATGCATCCATTTTAGCATATTTTTGGTGACATAGATTGAAGTTCCATTCATATCAGCCTGCATTTTTTTTCCCCAAACTTCCCTGTATTTTTTTTAACAGTGAAACTTGAGGGTCGTATTTGAAATACCGTTTATTTGTGCAGGACAGGTTTCTGTCTGGGTGTGCCTGTAGGCTGTGGGCCACATGCTCAGAGCTGCTTAGGTGTCTGAAGGTGAACAACGTGGTAACGAAGCTCACGCAGCAGCGCAGAGCGAGTCTCTGCCAGCGACAGAGCGAGCGTATTGCGAGGGCTGCAGAGATTACCATCCCACAGAGCTCCCTGGTGTGGCCCGCAGAAGGGCAGCTGGTTGTTACAACTGCAGTGCTCTCCCCTGTGAGGCACAGATTGCCAT
>JAYRBT010000093.1:32728164-32766303 GCA_036023395.1 Myiotriccus ornatus
CTGGAACCAGTTGTAATGTGTTACAGCAAAAGAGCTTTTTATCTCTGCCACCTGTTTGTTTGGTTTTGTGGGTTTTGTTTGTTTGGTTTTGTTTGTTTTTCTTCCAAAAAAAATAAAAACAAAAAAACCACAAAAAACCACCAAACAAACAAACAAACAAACAAACAAATTAAAGACGAGCCAGCTACTGGAGTTCAAATTTAGATTTCCACCTGAATTCCTTCAAGGTCTCACATAGTTAGATCTCAGTTTGAACGTGTTTCAAAAGCATTTCAGAATCAATTTATCTGTTCAGGTGCATTGTTTTCTCTAGGTGTATGAGTCTAATTCTCTATTCTCTTCTGCCCTGCACTTTTTTTTTTTTCCAGGTGCACCACATAGGTAGGGATGACTGGCAAACTAAAACTATCCATTCTGCAACACCACTGTGCACCAAAGGCAATTTAACAATTGGAATTGAAGAAAGATCCTTTAGGTTGAAATATTACAAAAAAACTAAAGCAGTAAAAATTAAACCATCACACACTTTCATACAGACTACTGCAACTTTCTATACAAGCAAAAATCATCTAAAATTGTTTAGCTATAAGTTTGAGCTCTTAAGTTCCACAAGGAATGTTTACATATAAGAAAAAAAATAAAGAAAAGTATCTTACTATTTAGTTATTTTCATTTCCTAACCTACAGAAAGCCATGAGGTGATATCCATCCCCAATTTTGGCTGAAAAAAAATGGATTTAGGAGCAGTTTCAATGCACTGCAGAATGGTATTGTTTCTCTTAGAAAAGCTAGTCACACGTGGTCTGTTTGGAACATCAAAGTTAAATAAAAATCAGTTTCAAGACTACACTTGAGCAAAGGATAATTTAATTGGAGAGAAGTGACCACCCATGTACCTGTAGCCATTTGATCACAATTTCCAGTTTTGCAATGCACAAATTACTTTCACTATATCACATACATAAATGTTAGATGTGAAAGATACTCAGTATTCTGGAAATTATGATAATAGAAGCTAGCAACACTTGTACTTCATCAGAGTTGTATGGCTTTGTTTTTGCCTCACAAGCGTGTTGCTGGCACGAGAGCCTCCTTCTAGGGGCGCCATGTTGAGCAAGTAAAAACACAATTTGTTGTTTTTTTCATTTAAGAAAGATTACTTTTAATATGAAGAAATACCTTTCATATTGACCATGCCTGTTCAATGTCACTTTATCCAGTAAGCAGTCAACTATTGAAAGAAAATGGTTGGTTGTTTAGGAACAAACATCTTGCAAGGTGGACTTTGCAATCTGTGCAAGCCCCCACCCATTTTCTTTCTGATCTGTATTTTAGCTTTAACCCACGTTGACAGAAGTACACAGAGATACAATTAAATTCCTGTTACGATTATATGGACCAAAGACACTAACATCACAAACTGCCGGCATTATTTCCACATATTCAGTCACCTGTTCTGAAGAAGCAGAGTTGTGGTTACTCATGCCATGTTCACTAAATGGAATTTGTTACCATTTATTCCATCTAAGGTCTGATTCCTGATTATTAGAGTGAAAACCCTTGAAAGACTGTTGACATTTCAAACTGAGTGCTATGTTCATCCTGTTGCATCAGTAAGGTACTCATATACTTGTGTATTTTTACTTCTCAGTGGTGCATTTCTCACATGATACAAGACCATTAGCATGGAGCTAGATTTGAGTGATATTTGCAGTAACATTAGGGACCATAAAGTAAGTATTTAAATTCCTATCTTTGAGGTAAATCAATGCTAGTGTAAATTATACTTAAGGTTTTACACTTGGTATACAGCAGTTGGAACAACTGAAGTGAAAACATCATCTGTCCCTGATACAATTTACATTTCTGATTTGTGTGGCTTTTTTTCTTTAGCAAATGGAGAAGATGAAGGAAAATGTTCTGTGGAGGAGATGGGATAAGCGGTCAAAAAGCTAATCTCTCTAAGCTTTTGTACAGAAAGCAATGTATCAGAATTACTGACGGTTGCTGACTTTCCTTCTACTTTCCACCAGAAAGCCTGTTATGAAGAAAGCTGGTGTCCATCTCTGATGTGCCTTCAGGCTGCAAACCCCTTGTCGTGTTTTCCCTGTGAGCAATGGAATTATTCAAATTTGCACCTGCAAAGGAACTCCTCTGTCTAAAATGGTCTTATCCCCATCTCTGTTTGAAGATTTAATTTTGTGATGCTTCTGCAAAGTCCTTCTTCTTTGCTCTCTCTTTCTTTGTGAGCACCCAACCTGGTCTCTGCCTGCAACACCATATCAAACAGTTCTTTTTTCCCTCCCACAAATATATCCAACTGCTGAGGGTTGCAGGCCTGCCCACTCTGTGTTCTTGGTCACTTTCACTGCATGCCAGATATACTTGTGTTTGCGAGTCATTTATCTATATTTAATGTACAGAAGTACCAGAAAGAGCAAACTACCATTATTTTCCTGCTTAGGTTATCCAAGTCCATGAATTAGCCTAATTCTGGAATCTGTGTCAGAAACAAATCCTCCATGTGGCAAATACCTAGGAACTTGGTATTATTCCATTCACTAGTTAAAAGCCTACTGTGGCTTTTAGGAACATCCCCTGAGCTCAAGTATTGCTAAGTGATCTAATATGTTTACAGTGCAGACTTTGCTCTCTGCATTTCTGGGGCATCATATGCCTGCTAGAGCAGTAGCCTCCACCATGAATGCTGACATTTCTGAAAAAAAAAAAAAAAAAAAAAGAACCTCTACTTTTGTACTCCAAATAATAACAGGAAATGCTATGATAAATTTTTCCCTGATAACCGCTGAATGCAATCTTGGTATACCTTTGCTTAACATTTTTGCTAAGATTTTGTGCAGAATTAGTATTAATATACAGAAAGTTCCTAGATCCTTCTTGTTCACAGCATATCCGAAAAGTTTAGTTCCTTCAGTGAAGTGCTCTGGGAACCTTCCATCAGAGCAAAGCTAAAAACATGGTGACCGATTGCTTTTGATTTGCTATTTCTGCTAATAACCAGAATGGAAAACATTATGTGAAAGGAAAAGAGAAATCCTTCCACTAAGGCTTTTGCTGAGGTGGGTGAATGGTTAATATGGTAGTTGAAGCAACCTAAGGAACTGTTAACCTAGTGTCTCATACGCTACTCTAAGTCCACAATGATGAGTTACAAAAGAATTCACATACAGAAATTTCTCTAAAGATAGAAATCATGAGACTTCATGTATGAAAAGCCACAGAAATAATCAAGTTGGAAACCTTTTTATTGAACTCTTGTATTGTTTATGACCCTCAGGATATAAGAGCTACAAAGCATTTGCTCTGCCATTTCTGTGTTGCATAGTTAATGAGGTGTCCTTCCTTTCTTTCTGGTCATTTAATTTCATTTCAGAGCAAGGTGTGAAATTGTATGAAAAGAAAACTTATACTATAATATCAAGACAGCTTTTTTCGTACTGCTTCGAGCAAACATGATTCCAAAGTACTGTTTTGAAATTTCAGTGGATTTCATGCTCTGCTGTTGTATTATGTGATAAAGTAGCCAAATTATTTTTCTGGTAGCCTCTGGGTTATGTCATGTGTTGTGGAAGTACAGCAGCAAATCCTGATTCCTACCTAAATTTTACTTAATGACAAATATACCACTCCCCCAAATTTTACAAATTCTGACAAGTAAATAAGTGGAATAAAGAGGTTAAATATTTTAATGTTCTTTGAAAACACTTCATAACACTTATGCAATCTATTATTTCTAAGTAAATTTGATTTCACTCTCGAGAATAAATACCATTAGTAAAAACATTCCTTTACCCAGAACAGTAGTTGTTAAACTTCAAATTGATTCAAAAGTAGAAAGGACCGTTACACTGTAGCACAGATTTAAAATTCAGTGTAGTTACATTTTACAGATTGTTTCAAAGGGATTTATAAAAAGAAAAAATAATGAAAATAATCATATCACTTTCAAAAATATTTTGGTTCTTACCTTCAGAGATCATCACAGTTACCTTTAGAATATTAAAATCCAAATCCAGTGACTGCAGTTCTGTACTTTAAAAAGTATAAATATATCTATTTCAGATAATGAGTTAGCTAATCTTTGGAAGTTGTTGAAAACAGAGGTTATTTAGAATTCCAGAAATACTATTATGAAATACATTCATGTTTTTAATTTTCAGGAATATCTCTGAGGTACCGTTTGTGTGTTTATAAATAAATAACAAGTATATAAATAAATAATAAATATATGAATAATTTAAATAATAAATAATGAAATAAATAAATAAAACATATTAGATTCATAATTACATATTGAGAATTTATAAAGAAGAATTTTTATGATAATTTTTTAAGGCTGAATTAAGACACCTCAGTGTTGTGCCCAGTTGTGTCAATACAAGGGCTCCCTCCAATGGTGACAAGTTACTCCACATAAAATTTTTTACTACATGTGAATGAATGAAAGAAAATAAGGTAGATGGAAGAATTCAAAATAGCTGGTGTTTTACATTAGGTGTTTTTATTGCATACATTTGTCCCCATACCATGGCATCTAGAAAATTAAGGACTTTTTAATTTCATGCTGAACATGAAAAAAAAAAGAAAAAAAACATATTTTGTTAACCACATTTGCAAAGCAGCATGACTAACTGTTGACAAACCTCTGCAGGCTAGCAATAACTATTCATGCCCTTTTACACACCCCTGCAATGCTGTGTCCAGCTGCAACTACTGTAACAAGAAGCAAACCCCACAACCTTTTTCTGTTAGCTTAATTTTAGATGTTGAAATCTTCATCCATAATAATGTGAAAGTAGATGGTTTCAAATTTTGTTTTTTCAAAAAAGCCCCGAACAAACAAAAAAAACCCAAAACCATCAAAACAAAAATAAACAAAAAACCCCAAACAAAACAGAAAGAGTTTCTACAGTCCACTCACAAATGTCAGCTGTCACCTTTGATAAATCAACTGGTAAGTGCATTCTCATCCTTTCTCCATCTCCTAATTCTGGAGCTGCTGTCTTATGTAAATCTATGCTAATTTTCCACTCACACAGTGAAAGGCAAAAAAAAGAGAAAGAATCATGGTGTGATATTCCAGTGAATAAAATACTCACCAAATGTGAATAAAACCCAGAAAGAAACAGACTGAAAGAATGTTGGAACAACTTACCGCACTATCCTCCTTCTGAGTGACAGTGATGGAATGATTTAAGTACAGTAGTGGGGATTTAGATGTTACAAGTGGTGGTCATTGACTGCAACAAGAATTTATGGTTGTTTCCTGACAAGTTTTTTGTCTATCTGTCTGGTCTATATCAGTCATGGTGCCATAAATATATAGTTGTTTTTTTTTACAGAAGACGTTATGATCAGTCAAATTTATGAATATGTGCAACTGCTATGTGTTTTGATCAATTGGAGAGACAATTCTAGTATAATTTGAGTGCATCTTCAGACAATTCAGAGACAAGATATAGGGAAAGCTATAATGAGCAACTTATGGTACTGGGCTTCTCACTGTGATTTCACTGTTGGGATTGTACAGGAAGCAGATCTGTCAGCTATTGCAAAATTTTTTGTTTAGGACAATGAAGCCATAACAGTCTGTTCATTTAATCTATGTGATCATTTTTTTCCCTAGCCATAGTTCCAACCTGGACATCTAGGAAAGAAGGCAGTTGTCCGATACAGTGTTTTCTGGTCAGTGAAGGATTCTCACACTCATTTTTTCACTTTAACTAAACGGTTCAAACCTGTTGACTTTCAGGAGCAGCTCCAAAAGACTAACCATAACTCACCACAGTGGTAACAGGATAAGAAGGAACAGTCTGAATGTTTGGATTCTTGTTTGGAATTTATGTTAATTAATGCTCATTGTACTGTGTATTAAGTTATCTGGAATAGGCACTCCTTTTGTTACTGAGATGTAAATAATTAAACTACTATATGAACTTGGATATAACTTGGAGGTAATGGGAGAAAATAATTTATTTTGAACTCCCTTCATTCTCAGAAGAGCTCAACATGGGTTAATCCTTCAGCGTTATTATGGTAGTTTCAATGATGCTTTAAGGTAATCAGATTACCAGAAGTCTACTGGGGGTTCTATTTCCCTCTTGCTGACTCCTGGCTCTAAAGCCAATTGCAATGTTGGTGTGTGTCATAAGCAGAAGGACTCATGCAGGTGTTTCTAAAGCATGACCATCATCATGTGACAGGAATTTTACACAAACAGCTCCTAGTTCCCACTGATTTTTTCAACTCTTTTTTCTGGTGTTGGTACTAGAATTCATAAACCACATTATGAAGTCAGACCCTTCTTTCTGTACAGTCGTGCCTCGTTGCTAAACTTCTCTTGTGACAGAATTATTCAGGTTGGGTCGTGTTCCAATTCTTGTCGTTAAACATTGAATGAGAAGTAGCACATAAGTGTACTTATTTATTTTTATTTATATATGTATTGTTAAGCAATATTTATAATAAATATTATACTTATTACAATGGATACACAACGTATGTTAAAACATTGTGCACATTATTTAGCCCTATAATATGTTTTACAGTGTATATATACAATATTATACAGTAAAAGTTGCATTTGTAAATAAGCATCATGTCTCTAGGTTATCTAAAGTATGGGTCATACACAGGTTCATTTTTGGGGGCCTTTTTGACTGGCTGAGGCAGTTTTGGACAAGATGCCTGTATTATCCCTTGTCTAAACCCACATTTACTTTCTAGATAGAGCTTGGACAGGGAAACAAAGAATGTTTTTTTTACCTTATCTCGATCTATGCTTACCTTCACAGTCATTCTGATCTTGCTAATGCCCTTCTACACACAGGACTTAACTTTACCAGTGCAGTCCAAAGCACATTCATGATTTCTGATGCCGTAATGAACTGAGTAATTCTGTATTCAAGGTGAGGTTAAAGTAGCTTCAGGTAAAGAAATTACTGGGTTGGAAAATGAGTAGGAGGGTTAAAACAAGTTTGAGAGTAGGCTCTGAGTTCAGGTTTTAGTACAGCCCAGAGCACTATTACTGTGGACAGTTATCTACTTAGATATCTATGCTGCTAATTCTTCTGCTATGGTTTAAACTGCAATATATATTTCAAAAACTGCATTCTTTGAGAAGGGTGGTACGTCATCGTGCTATTGAAAAGCAGTATAGTATAGTACCTGTAAGAGCATCAACTAAGACTCAACAAGCAGTTATATTGGAGGGGTTACCTTATGACTCTATAATTATTCTTGCGAACAGTGTTTATTACATGTAACAGTCATTTTAACACTGCATCTTTTTAACTGTCAGATGCCTGGGTAGGTTGTGAAGACTCTGCATAGTCTAAAATAGTGGCGTGTTCGCTTTACATGACCTGGCACAAGAATGAAGTGATCTCTGTGGTCTGAAGAAGGCAGGGGTGGGAGGAAAGAAGCTCATTACGTGGTCATACTTCTGTGTTTAAAAGATCATTGGACTGGACCATGAAGCAGTAATTGCATTCTGCTGTAAAGACAGGACTGACTGTCGCATTGAATCTAATTCTCCTCTAAAAAGCTACTTTCATAGGTTTTGGGTACGCCTTCAGTACTGCAGTCTGGATGAAAAGCTGTCTGATTTTGTCCTCTGTCTTTTAAAAAGGATTAAAACTGAAAAACCCCCAAACTATGTATTTTAACCTTTATAGTGTTTAAAATCAAGCAGCAAAGACCCATTTAGTACTCAGCACAATTGGTACACTCTAAAATATGCTTTTAACAGACAAAAGCTCTGGAAAATATTGATTTCTAAACTGGCCATTCTGAATGGTTAAAGGAGTAGTTTGAAGTACGTTTAGGTTATTACTGAAGCCCCAAACCTAATTTTAAATTAAAAACACATGGTTTAAGTATACCCTACAGTGAAAAAATCAGGCAATATACATTCTGTATTCAAAACTTAAATTAATTTTTATGAGGCGGCTGCTCTCCAAAAATGATTTGGCAAAAAATATAAATCTTAATTGAACACTTCATTTGCTCATGGTACTTAAACTTCTGGGGCCTGGGTTCTGGTTCAGTCAGCAAGCTAATTGGCACTTTCATTGGCAGTTGTATTTGCTACAGACTGCAAGTAAGAATTCGAAGGGACAACAGGCCTGAAAGGGTCTCATCCTCTGAATAGTGGTTCTTCTCTGGTTTTTGTTTTAGCACTTTTCCACCTTCACCTGCTGTGTTAGCGAAACAACAAAGTATGAAGCTAAGAGTGTGGACATTCACTAATGCTTATTAGTAGCTTAATAGGTTAGCTTAAATAAGACCATTCACTGCTTTTTTTTCAGGAGGCAGGGGGTGTTGCTTCATTTTGGATTTTTTTAATTTATGGTTTTCTTCTATTGATTGTTCAGAGATTAGAATTTGTTAAAATTTTGCTAGGAAAGTGCAAAGACTTGCATATAGGAAGGTAAATAATGAATGCAACGAAGCTCACTTCTGCTTCAAAAAGTTCTAGAAAGAGAAGCTGCATAGCTAAAAATGTTGGTTTCTACATACTTCTGCAGTTGCAATGTCTGTGGCTTTTAGCTATGCCAACAGCACTGTTCTTATATCCAGAAATGTGTAATTTTTTAAATACTAGTTATCCAAATATTTCAGAGAGCTATTTCTCTCTAATTTTTCAGATGTTTAGATCCAAAATATCTGAACAAATTCTTTCTGCTTCACATACCATAAACAAGCAACTAACACCACACAACACAGCAAAATCAGAATATATTCTACAGTCTTTAGGATGCTGAAGCTTATGACTACAGGCCTTTGGATTTTTTTTCTTTTTTTTTTTTTTTTTTACTTTCTTCTTTACATGTCTTTCTGTTTTTTTCTTTTCTTTATGTAAGGAAAAGAGAAAATAGTTTATCAGTATATACTGCAACTTTAAATATTGCAGTTAAATACTGCAACTTTTTAATCTTTACCTGGGAAAAAATTGAAATACAGAATCTTTTTGTTTTAACAGGACACTCAACTAAATTCCTTTTGTATTACTCTGGATTCTTTAGTTGGAAACCAGAGTCTTTCATTACTATGGTCTGTCAAAGACCTTTCTAAATACAGCACACTGTGCACCTAAAACACAGGCTTGGAATGAAACTAATCTAATCTCTCACTAAAAGGATTTCATACAGATGACTCTGTTTTCTTATGCAAAAGCGTTAGATAGAACCATACACTGAAATGTCAGGACTTTCTACACGTTTTTGACAGGAATGTTAGGTTTTGAAAGGTAATATTTTGTTGAGTCTGGTGTCAGTGCTAAATACACAGATGAGTTAACAACTCATCCAGAAGAACAGTCAAGATTGATTCATCAGTTTTTACAATGGAATTCACTGATAATTGCATTTTATTCCTGTGCTCGACTGTTTGCCAGATGAGGGCATAAAATGAAAAGATCAGCGATACTTCCGTGTATTTCTGTATTCACTGTGGATGTGGCTGATCTCTTTTTCATTTTCTTCTAGGCCTTTTCTGGAAACACAAATGCAGACAGTGTCGTGTACCATAAGCTTCAGCATTCCATTAAAGCAAGATTTCTTCGTTTTGTGCCTTTGGACTGGAACCCGAACGGCAGGATCGGAATGCGCATTGAAGTGTATGGATGCACATACAGTAAGTTGGTTTCTGAGTCAGATAAGTGAAATGAATCTTCATCACGGTATTTCGCTACCCAAATTGCACTCGGAAGTAGATTTCTAAGCTTAAATTTAATCTGGAGTGAAACTGATTCCTTAAGTTTATGATTCAATAAGTTTATGTGCAGATCTTATAATTTCTGCGTTAGCTGTAAATATGTGATGATTATTTTCCAGATCTTTCTGTATTGGAATGAATGGTGTGGACATAATCCAATCACTGATTTAATTCAGACTCTTTTTTCTTTTTTTTTTTTTTTTAAATAATCTTACAGGCAGCATCTTAACATGGTATAATTTCTATCTGAAGGACAAAATATGGAAAATGTTTACAGCTTTAAATATATGTGGTCTTGGTCCTGAACCAATGAGAGTACAACTAGACAGACCCACAAATACACAATGAAGGATACTTCAGAGTTGTTATATATTTAAGGGGTACTTTTAGAACAATTTTTGTGACATTAATAACTGACATAAGCCTTTGGAAGACAATTACCTAAGTGTTATAGTTTTCTTGATCTGCTGGACACTGTAAATCTTACTGATGTCTTCTTGTTACAGTTTTTCATTGCTGGACTTTTTTTAAAAGTCCTTTTAGTCAGTTGTTGATTGCTTTTTATTTTCCATATCTTTTCTCCGTGATGGAAACAGAATTTATTTTAAGCAACCTCTTTAATTGCTTTTTTTGTGTACTTTGATCTGTTGTTATTTGTGGGATTTTTTTTTTTTTCAGCTTCTATAATTAAGGTATGCTTTTCATGCTTGATCTCTTCTGAATGCTCTCCATATATCTGTTTTCTATTTCTATTCACTAGTATCTGACTTTAAAGTGAATATCAGTAAAACACAACTCTGACCTTTCTGACTTAAACTTGACTTTGTAAACCCAATAAAAAACCATGAACTAAGGATACTGAAAATTTCAGTCTGGAGGCAGGAGAATAGTTTAATGCAGAATTTAGGTTAACTTCCTCATCCCAGAAAACAGACTCCTCATGCCAGTAGAAGGGCTCACACAGTGTCCTCAGTGACACCTGCCTGGGGGCTGGGGACATAATTTATGGTTCCTGGAACAATCTAATGTCACTGAGAAATACGGTCAAGATCATATTCAACTTACCCTCAACTCTTGTAAGTACCAGGATGACTAGAAGTTAAAAATGGAGTCTGAACACATGTTTTTATCATTCCCAGCTGAAAGCTCATCTTAGTCTTCCATCTGAAACTTCGTCTCTGTGGTACTTGAGAGTACAGTCTTTCCTGTCTTTAGGCCTTACTGAAAGTCAATCAACTTTGCTTCTTCCGACCCCTTTACCTTGTGCATTTGATAATGTTTAAATCCTTACTCTAAGTCGTGTTCTCAAACATTTTCAAACAGAAGAGCTCCCTTTTGAACGTTCCTGTAGTCCAGATTTTAGTTATATGCATTCACTCTCATAACTATCACACCTTGAAAGATATATATATGACTCTCTTCTGTGTTGTTCCTATTGCCAACCAGTGGAAAACTATGAGTCTAAAGGACAAAAAATGTTCATGTAACTAAAAGAAGAAAACATACAGAATAAGCAGTTATAAAGCTAAAATATTTCTGTGTGGTCATTAATTACCTTTCAGGAAGATTATATATGTATCTCCATCTTTTACTTCTTTGGTACAGGATCAGTCCTATAAGTAGCTTCTGGAAGCAAATCAACTACAGCTATCTTCTAAGACTAGGATGAATTTAGAATGAATATTTACTTCATCCATTATCTACCATGATTCAGTACATAAAGAACATGATGGTAATTTTTTTTTTTTAGGCTGGTTCACATTTTCTCTGAATTAGTGATGTTTTATGTTCTAGAAGTGCTTTTTTTTTCTGTGTATAAATGCTCTCATTCCAAATGAATTGCAGACTTCTTATCATCTCTGTATTTCTTTTGGACATCTAGAATTACCATATCTAGAATTACCATGTGCTTTTAGTAGTTCAATTCAGTGGTTGCTGTGAAGACAAACTAGATGATTATAGTCTTATACTTCTAAAATATTTAAAATTTTAAAATTTAAAACATTACTTCATTATCTCCCATCTTTTTCTCCATTTATCACGTACAATGAAGGCATGTAGTTATTGTTACAGTAATTATTCCTGGCTCCTTATGAATGGCTACTTTTCAAGGAGGAACCAGTAAATAAAGAAAAACAGAAATGCCAGTAATTCCTACCTTAATTTTGATTCACACTTCCACATTTTCCATATTCTCATCCTTCCCATTAGGGAGATCTCACTTGGTCTTATATTGTAAGAGTAATCAACTTTTCATTTACCACCAAGTATGTGAACTATGTTCTATATTCAAGTGCAAAAGCACTAATTTCTTCCTTCAGTCTCTTCTGTTGCAAATTACACAACTAAAAGTAAACTTGCTAGAATATAGGAAGTTGATCTCACTATTCCATAAAGTGATATGAAAAAATGTATGAATTGCTACATCCTAAAGATGCCATTACTATCTTAGTGAAGTAACACTTACAGGACAAATGTTGGCACTACTTACAGTTTGCTGTTCTGCTGCCTTCCAGTCAAATGCCTGTTCTGAGTACCTTAGCTTAGTATTCCCAGGAATTACGATTTTTCCCATTTAATTACAGTCTCAGTGAGGCTTGCTAATATTAATGATAAATGTCTATAGGATAAAGCAGTTTATTGTGAGTTTTGTTTCCTTTTTTTTTTTTTATAACACACCACTCATTTGTTTATATAAAACGTTCAGGTGTTAGAAAATCATTCATCCAGACAAGTCCTTCCATTACTTCATCTAAGCATTTATTGAATAGAAAGGCCAAATAACATTAAAAGAGTTCCCTTGGGGTTTTTTTTGTGTTTAGATCTTTTCAATCCTTACTCTTCTATCTCTACCATATTCCTCAGGTTTTTTTGCTCCCATTCTGCAGTCTTTTTTATATAAGAGAGAAAGAAAGAAAGAAGGATGTTTTATAGCTCCAGGTGTTCTACCTCACTTCACGTGGACTGATAAAATCTGCTTGTTCCTTGACTGAACCTCACCCTGTGCCGAACCCCACCCCAAAATCTGTCTCAAGCCTCTGCCTGATGGTTCTTCTATTTACTGTGTGCAAAAGAGAATGATGAATCTCCACAGACATTTCCTGTGCCTTGTTCCTGAAATGTCAGATTGTGACAATTAAAGCCATATAAAACACAAGCTAAGCCCTGACACTAAAAAAAGGATACTAGGAATGTCTTTAGCTCACTCTTTTCTCCCTTCGTTAAAACACTCTTACTTCATCATCTGAAAACCAGTAGTCTAAAAATAAAAGCAAACAAACAAACAAAGAGTTTTGGGGGTTTTGTTTGTTTATTTGTTTGTTTCATATGGCAGAAAGGTTTAAATGTGAAAATGACAAATATATAAAATTGTAGAAGAAAGGTAACTGGAAACTAAGTGCATACTGCACATTAAGAATTGTTAGATGTACCTCACAGCAAGCACTGTAGATACTGTGATACACAAACCCCCTTCCACTGTTCTTTAGCACTTTTTGAGAATTCCTTTCCTGGCTGAAATGCTGAAAAACAATAGCACAGTTACATTAGGCAAAGAAAGGACTTCATGTCCTCTTCATAACTGGAATAACAGCCGAATAACAAAATGACATTTTTTTAAGTTTTTTTTCCTGTACAACATTAGCCATAATTTCAATTGACTTAAAGATTAGAAAACAAACAAACAAGTAGTTTTTCAAACAAAGCTATTTCAACTAAAGCTTTTGCTCAGGGTCACTAGGACTCTTAGTCCTATGGCATGTGAGGTGGATTACAGAATTTCCAGGTTCTCAGAGGCATTTCATGATTTCCAAAGTTATTTTCACAGTATATTAAGGATTTAGGTTACATTACTTTGAGAGAAACACATGTAAATAGTGAAAACAAAAGATGAGAGTTCAGAAAGAAAAATTTCCTTATTTACAATAGCAGAGTAGAGAAAATCCATGGAGAAGGATGTTGAAGCCCACCAACTAGTAGAAGCCGTGAGTAGTTGGCAAATTTGAGGAAAACGTTATTTGCCCACATTCTTTTTATCCTTATAACCCTGTAGGACACCCAAGCTATCTATCTCACAGCTCTTTAAGTGTGTTTCTAGGGTAATGCATAGGTGATGAAGACAAACATGTGAGAAATGTTATAAGGGTTTTGGTTAACATATGCAGCCCTTTCATAATCTTCATTGATGAGTGAGATGGGGGACAGTGCAGAGGGGGAGAAGTTCTGATTTTGTTAATTTTCCAAATGTAAACAGAGTAGATTTTGCTTCTTAGGAGCTAGTGCTGCAGAATAGAATAAGGGATTGTGGAAAGCAGTATTGATGTTTTTTATGCTCTTGTCTCAATAACCAATAAGAAGACTATGTTCTCAATCTAAAGAAATTCTACTGTTATCAGTGCCTACTCAAAATATATCCAGTTGGCTGGTTTCATAGATAAATAACAATGAACAAGTTGTCTTATTGAAGTCTTAATTGAAGCTATTCTACTTCACATTCGTTATTTTAATTCAACATTAATTCTTTTACTGACCACATTCATTCAAAACCATAATGAAGTAAAATAGTCAATCTAGGACTCATATTTAGGTAGAATGTCATATTTATTCATTGTATATTTGGTAAATGAATTCTTCATTATGAAGATATGAAGGAAAATAAAGAAACCTTGTTTTAAAACATAGCTGCATTCACTTGACTGGAGGTTTTTGAAAATTGAATATAAATTACTAACTTTAAGTACTATAATTGATTTGAATTCAGTTCATTTTCATGCTGACAATATGGAGAAATATTTTTATTGAGGTCATATAAATATAATATATGTAATATAAATAGATAATAGGTTTCCCTTGACTTGCAAGAAGTCAACCAATCAGTTGAAAAATAACTTTGTATTTTATTGAGTGTCCTTTACAACTTCATTCATTTCACGAGTGTATTTTTCAAGGGTAATTACTTTTCCCTTCTTTACATATGAACGGTGAATACTCTATGAGCTTTTTATGATGTTACCAGTCCTTTTGTCTGCGTCTTTGTTCAGTGTGTACTGGTTTTTACAGATACTCTTTTATATTATTGGGGTAAAATCATTTGGCCCTTCCCCTTCCCTTTCTGTTTCCCTTTCCCCACAGAAGGTCAAGATCAAACTGTGCTGTTTTGGGAACAGCATTGCCAGCAGGTCATTAACGTAATGGGCATTAACAAAGTACTTTGTATCTCCAAGGCAAGGAAGAGGTACAATTAGGATAGGAGAATAGCACTAGATTTGAGTGGAAGCCAGACCTCTTCTCACCTCGTTTTATTATATAGTTATAGTATCATCATTAAAGCAGGGCAGTCTTAATATACAGGGAAGAAATAAGCTGCAGTTTACTGGGCACAGGTGGGTCCAGAGATGTCAGTGGTGGGACTTCATATCATATTGAAGTAACTTGGTACTGTTTCTTTTAGGCCTAGCATTATACATTACCTTTCATTTCTTTACTTCTAGGGTCTGAGGTGGTTGGCTTTGATGGGAAAAGTTGTCTAATTTACACATTAAATCAAAAACTCATGAATGCACTGAAAGATGTGATTTCTCTGAAGTTTAAGACAATGCAAAGTGATGGAATTCTCCTCCACAGAGAAGGAAAAAATGGAGACCACATCACCCTGGAATTAACTAAAGGGAAGCTGTCCCTACTCATTAATTTAGGTAACTGCTACAGTCGCATAGAGTCTAATACAGTTATTAGTTGTTATTTGACTACAGCTTCTTTTAAACTGTTAAGTTCATTTTATTGTATAGAGTATTATAAGCTGGCAGTATATATTTGAATAACTATATTTTTGAATGAAATTAATAGTTTTTATTTTTCTTTCTTCAAGGTGATACTAAAACTCATCCTACTAATGCCCAAATTAATATTACCCTGGGCAGCCTTTTGGATGATCAACACTGGCATTCTGTTCTCATTGAGCACTTTAACAATCAAGTAAACTTTACAGTGGATAAACACACTCATCATTTTCATTCAAAAGGAGAATTCAGTTATTTGGACCTTGATTATGAGGTGTGAAAATTACCTTTTCTTTATTACGTTTATTACCTTTGTTATGCAAACTCTGTGAAACAGGCAAAGGAGACAGAACTTAGGAGGTTTGTGGTGCTTAAGGATTTAGGGATTTTCTGTCACCTAAAGGAATGAATCAAAGAAAAAGAGATTTCTTAGAGTACTAATCCTCCACTAGACTAGCAACCTAATGTTTTCATGCTCTTCATCTCAGAATTCATTATTTTAATCTTTTTTTCAGTTGAGTTGCCAATGTGATAAACAGTATGTAAACATAATGAATAAGACACAATTCAAAATTATTTTATCAATATTAATATTATTAATATAGTTTGATGAAAATTAGAATAAATCAGCATAAAAACATTTTAGAAATATTTGTATTAAGACTTAAATCCTTCTTAGATCTGAAAAATATACTGTGAAAAAAGTCTTGCTTAAACAAATGGTATATTCATGAGAAGGAGTACATGTAATTTGCTGCGAAATTTTCCCACCTATTGTTAAAAATATCAGTATTTCACAGCTGTAATATGATGACTGTCTGCTTTATGTTTGCCCTTATCCTGTTTGTTGGATAAGAGAATGATAAACAGAGTGTCTGGAAACTCCAGACTTTATTGTACTCATTCCATTTTTTAAGCAGTTTAGAGTAACATTTCATGCTGTTCTATGTCTGTATCGCCTTTCAAAAATATCAGCTTAGAATTTCTTAATGTAAATCACAATATCAAAGTTTGGAGGATCATACCAATTAAAAAAAAATAAATAAAATAACCGGTTGGCAAATAGATATATTTTACTAAATCAATCCATATTGTGAATCAAAATTTCCTCTCTTCCACATGTTATAGTTTGAAGTATACATTAACAACACAAGTAAAAAGAAAGTATTAAAGATTTCAAAAAAACCCACAAAATACTGCATTTAGAATTGTTTCTCTGACTATAAGAGTTTCTAACTTTAATAACATAACGTATGATATATTTGATTTTGGGGCTTTTTTGATAAAAAATGTTTTTAAAAATAAGTAAAATTTCAAAATTAAAACATAAATAGTTAAACTGAGCTTTCATACAATGTTATCCAGAATAGCTTTGAAATGAGTGAGCTCAAAAGTTCACTTACACTGGCATCCTGTTTCTGGTGGTATTCAAGAGTAAAAACATAGACTAGAGCATAACTGAGGTCACCCTTGTGGCAATGCTTTTCTAGAATAATTTACTGCTTTCTAACAGCTTCTGCCTCAGGGACTTACTTAGACAGAGGGATATTCTAGAATTTATTAGCTCCCAACGGATTTTTATTAAATTTTCCTCTCTCTTTCTGAAACTAAGTAATCCTACAATACCATATCAAGGAACTGCCAAGGCATTTTGATAGGGGGAAAAGTACCTCCTTTCATTTGTTTTGAATCTGCCCTAGAATAACTTAATTTGGTGCACTCTTGTTGTCTGTTATGGCAGTTATGATGTGCACACAGTGGAGAAGTCAGGCTCAAATTTCCTAAAGAAGTTGTTGATCATTTTCACACTGTCCTGTATAGTCTTCATGTACTTCTCCTCCTGGGTTTTGCAGCTGTAATGGACCCTGAAAACTGATCTAAGCCACTGTTAAGAGACATCCTCAGAAGAAAAAGAAAAAAAAAAGCCAACATTTCAGAATATTTTGTACATATATGTGACTTGATATAGCCTAATTTTTTATTATCTTTTTCTTTTAATATGTAAACGTGGTAAAATGAAGTAGCCAAGAAGTAGCAGATTCATTATTGACCAGTCTTTGACTTCTGCTCTTATGTTACAGTCAACTTCTTTCCATAGAAAATTATTTAATAGTATCATTGATTTCTCTTCTCTTTCTAAGCTCAGCTTTGGAGGGATCCCAGTGCCTGGAAAATCAGGGACATTGTCACACAGGAACTTTCATGGGTGTTTTGAAAATATTTATTATAATGAAGTGAACATTATTGACCTGGCCAGGAGGCATAAATCTCAGATCTACTTTGTGGTAAGAGATTCATAGTTAAGAAAGAATAAATAAGTAAAACAGAGAAAAAGACCACAGCTACTTTCATGTCCAATCTGTTAACACGCAAGTCTAGTGAAATTTATGTCATGTAATGAAAGAAAAATCAAGTAATCAGCTAATTGGGCTGTTTTTCATTTGCTGCTGTATAGACTCATCCAGTAGAAAATGCAGGATGCGTTTTATTCTTCAGGTGTTTAGCCGATATTTAGGTGTGTCTGATACCACACTGTTGTGCTGTGCTCATACAAAAGTCAAGGGGTAAAATAAGATGTATCTGAAGCCATTGAATCTCTTTACACCAGGGCAATAAGAACCTGTACCTAACTAATAAGAACAGCAGCAGTGCATTTTAAATCTTCTGTCACTGAGGACACTGATCCTCTCTGCTTTGTCCAGAGCATTATAATTTTGACCAGTAAGTTCTGTTAGTCAATTTTTGCTGTCCTTTGTCTGAAGAAATGTAGTTTAGGTTGGTGGGTTTAATGCATTTATTGTGACATGGCCAACAGTTACATTATCAAAATCTGTCACAGAAGCTGTTCCATAACAAACCAAATTTCCTCTGTGTTACAGAACCTTTCCTAGAAATTTTACTAAATACTTTGTTGTTGGTTTTGATTTGGTGGTTTGTTTTTTCCTTCCCAGTAGTACAAGGGTCATCTCTATCTGCAATATTTATTTATTTGGTAGCAGGAAATGCAGAGACATTACAGAAATCAGCTCAAAATAATTAACGAAATATTAATTGCTTTTAAGAGCCGTGTATTTTGGTTTACATTTCAGTTCAGAATATGAACAATCAAATCTGGTTCTCTATCCTAGAGACAATGAATAACAGGCATCCCTTCTCACGTGAAGCTCACCTGAAATATTGCAGAGTTAACTAAGCTGGTACCTCTGTATGATGTTCTGTCCATGATGCTGATGGATACTGCGGTGTGGAGCAGTTATAGTAGGCTCTGTGTGGACTAGATTGTCTTCATCTCATATGTTTTGAATTGTTGTGCTACTTTCAAAACTGTTTAGGAGATGTTTTATAATGTAAATATTCCAGAAAGTATCTATGTTATCAGAGAAGCCTTGTTAAATAGAGATTTTTCTTGGAGAATCTGCAAATGGCCAGTTTTTAGTATTTAACAAGGTTTATTAATCTTATGACTGCCTTTTGCACAAAGAGTCACTTCAGCTGACCATTCATTTCTCTCAGTGGAGTTCATAACACAAAGCTTTTATTATTTGTGTATTTTCCTTGAGGAAAATGCAAATAGATAAACTTTAATATCTTGCCATGCCAGGGACTAGGGAGGATTGTTTTAAAATTGATTTTATAACTTTACTGACTGGTCAAAGTTTTAAGTCCGATCAAAATTTTAAACCTCTTTGTATTGAATGAAGTTAAGTGTGTTTTAAATTTGAAGCACATTAATCTTCAGTTATCATTTGAACAGAACAAATTAGTTACGGGTCAAATGGTACCAGTAAGGCATTAGATCAAACTTCATTTTTTATTATTATCAAGCATCATGAAGTAATAACTGACACTAGATGCAAAAAATGCATTATTCCAATTCCAGACTTCTTATCTGTATCGTTCAGGACATAGATGGAGGTTAATCCCGATTAACTCAACCACAAATTTACCTGAGAAACAGTGATTTCAGGAGAAGCACGAAATAAAGGCTAGGTGCCTAAACCCATCTCATGATCTAGTCCACATGGGGCTGTTTGATCCTCATTTATGAAGGATGTGTTTCACATTTGTAATCAGCAAGAGTTTTTATGTGGAATTTTTTTGATTTGTGATGGCAAATATTGGAGTTATTTTACATCTACAATTAAATTACTTTGGAAAAACTGTGTCTTGGTCTGGCAAAATTTATTTTTTTTTCTTAAATTTAGACAGTCAGTGCCAAGATGAACATTTTTCTCTGCATACAGGCATTTAGACCCATGTAAGTATTTACATATATTCAGTGGCATTTTTTCTGACATTCGGAAATTTGTCAAGTCCCAGATGCTTCCTGATGCTGAGACAAAGTAGAAATAAGGCAGTTCTGCCTAAGTCCTGAAGTACTATTAAATCAACCATGTAATTAAGGAATAAATAAAGACAGATAAATCCATCCTGGTCAAACTGCTATGTAAACTCTGCCCAAACTGATGATGTGCATATTTGATGTCTAGACTGACGCATTCAAACATCATTCACCATGTTTTGAAACTTCACAGTTTCCGCAGAGAAATTCTCGTGACTCTTCCCAACGCCGTATTTGTTTTATTTCTTTCTAGGGCAACGTGTCTTTCTCGTGCTTAGAGCCACAGGTGGTTCCTGTTACGTTCCTGAGCTCCAGCAGTTACCTGGCACTGCCAGCCACCTCAGGGCAGGACGAAGTGTTGCTCAGTTTCCAGTTCCGCACTTGGAACAAGGAGGGACTTCTGTTATCCAGCAAACTACACAGGTCTTCAGGTGGTTTCCTCCTATACCTGAGTGATGGGAAAGTTAAAATCAGTCTTCATAAACCAGGAAGAGTGCTGAGTGACATCACTGCAGGTAACAGAGGTGAAGCAAATAAAATCCAAGACTTCTATGCATAAAAAAAACAACTTAATGAAAAGTCATTTGAATTAGTACCTACATTCTTGACTTGTTTTTATGACTAGTATGTGTGCAACTGTGCTTTACTTGTGTGAATTGCAAACATGGTTATTTCTAAATGCTTTCTTTTGTCACAAACATATTTATTCCTTTTTTTCCCCATGAATGAGTAGAAATTGCTTGCAATAATATTGAATGAAAAATTGAGTTATCAGCTTAACCTGCATACTGAATGTACGTCTCCTATGTGTAATCTGAGAAATTTAAGCAGCCTCATCTGTTGTGAAGTGTAAGAAGTGTAATCACTTACTCTGTCAGGCTAAGCCATTAATATGTTTTTCACCATTTGTCTGTGTCTTCACAAGGTATTAAGTAACTAATTTTTCTAAAAAGCTATACATCATTATAAATATATTGTCTATTATTTTGTAAAGTTCTCGGTTGCAGAGATGCCCATTAAACAGACTGTGGATGTCCAATATTAAATTGATTTGAGAAAGCTAGGGCAAGTTTGAATCTAAAACAAACAAACAAAAAATTTTAAAAAAAGGAGAACTCGAGGAAAGTGAAACCTCAGAACTAAAGGGTCACTTTTGTAGTTAATCACTTATTTGAGACTAGAAGATCTGCTTTTGATAGTGCACTGCTACGCAGCCCACCAGGAGAAACTGAAGTTTCCAGAAAACCAGTACCTTCTCGTCTTCTTAAGAATAATTTTCCTGTTGGCAAACAAATATATGAGGACAAGAGGATGAGGCAAATATATTAAGATACAGAGGTGTTAGAGAATGTCCAACTGGGATTCTGAGGAGCAGCTCCCAGCTTTCACTTTTACTGGGCCCAGGAGGAATGGGATCCTTTCACAAAAACTCTCCTCATTTTTTTTTCACTGCTGTCAGCACTTGATGTGGGGACAAAAAGACTACTGGCCCAGCCATATTTGGTGAAATATGAGAGCAGGACAGAGCTGACATCAGCTCCATCTTCCAAGACTTTTTAAAAGATCTTGAGAATCAGTAACTTCACTGTATGATAATGGCAACAGCTTCACCTAGCAGCACTTTGTCAGTAGCACAGGATTTGCTGACATTCCATGAGCCCTCTTAGAGATTCTCATCCTTTATGAAAACAAATTGAATTTTGCCCTTTACTTGTAGATGGACAAAATGATCCTTGCAGAGTGAGTTCTCACACAGGAAAACCAGTGCATTAGAGATTAGGTGGATAAATGAGATTACGAAGTATATGTGAAGATTAGGAAATTAGTCTGGAATTGGAGCAGTTTCTATATGGATAAAGATGACCAGAGTCCACTAGCAGGAAGAATATATCATAGAAGAAAAGGTGAATTTGGATGCAGAAAAAAACCCCACATTTATGATATCCAAAGCATAAACTGATCTTGGATTTATTTAGACATGTACACAAGCATGTATTTCTCATTTCATATTTATAAAGCAGAATATTATCAGTGTAAAAGAAGCCAAATTATTTCCAGTTATGTAACGTGTCAAGTGAATTAACAGGTGAAAAACAAGTAAGAAACCCCCAAACCAGTTATAATCAGTACAAATATAAGATAAGAACCCCTGATCTAAAATGCTCACAAAACTTGTTGTTCCGTTTAAGGCAGACAAAGAGAGCAATGCAGAACCAGGGAGAGAAACACCACAGGATTTGCAGATGAGATCTCCTTAATCTCAGTTCCATGACCCTGTTTCTTTCAGATTGATTCCTTACTTCAATTCCCCTTACAAAATGAAGACTCCTTTGAGGCGGGCTGGGGGAAGAAAGAAAGAAATAAAAAAAGGTTAAACATAACTCTGAAGCTCATTAGATTTGTGCAGGTGTATCATGATTAAAAGTAAAATTTTAAACTGTTGGTTATTTTAGCTCAGAAAAAGAGTGTAAGCCAGTAATGACCCTTGATAATGTTGAAATTTACATAAATATTTTGATCCCGTTCTTGTGGGTGATAATAGGATCGACCCTGGTATTTGTTACCATCTAAAATAACTGATGCACAAAGAGTACCATTTCAATGACAAGAGATTTCCCTTGGCTCACCATTTGAAAATGTCAATTCCTTAGTAAGAATGTCAGTGGCAGCTAATTAGTAGTGATGAATTTGGTTTTTTAAGAGCTATTTCAATTGCTGTTCAATTAGGTGTTGTATGTTAAAGAAACTATTGCCATGCACTGTCATTTTAACAGACCAGATGAAGTGCTGGCACTTTTAGCAGCTTCTATTGCACATAGAGCAATTTATTGAATTTTAAAGCTGCAACACAATACATAAAATATTAGCTTAAAGCATCCTGGAATAAATCTTGACATTCTGTGCTGAAACAGAATTTGATGTTCTCATGCTAAGTTAAGCTTACTGTTCATAAAGTCTAACAGGAGGAATTGTGTTTGTCTTTATGAAGGCAAAAACTACTGCAAAATCATATTCTCTTCTGAGAAAGAATTTATCTAACAGAACCATATGGGGAATTTTCCTTGAGTTTTTGAAGTGTTTATTTTAGCACTCACTGGAGCAATTCGAATCTGCATTTGGAGATTGAGTAATTAAATTATGGATGGCTGAACAGGTTTGCTCCCCTATAGGCAAGGACTTATGACCTCACTTTCACACACACACACACACACACACACATATGTAATACTTGATAATTAAATCAGAGCATATTTCCTCGTGCACAATTCTTAAATTCATTATCCTGTGTTTTTAAGAATTTCTTCAACCGTGTAAAACGGAGGAGAATGACGTGTTAATTCACGAGTAATTAAGATATAGTAATCCGTATCCTTCCTTTGCAGAAGAGTTGTTTAGTATCTTTCCTTTGTAGCCTCTTTTGCGAGTTGGTCATCAAATATTCACAAAGAAATAACATGGATATAAAAAAATGTAATCAACACAAAGTTAATTTGTGTTGAATGATGAGACCAAATTGAATTACAACCTGTGTGAATGTTAGATCTTATTACACAGTTTCTTCTATGACCCTCTATTTCTAACCAGCTTTTAATTTCTATGCAGCTTTTAATTAAGTGGTGTTAACAGTCATTGCATTTGGAGGTTATACTTCAATCTTATCTAAATATTACTTTCTCTAATTTTTTTGTTTGTTTGTTTCTCACTGGTCTCCTAATAAGTTGCATACACTCTATTTTTATGTATGTGTTCTCAAGGTTGGATGTCATTGTTCCGCAAAATGTCCCATTGACCTTTTTTTTAATACTTAGATTCAAAATTATGAAACTACTGAGAATAAATTAATATCTTGTTTAATACTTCATTATGTACTAAAAAAGATAATTGCTATGTTTTGTCCACTTGTGTCTGGTAAAGCATTTTTTAAACTCATGGTAGAGCACCAGAAAATATAATTTTCAGATGGAACATAGACGGTGGCCTCCACCATTTAGATGTTTTACCACTTTCTGGCTCCACACAAGCAAATTTGTGCATGTGAATTTAATCAACGATTTCAATTTAAGGACCACAATGAGCTACTTTCTCCAGATATCTTGTGGTCCCACAGTGGCATTCCTCAGTTCCCAGACTAAATAAAAGGGACTTTTAGGAAGCCTTAACTTGAGCTAGATGAACATCAAGAGTATCTCTAGTCATCTACCTCTACAAGGAGGAGATAAAATATCCATTTCAGTACCATGTAGGAGGTCAGTGTGGTGAACTGCAGTAAACAAACCAAAAAGTGCAAAATTCATATGATTAATTTTCCAGTAACCAAAAAATTTTGACTGCTTGAAGTAACACTTTTTATGTTAGCATAGTCTCTTACCTGCCTTCACAGTCAAAACTGCAATGTTACTGAAGCAGGATGCACAATAAAAGCAATTATCCTGGCACCAATTGTAATGAAAAGGCAAAATTTATTGCTGGACTTAATATTTTCAGTAGTGATATAGTCAGTGGGATTGAGTGCATCCTGAGCAGGTTTGCTGACAACACCCACCTGAGTGGTGCAGCTGATTCACCTCAGGGAAGGGATGCAACCCAGAGGGACCATGACAGGCTTAAAGGGTGGACCAATATGGACTTCAAGAAATTCAACAAAGCCAGATGCAAGGTCCTGCACCTGGGTCCTGGCAGTCCCCAGTGTTGGTAAAAACTGGGGGGATGAGGCAATTAGAGCAGCTCTGCTTATAAGGACTTGGGGGTGCTGGTGGATGAAAATCTGCAGGTGAGCTGACAATGTGCACATGCTGTTCAAAAAGCTACCTGTTACATCAAAAAGCAGTGTGGACAGCAGGTCGAGGGAGGTGATTCTCCCCCTCTACTCTGCTCTGTGAAGTGCTGTGCCCAGCTCTGGGGTTCCCAACACAACAAAAACATGGTCCTGCTAAAGTAACACCAGAGGAAGGCCGTGGATAATCGGGGCTGGAGCACCTCTCCCATAAAGGCAGGCTGAGAGAGCTGGGGTTGTTCACCCTGGAGAAAAGAAACCTTTAGGGAGACCTCATTGCTGCCTTTCAATACTTAAAAGAAGGTCTATAACAAGAAGGGAGACAGAGGTTTTTGGTTTGGTTTTGTTGTTGTTGTTTTTCTTTTTACCCCCAAGGATCTGTAGTGGTAGGACAAGAGGGTAACAATTTTAAACTGAAACAAGTTAGATTTGGGTTTTCATAACAGTTTCACTCCTGGAAATGTTCAAGGTTATGTTTCATGGGGTTTTGAGCAAGCTGATCCAGTGAAAGCAGTCCCTGCAAAGAGCAGGGAGACTGGACTAAATGATTTTTAAAGGTCACTTCTAGCCCAAAATGCTATATGATTCTATGATTCTTTGATTTCTAAAGGGAAAAATAGTGTATTGAAGAGATGTGACTGTAGAAAATATCATTCACTTGAAGTGCCTCTTTGAGGCTGAGGATAAAGCAAATTGCTTAACGTTTCTTGTTACATGCTCCCTAATAAGTACACTGATTGAAGTATGATAGACAGAAAAAAAAAAAAATGATAGAAAATGTGTGTAGGACTGATATTATCTTAAATGTATTAGAGATATTAGTTAGGTGGTAGTTCATCTGAATTTATGATGTGTTTCTAGGGTTTATCTCTTGATTGTATGATGATCTATTTAAGTTGTGGTAGCTAACAATCTATGGAGCCTAGTTATTCTGGAATTTAGCTATTTGAACCTTCTCATCTTTTTTTATTTCTTTTCCATCTGTCTGAATGAGTCTCTTAACTGATGGACTGTTTCTGCAGCATATACAACACATTCTAGGGAGGAGTATATAAATGCATGAAACTTCAAGTGGGAAATCACAGATCACAAATTATACACACTCTGCAATAAAGGAAAGGCTTTGCATAATTCAAAGGTTGTATTCTTTGTTCTTTACTGAGAGAAGTATCTCTATTCTGAAGAATGCTCAAGAACATGATTGACTCAAAGCACTTGTTAAAGATAATAATGTGGTTAGACACTGCCCTGTGTAGAATTTACTTAATTATGTATACATAAGTGCTTTCCAGAATCAGGGCTACAGGTTTATTGCTTTGTGGCACCTTACACCCACATAGCCAGAGGTAATGAAAATTTGTGTTAGAGGCCAACCTCTCAGAATATTTTCCTGCACATGTCCAATAAAAGAGACAGTTGGAAGAAAAATTATCTTGTGACATTAACATGACAGTTACTGAAGCTTTTAGCATTTACAGGATTTTGCTGTGTTTTAATATAATGACTATTTTTTATTTTAAAATATGAAGAAATCCTTTGTAACAGTGCAGCAAAAATATGTATTATGTGTAAAATACTGTATCATCCATCACAATGATGTCTTAATGATAACTTCCTTAGATTGGGAGGATAGTTTTCTCAGTCATTACATTAAATGGATGCATTACAGATAATTAGGGGCATTACTACAGTAAGGCTTATTCACTGAAGTACTTTTATTTTTCATTTGTCAAATGTGAAGCAAGGCTCTGTCTTGACAAAAGACACCTGTGCTTATTAATTTTTTTTTCATTTCACTTTCACTTGGAGATTTTACGTGGGCTATGATTGCTCTATCAGTCCCTCCTCCTTTCAAGACTGTAATATTTAGGTAGTATAACAAATAGTGGAAATTTACACTTAATTTATTTAATACTGACGTTTAAATTTTACTTCCAGGCGCTGGATTAAACGATGGCCAGTGGCATTCTGTATCTCTCTCTGCCAAAAGGAATCGTATCAGTGTGACAGTGGACAGTGATGTGACCTCATCTGCTCATGCCTCCATACCTCTGCAGATTTTTTCAGGAGATGTTTTCTACTTTGGAGGTGAAATATGTTGCTTATTTATTTTTGCAATACCCCACATATCTAATCAAATTATAAGAACTGTTTGGTTTGGCTTAAGCCTTCTTTGCCTAGCTAGTTATCTCTAAAAGATCTGGGTTTCAGATGCTGTTATGATGTTGTGAGTTTCTGTTTCCTTGAAATTTTACCATGTTGGCTAAAATAAATTACCATCCTAAATCCTTGGTCACTTTTTAGATCATCCTAACTTACATCATACTCTGATAATTGAGTATAGTCTGGCTGGCAATCAAAAAGGCACAAAAAGGTTTCTCGTGTTGCAGACTTACTGTTTTGTTAAATGAATTTTTTTGAGAATCTTCCACTGGGATTACTTCAAGTTTTCACCTAAGTGAATGTTTATTTACTTACCTGTGCAAATATCCTCTTTATATGATAAACTATCTTTTTCTTTTTTAAACACAGAGACATGACTTTTCTATGTTTGAAGAATATATTTTGTACCTAAAAAAACTACACTTAGCTATCTTCATTTCCCTATCTACATCATCTCATCTGTCACCACATGATTTTGTCATTAATGACATGTAGAGTTGAGCAGGTTGTTTGTATAATTCTACTGAGAATAGACTACATAGTAGCAATGATAAACAGCATCAGAGTGCATTATTCAATACTAGACTAATGCTTCAACTATTTATTAACAAATCTCAAATTTCTGAGGAAGATGAAGAATGCATACAAACCCCTAAATGAGTATGGACCAGGTCGTTGTCTACAGATCTCTTGAAGGAGATCTCTTGTTGTCCTCACAAGCACACTCTAAGTAACTGCTACATGAGCATCCACATGACTTTTTACACCTGGCATCTACCATTCTCTACTAAAGATACACCTTGTCTTGGCCGATAATCAAAGAAAGATGCAGAATATTAGCCTTGAATAGTGCCTTCTATGTAGCTTTGGGTTCCCAGATCTCTGATTAGGTGATTCTCATCACTGCAGAGTTGATGAGGCAGGTAAACAGATCAGGAGGGATGTGGGCAGTTACAAAAATCACTATTATTCAATTAAGTTGTACAAGGACATTCCCATTTGTCTTTTGTAATTCCAAGAACACTGAAAATACTAACTGGCTGTCTACCCCTCAGATTCTCTGATTTCAGCCTTATGGCTGAAATCGGCAGCTCATGCACATCATACAAAATTAGGGAATGCCAGCAGTGGGTTTCTGAGTTTAGAAAACAGTTTATTAAAATGTTATGGTATGTAATACTGCCAAAATGTAGACAATGCATTTTGACATTCTTTCTAAGTTTTTATGAATATTTACCATGTTTCTCTGTGCTGGTTGTTAAAATATGAGTATCAGCCTTCCAGGAGAGATGTCCTGGGGACATGGTGATTAGTTTACCTGTTCTAATGAATACAAAGTATGCAGGAAATATGTGTGCTTAACTAGGAAAAATCTGTAATAAACATAGAAATACTTTAGTGTTTTGTCAGCAAATTTCTACTGCTGCTATCATCAAGGATCTACAGCCTCTCTCAGTTCGTGGAATAATAAGTCATTGTAACTATAAGGGAAAACGAGATTATTTAATATTGAAATAAGCACATAATATAAATTTCATGATTAAAGGATTTCTTCTTATCCTTAATATCCAGTCGACAATTATAAGGAAACACAATTTCATTAATATTAATGGTATTGTCTTTTCTCTAACAGAACCAGAAGACAAATTTTAAAAAAGAGACACCAAGAAAAATACCTGAGACAAAATTTTGTAAAATAACTAATTGTAAAAGATGTAAACTTTTTCACTGCTTTCTCTGTCCTTTTTTATATTTATTTTTTTTATAAATATGAACTCCACTGGAAGTATCTCTTTCTCAAATGAATGTCATATCTTTTGCCAGAAATGAAAGAATTTATGTCACCATTTAATTGTAGAATGCTGTAAAGCACATAGTTAGACCTATCATTGATTTGTCTGTGTGTGATGCTGAAAATATGTGTTCATATTGGGACTTTTTTTTTTTTTTGAACAACAACTTGGATTTTTTGTTTTTACAGCAATACACCAACTAAATAATGAACATTTTCCTGCAGAAAGAGGATAATTACTTTGAACAGTTTGGTTCCTCAGTAGAACAAAACACTCTCTAAATTTATTGAGATGTTAAATTTAGGATTTAGTTCATTTTCCAATTCATATTTCTCAAAAAAATACCTGTATTATTTATGTTGTTGTACACTCATTCATATATATTTACTAGTTTCCGATGTCATTTTATCTTCCTGTATCGTAAACCTCTGCACTGTCTTTACAGGACTTCAAAAGTACCCATTAGCTCTGTGAAACAGAGAAGTGTCTTAAAACTCACTGCATTCTAACATCACGAAACGAGGTCTTCAAATCTGTGAACCAGAAGGCAGAATTGTTTGACTAAGATCAAAGGATGACTCTTGTGCATCATTCCAGAAGCAATATTACCCCTTGGAAGAAGTCCAAAATAGAAAACATTTAAGCATTTGTACTGCAGTGTTTAGCTGCCACAGGAAAAAAACTGCTCAGTGGATATGGTGTAAATAAAATCAGGATCAAAGCAATTTATTGATTTCTTAACAGTGCTTAATTAATTGGCAATCAGTGAACAAGGCATTTCAGGGGCAGTAAGACAATAGATAAACCACAGGATTACATACTTACAGGCTGCTATTCAAAAGGTTGAGCTGAACATTCAGATGTTGTGTAGTCTAACCCTCTGTTCTAGACAAGTCTGATTAGATTTAGATGTACAGGGCTCTGAACAGCTCCAAGGACAGAAATCCCATAACTTCTCTGAGCAAACCGTTCTCATACTGACCACCCTCCCAGTAAAAACACCTGTTGCTCATGTCTGATCAGAATGTGGCAGTTTCTGGTTTTGTCCTTTGCCTACTGTCCCATCACTGTGCACTTTTGGAAGCAGTCTTGTTCCATCTTCTCTGTGTCATCTTATCAGGTAGCTTTATCTTAAGACTGAGCAGGCCCGGACCTTTCATCCTCTCCTCATAAGCACCTTCAGCTTCCCAGCAGTCCTGGAGCCTTCCACTGGCCTCGCTCTAGGATGCTGATGTCTTTCCTGTACTGGGGAGCCCAGAACTACAGCACTCCTATGGTCTCACAAGTGCCATGTAGAGGGAAGGACCACTTCCCCAGGTTTGCTGGCTGTAATAATACATATTGATAATACATCCCAGAATTTCATTGGCCTTCTGTGATTCAAGGGCACATTCCTGGCTCGTGATCTGTTCTGGGGTCTCTGGGACCCCAAGCCTCTCCCTGAGCAGTTATCCTCCAGCTTGGATAGTTACATGGACTTGTTCCATCTCAGATTAAAATCCTTGACCTTGTTCTTACTGAATTTCATGGCATTCCTCTCAGCTTATTTTTCTGGCCTGCCCAAGTCCCTCTGAGTTGTAGCCTTGCTCTCCAATGTTTGATCCCTGCCCTTAGTCACAGGCTTGCTGAAAGTTTACTCTGTCTCATCACTGAGGTCATTAATGAAGACATTAAACAGTGTGGATACTTTTAATGACTTCTGAAAAACCTTCTGTTCACTGATCATCACCTGGACTTTGCCTGATCAAATGATGAGGTGGGTCTGCTTAACCCACCCGTCTATGAATCTGACGATAGGGACACTATAAAAAACTGTTAGAGTCTTTGCTAAAGTCAAGATAAGCAATACTCACTGCTCTCCCTTTGCCTGTAGTGCTTGTCACTTCATCAGAGAACACAAATACCTTGGTCAGGCATAATTTAGCCTTGAAGCTAAAGTTAGCCAGTTAAGTTCTTGTCCTTTACGGGTTCAGAAATGGCTTCTAAGAGGCTTTGTGAATTTGCTAGGGCCTGCAATAAGTCTACCTGCCCTCTAGTTTCTTGTAGATGGGTGTAACTTCTGCCTTTTCCAATTATGAAGATGTTCAGGAAATTGCCAAGGCTCTTTGAGGGTTAAACTGTTAGCAAATTCACAATGACAATGGTGATTGTTGAAATGGCATCAACCAGCTCCTGCAGTACTCTCAGAAGCACCCTGGGCTCATTCTTCCTTTATTGTGCATACTGCATTCCTTTTTCATACTCTTCTAGGACATTGGGAAGCCTAAGGATCAATTTTAGTAGTGAAGAAAAAGGCCTTGGAGGAAAGAGTTCTTCACAAAACTCTTATTATTAGGTCTCCTGCCACATGGATTAGTGCACCCAGAATCTCCTTAGCCTTCCTTTTGCTACTTGTTGCCCCTGCAGAAACCTTTTTCTTGCACTTACAACTTCCTTGATAAGTTTTAACTCCATCTGGTTTGCTAACTACACTCCTAGATATTCAGGTAATGTCTTTGCATTCCCTTCCAAGTTGCATGTCCCTGCTACCACATTTCGTGTACTTTCTTCTTATGTTTGCACTCACTCAGGAGTTCCCTGATTGTGTTTGCAGGCCTTATGCCACACTTATTAAACAATTTGTATATCACTGGGGCTTTTCTTATGTTCTAAAGGACCTTATGTTGAAAACTATCCAACCTTTTGGTCCCCAAGGTAATTTCTAATGGTATCCTCAGAACAAGGTCCTGAACAGAACAACTTTGGCTCTTCTGAATCCCAGGGTTGTAATTCTGGTTTATTGGGGTTTTTTTCTTGCTCACTTCTTTTTGATTCATAAACTCCACAGCCTCATGTTTGCTGTAATCAAGAGTGTCCTTGACCTTCACCTTTTCAGCCATTTTTTCCTTGTGCACGAGTAGCAAAGTCCAATGGAGCATCTCTCCTAGCTGAGTCGTTGATGATCTGCACCAGGAAATTCTCTTTAGTACTTTACAAAATCTTCTTGGTAGTTAATAAAATAAAATGACTGTACTTAGGAAATAATTTTTATCTTGAACTTCAGTTGTGACTTAAAACTTGTTCAAATCATGTGACCCTGTAATCCAACGTTTTGTGACTAAGGTCTCCCAGCCAATCTGTTCACACCTGATTCCATTCATTGCTTTGGAATTGTCGCTTAGGTTATCCTTTACCAACGTTTCTAATGATATTTTTTCGTGTGCTTTAAAACTAGTAAGACTGTAGAGATGTATTTTGTTATAGTCATACAATCATGCATAATCAAAAGGCAAAAGTCTTCTACTCACAAAGTTTAAAATGTGGAGTCTAAACATGGAGATTATCAAAGTTCAATCTACTTTTGGAATATGTAGTTTTTTCAACAAAGTATTTATTTTCAGCTCCAGTTTCTATTCTTCTTTCAGGCTGTCCTAGAAGTAGAAATGTTTCTGAATGTGATGCCTCGCTTGGTGGTTTTCAAGGATGCATGAGACTCATTTCCGTTGGTAACAAAGCGGTAGATCTGATCTCAGTTCAACAAAATGGTTTTGGCAATTTCAGTGATCTTCAGATAGATTTATGTGGCATTACGGACAGGTAAGAGCACAATGTTTATTCATTTATTTATTTCAATATTTTGTTTATTATACTGACTTGATGACAAAGAACAGTGCACTTACAAAATGGCATAGTGCTTCTTTCGTAAGAGTTCATAAGCCTAGAATAAATGCAGAATACATAGCACAGCAAATAGACTTCCCTGCACTGCAAATAAAATTTAACTTTGGTTAAAATTATTTTATGTTTCTGACAAATTTTAAATATCTTTCTTTTCAAGTAAAGCTGCAGACACAAATCCTCTCCTGTGACATGAGTCCCATCCATCCTTTTAAATGCCAAGTTTTTACAAGTTAGTGCTCTTTCCTATATTCTATCCATCAGGGACAGAGTAGGTGGTATCCATCACAGTGAGTGAGCAATCTTCTTTTGGAATATGGTCAGAACTAATCTCATAACTTGCAATTACCATCTGAACAGAAAGAGTGACTACTTGAAGTGTCTCCCTCCACAGGGAGGAAAGACTTATATACCTTCCCAGAAGGGGAAATGTTTGACAGAAGGACGTTGCTGGAGTTCAGTGCAGAGAAAGCAGAGGTGTGTGTTGCAGCATAGCAGAGGCTGCTGAGAAGAGAAGGAACAGACACATGAACAGGCAGCAGCAGAAGTTTTATTCTACAGACTCCAGAGGCTGCAGTCAAAGGCATCTATGCAAAGTCTGCTTTAATCCAGAAGTGGTTTTCTTGGACCCAGATGACTGGCTGTACTGAAACAACAAAACAGACGGGGGAATGATATGCTTGTAAACACTTCTCCCTCACTTTCTATATATCTAGTCCTCATAAATTGCCTTTTGGTCTAGAAAAGGATGGCCTTTGAATTGTAAGAATTTCAAAAATTAATTTATTTGGGAAAAACACTGTAGGCAGATATCTTCTTCAAGACCATAGCCAATTTCAGGTTCATTTACACAGACCTATTTCTGTGACCTGCTTTCAATTCACAGAGATAACACAGTGTGCATCTATCCAGATAATTATTTTGGAGGCAGTCACAGCTCCTTGCAGATCAAAGACAAAAAAGAAAACCAACTAATTCTTTACCTAATTGTTCATAAAAGTTTAAGGAGAGAAACCACCAAAAAAAGAGAATGAAAGTTTTGCCTACAATGTGAGCCCTTCAGTTGTGTTGTAATGCATATTCTCACTAATATTTCTACACCTTTCATATATCAAAAGCATATACAGTTCACATATATATATGTGTATATATATATCTGTGATTCTTGTGCTAATTTTATCCCTTACTGAGCTAATCCTGACTGCAGTAGGCACTAACTGTGATAGACATATGCCAAAACAGAGTTTGGCTTCAGTCAAAACTTGCTGTATGACTTGCTAGGGGTTCATATTTGGAATGCATCATACATTCACATTTCCTTTTAGCTTTCTTGCAAACCACTCCTTTTGACTCAATTCCTCACTTTTCAGACTTCTTTGTCTCCTTCCTCTCTTCACTGATGGTCCTCATGACACTTCCTTCCAGCTTCCAGAGCACTGTATTACTGCTGTTTTCTGAACTCTGGAATTAACTTAGTCCACTTCCATTACACTGCTTGCTTTCTTGCTTGTAAAAAGACAGAATCAAGACAAGAATCAGATCAAAAGAATGCAATGTGGGGATTTGCACATTAGTAGGTCGAACACATTAAAGGAGATCTAAGCAAGATTATGAGTGGAGAACATCACTAGATCATCTCACAATGTAATTGATGCCAATTTCTGCATGATGTACCGTGTATTTTTCAAAGTTCATTGTAACTGTTGACCTTTCAAAATGCTCATCTCAGAGATGCACTTTAGGAACCATCTCTTCCTCCATGAACACCAAGATGTTTTACCTACATTTTTTAAAGGAAGATGATGCGTTTTTATATGCAGTGATTGCAGTTATTTTCAGCTATGAGAGATCATAACATGTAATTTTGTACATATAGGTTTTTAAAAAGATTTTTGTGTGTATAAATATGTATAAAGCCACTCTGTGAATCCTAATATATAGAAATCCAAGAGTACTTACAGATTCCAAGTGCCATAACACTTCTCTTTTATTCAGCGCAAATTCAATTTATTCAGAACTGCATCCTTTCCTTTTAATTACTTTTTTGTTGTTGCTTTTAAGCACTGAATGAAAGGGCTTAGTTTTTTATATGGTTCCTCCTCATGATTTTATTTTGCTGGACTTTTATAGCATGTTAAAGTAGTTATCATCTTCATTTTATGTCAATACCACTGCCATTTCTTTTGTTTCGGGTTTTTTTTTTTTTCTTTCAATGAGGACTTGTGTAAGACACTTAAACTTCCCAGCCACAATCTTTTCAAAGTGTTTTTATTACTTTCTGACACTGTACTGACCCTTTTTTTTGAAAGTTTCTGTTACTCTCCTACTTCGTCAGAATTACGTGTTTTCTCAAGATCAGTGATAGCAAAGGAAAAAAAAAATAAAATCTCCATGGAAAGTTTTTGTTTTATTGGTTTTGTTTTATCTAAAATTTGCTAATGTTAATTTACGTCTCTTCTTATATCTTGATGGTTGCACTCTTCTTCCACTGGCTCTGCCAGATTTAGTTTTCATTTCCGAGCATGCTTAGCATATGTCTTCCTAAACATAGAATTTTAAGCGACACATTTTTCATTTTTATCAATTTCATTATCCTCATTATATTTTATTTCAAAATAGAGTGCTTTTAAAAAGCCTTCCTGGTCTTGTGCTATCTTGGTCCCGGGACTCTTTCTTTCCAGTTTCCTCACACAATCATTTCATCATTCCTTTCATTTCATTTGGTGTCTGCAACTCATCATCTGGAACAATCTTTGTGTATCTCTTTATAAAACTACTCCTACGTCTCAACCTTAAATCCCAGCTGAAATGACACCTTCTTCTTTGGCAGCATTAAAATTGCTTACATGTATTAAACAGTTTTTAGTGGGCAGCTTGTATGATCCTGTGCACACATCATTTGAGAGAAAATGTTTTCTTCCTGCAAATGTTTATGCATTCTTTGGTTGCCTTAAGCTAATCAGCACTTGTGCCACTATGCTCCTGGTGGTAAATATCTCCCCTACAGCTGAGCACAAACAAACCCCTTCCTTGTCTTGGAGTCTTTGTGGGAGCCTTGGCATCTCTAATTCTGAACAGTGAAGCATGACCCAAATTCTGGAGTTGTTGATGGCTTTTGTAATAGAAACAAGGGACCACTAAATGTAGTAGTTTTACACATTTAAAGCGTGTGAAGGCAAATGAAATTTACTTTTTGCATAGTGACCTGAATTTATATGTAACAGTAAATAAACTGAAAATAACGATGCTGAATCCATACTTTATCTCATTTATACACACCTAACTTATGAAGAGTTTTCTTTAACAGATTTACAGTCTTCATGGACAGATGGTTAGCTAACCACTCATTTATTTGTTGGGATATAGATTATTAGCTTTCTCTTTTTATGCAAATAAATACCATACTGTTTCCCTATTTTCAATTTTCTCAATTCCATAAACTTTCCAATTTCTCATCCTGTCCTTAAATTATTTTTACTTTTTCCAGTCATCACTCTTCCCATGCTCCTTCATTTAGCCAATTCATTTCATAATAACTTTATATGTTGTTCTAATGCTCATACACCTTTTGGACAGGTAAGCAATTATTTTCATATATTTCTCCTTAGTATATTTCCTCTCATCTCCTTTATCAATATATATTGGTTTAATAACTGCTAATTATACACAGACAACTGACAAAATAACTTTAAAGGACACAGTGTCATTTAAATGCCTTACAAAGTTAGCACATTTAGCCTCTGAAGACAGAGTACAAGACGAATCTGTCCTAATTACATCAAGCCCTACACAGGAACACACAGTTACTTACCAGCAGCTATTGCCTTTGGTGTCCTGGTAGCAGTGCATTGTACAAAACCAGAACAAATGGCTTTAAACATTTTTTAAAAAAAGTCCAAACCTAAAATGTTGGTCACTGGGCAGTTCTCAAATACTTTTTTCTCTCTTTATCTCTTTCTTTTTTCTTTTTTTTTTTATTTTTTTAACTGAAGAATGAAGAAATAACATAAATTAAAATTGTAACAATTACTTGCTCCTTTTAAAGTATCTTTTAGCCATTGTTTGGAACAATGATAAAGACAAAGTGCACAAAAAATATCACTAGCTGGTAATTGGCATACAAAGTTCCTATTTTTTTCCCTAATTTATCAAAAGTATGTTCATATTCTGGATCAGTATTCTTCTCTGAGCATAAGTTTATGATTATTAACATCCTGTTGCCTTGCTTTAAAATAGTATCATTTTCAAATAGCATACACTTACAAGCATATTATCAAGAAATACGTGGTAAATGTTTAATCTCCTGTCGCTTTTCTGGTTTTAGCAGTCATGATGATGAATCTAAAAATTACCTTTTACAGATGAAGAATTAGAAGTTCTGTTTCAAATATTAGAAATATTTTTGTTGGAAGATTGGTTTCCTCAGAGAAAGTTCTGTTCCAAATCCTGCTTTGGGTAGGGTCGCAGCATATAATGTAATTACACATTAACTTTGACGTAGCTTGTGGCTACTTTCTATTATACATCCTGAAGCAGAGGGAAGATGTAATATTTAATGTTAAAAGACTTAAATTACAGTCTTACCTTGTTTTCACTTTCATTACAGTTGGTTCAAGCATCATCAATTTCATCTAAGCTTTTCATCTTGTGAACACTGTTAAGGAAATTAATTAATAGGGACAGAGAGTCAATAGAAGTAAAGACCATGTAAATCACTTACAATTTTTGGCTAATGATGTCTTTATCGAAAGGGAATAAGACAAGAAATGCTATGACTGAAATACACACAAGCAGCAAGTTATGCTGTCAATGTGTATTTTTAATAACTGATGGTTAGTTATACCAATAGAAAGCAAAATGAAGTGTTTATCCTAAGAAACATTACAATGCGTATTTATATAATTCCATAAAACAAAGTACTTAAAATCCAAATAATTGTAAGCCCAGTGCCTAAAGTTCATCTTCAGGTTCCAAAACAGAGCTCATTGAGACATATATCATATATTGACTTGTCTTAGGAACACACCCTGTGAGAGAATAGGTGAAAGATCAGCTCTTTCACTGGCAAAAAATGTCACTGACTTCCTTGAAAACAGGTGACCTATATCACTTTATTACTTTACTTGCTTTTCACCTCCTACTTCTTTTTTTTTTTTTCCTTCCCTTCTGTGAAAAATCTCTTTTGGTCCTTGTTTATAAACATGAAAGGAAGATAAAATGCATGGCATGAGGAGTGAACGTACAGAGGCCCTGAATTTTTCACAGGGCAGTTATGTCAAATGCTGGACTTTCTGCAATCCTAATTTAATATCCTCCCAAGATTTCTTGAATTAATTAAAAGGTATTTTTAGATTCCTGTGAATATTAGTGGACCTAATTAATTTTTTTAAGATTTTTTTTTTGTGGTTATTTTCAACAGTAAAACCATTTTATACTTTCTCAGCTGTATAATGCATACATATATATATATACATATATCTAAACATACATATACATATACACATACCTATACCCTTGGTGCGGCTAGAATATTAACTAATTTCTAGGCTGAAAAGGTAGTTAGAGTGTGTCAATCTATTTCGATATATTTTCTGTTGTATTTATTAAAAAAAAAATTCTTTTTATGTCTCATGGCTTTGTTATAATTTAGTACAGTGCTGAAAAACATTAAGCAATTACAGATGAATTATTTTTTTCAGTCAACCACTGTAAACCTAGGAGCAAGTCACCAAACTTCTTCAGGTTTTTGGTCATATCACCAGAATGGAAACTGGCTTTACTGGTAGTTACTTGCTGCGTTGGAACTGACAAACTGAGCTCTTTCTAAAATAGGACGTAAACATGATTTTAGAATAAAAAATAGATCTCGGGTGATCTAAACTGTGATCAGGTTTA
>JAYRBT010000093.1:32767239-32780063 GCA_036023395.1 Myiotriccus ornatus
AAATATGTTTATGTAGTGTGCTAAGTCAGGAAATAAAAAAATAAATAAATAAACTAATTGAAAGTCATAGCTAATTTCACAGGAAATACTTTACATTTCTACTGCTTTCAGCTTGTTCTGGGAAGAAAATACAATAAGTACTTTTGTGTACTTCTAAGAACTAGAAAATCCTGTGACAGTTTACTGGTAATTTAAAAAAAAATTCAAAAATTACCTTAATGATCAGATAAAGGATTCTCTTCTTATAGGCTGTCCTTATAAATCTTTACAGTATTTTTTGACAACTTTTACAAAAATAGTGTAAGTCTACATACATGGGATTTTTTTAGAAATTACTGATTTTTGAAGACTGCCTATTAAATCTTGCTTGTACAGAGTCAGCAACAGTGATGAGCTTTTCTGTAATGACTTAATTGTGAAGAACACGGAGGCATAAATAACAGCATTAAGAAAAACTGTGCAACACAGAAAAGGTGCCAGTAGTACAGATGCTTTTGAATACCACAGTGTATGATATTAAACATTTAAGTTCAGGGTAAAGGTGATTTGGTAGGTTATTATTTGACAAGCCATAAAACTCTTTACTGTAAGGAACCACAAAATTCCATTTGAAAATTGCATGAATTTTGCACTATGAATATTTCAAAGTAATCAATATGAATGAATTGTCTTTTTCATGGGTGTTGCCATATAATGTCTGTAACCAACAGGCAAATAGATAATAGAGAGATCACACTCTTCAAAAAACTAGAGTTTAAAAAAAAAATGCCAGCACACCCTTTGGATTACTATACTAGTACTTCATAACTTATTTAAAAAATAATAGAAAGAAACAGAATTTATCTAGATCAAAATCTTCTAGACAACAATTACTGTCAACTTGGCTTTACTCGTATAGCACTCATAACTACTTTTTGTTATTAATCTAATGTCTTGTTGGCTTTGGCAGAAATTTTTTCACGTTTTGATAATAACTAATAGAGCACACAGTTTAATTTTTGAAAGAAAGTCCGGAAAATTACAACTGCTTCATAGAAATATAATGGCTAAAAGAGAATTTAAGCTAATGTGGTCTAGCTGTGGGGTTATGATCAGCGGTGCCTGAGATACAAGTACAGAGGTGGACTGACATGTCTTTTTTTCCCTCAGATATTTGATCATGAAGAAGTCATCACAGACTTTTCCTTTAGGCCTTGACTGATATAAAGTACACATGACAAGGGACCAAGGAGCTGTCATTTTGTCATTGCTTATTTAGTTCTTTTACTGAAGTCTCTGACAAGTCACTTGTCTTTCCTTTTGGAAAGGGAAAAAAATAAGAAGTGTGAAAGCAAAAAAAATGCTTGCCTTCTGCTGTATGTAACAACAACAGCAACAAAACTCTGATTTGGTTGAGGTAGTTCGTGACTGTTTCCTCAAAATCTTATTACCAGGGTCTAAGTAATACCACCGTAATTCTACCATTATTTGGCATTTTTTACAATCATTTACTCACCCACATTTCATGTTTTCCTCCCTGAAGTTTTTAGCTTGAAACACCGAAGAAAATGCTTAAAAATGATCCTTGTGATCTCCCTGATAAAGCCAAATGTACTTAACAATTTGCAACGAAAGTATAGCTTTGTGATTTCTTCTCCATTCTTTGGCAGTGAACTCACAAACCCAAATTCTTTTCCCGATGTCAGGATGCACGCGGTGTGCTTGTTTTGTTTTGTTTTGTTTTGTTTTTTTCAAATTCCCTGAATAAAATGCAAAGTTATGCCCTTACATTTGCCATGGAATGCGCTCTTTTACAGCCATATACGAGCAGTCATGTGAAGCCTATAAGCACAGAGGGAACACTTCAGGCTTTTACAGTATCGATTCAGATGGAAGTGGCCCCTTGGGACCGTTTCTCGTGTACTGCAATATGACAGGTGAGGTGATAAACTTCCTCAGCTTGCAGCTCGGACTGTGTGTGCATGCTCATTATGCTGAAGCATGAGTCACCAAGTGAGAAGCCTCTGCAGCTCCTAAGTGTAATGTAAACACGTGCAACAAAATGAAGGTGACTCCTTAGCTCAGGATACTGAGAAAGAATTAGGCAGAGAAATTAGAATAATAAGAGGATTCAGGCTGTGAAGCCAGCACAGCATTCCTGTTGTGCTTTGCATAAATGGAACATGTTCCATATGGAGACAGTGTGATACTAGTTCATTTTTGGGGAGCAGCTTTGCTGAAGACTCTTGAGGACATTTAAGGAAATGAGAAATAAGTTATGTTTTATGAGAAATTTGCTGATTTTTTTGTTACCCGATAGTGTTCTGAAAAATTGTAATTCAGACCTGTCCTTTGTTGTGAGGGATATAGATGTTAAATTTAGTTTTCCAAACTACCAAAGAGATCTTTTGGAGAATACAAATACAACCAGTGGAACTGGAGTTGGGACAGAGTTGATTGTCAGTCTGCTGTTTAACAAATAACTTGATCTTATCACTGTATATGGTATATGGTGTACTGATATGTGTCCTTTCAACAAACTTTACATTTACATGGCTTTTAGAAATTTATTATTGCATGATTTGTGTTGTTTCCTTTTCTTTTTTCCTTAGCCCCTATTTATTTGAATTGTTTTGCAGAAAAAATAATGGAAACACTTTATGGTTTTGTGTGACAAAATTATATTTTTACACAGCTATAGCTGTTTAAAAGAGTACATGAATAGACTAAGTTTGTATTGATTTAGGTGTGCCCTAAGTGTTGAGAACTTGACTTAGAAAGCTTTCCATGAGCTTTTGATGCTGAACAATTTATGGTCACATCTATTGCTTGACAAAGGGTCTGATAGTGTAATTTGTTGATTTTCACTGTGATCTGAATACTTATTATTTATGTTGAAATAATAGAATGTTTACAATTTCAATCAGTCTGTGCAATTTAAATAGTCTCACCATGTCAAGCTCCTGACTTTGAGTTCTACAGTGAACTGTGCTAGCTCATCGTGAGCACACTTCAGATTGGCACAGGCTCTTAGAAAGGAATATTCCAGTGTCCTATGAGGCTAAAAGAGACTAAAGAATCATGGCAGGAAAATGACACTTTTTTCAAGTGGGTATAACTCTCCAAGGTACAGTGTGGTGTCTGATTTATCCTTGTGTGTCCATGAACAGCTGTTACTGTTTTCCTCAGTCACTCCTTATTCACCACATTAAGCAAACATCATTGATCAGTTCTTCATCTCAAGATGCATCCTGACAGGATGAATCTTCTATATTTGTTTTGTTCCCAGTTTCCCCATGACTGGTATTCCCTTTTCCCACCAGAGGCGGGGAAGGCAGATGCCCACATTTCGAGCTGCCCTGCCTCGTCTTTGACATTCATGGGGCTCTATTTTCAGGCAGCTGGGAGGGAGGTGCCATTCCCTGGTTTTATTCTTGGAGGTCAGTTTCAGAGTGAAGAGCCTACAGTCCACACTGCCAATTAAGATGACCCAACTTTTCAGTGCACTGTTTTTCTTTTTCCTTTGTGAGACAGTGAGTCTAATAACTGACCCTCTTGTCTTCAGTTTTATGTTCAGACTAATCAATGTTTAGCTATATATTTATTGTCTGTGTGTATGTACATGTACAAAAATCTAAATTTGCTATATTTCTAGCCACCTGTTTGTTAACACTATAATCATATCCTTAAAAGAAATTTATAACTAGACTAAAAAAAAATTTCATTTACATTTCCTGATTGCTACCTGTCTTTAAATGACCCTGAGTTCTTTCCTCCTTATAAATGTCTTATATCTGCCACTTGTGACCTGTAGGCAGCTGATGAATTAAAATCCAATTCTGTTAAATAGGTAGAAATACTACTAAAATAATGTCAAAAATATTATAATCAAATACTACAAATTAGAGAAATAATATTTCTCATAAATTTTCAAATTACATTGGCCATTAGGAAGCAAGAATACATTAACCATGAATCTAAACTTGACTGCCCCAGACCAGGTTTAACTTGGAGCCTGCTCACTCCTGCCTTGAAAAGGGTTTTTTTCATCAGGAGTGAGGCTGTTACAGGTTTTGAAAGTAGGAGCTAAAATAGAATAAGCTCAGTTCTTTCCTATGAATAGATGAAGGGGTTTGGCAAAAGTACAAAACAGAAGAAGGAATGAGCCTTCATAATGACTGCTATTTAATTTTAGGTGGCTAGAATGGTTCAGCTTTGTGTAATCTAAATTTTATAGTAAATACAGAGTACGCAAGCTACTTTTGTATAATAGAAAAGGCTTCATACACAATAAATTAAGTTTCAAGGAAATGTGTAATGTAGATAGACTCTAGGATAGAATTTGGTGTTATTTTATGCATTATTTAAGCTGGGGAAAATTAACAATACTAAGTGTTATTTCTTTCTAGTTTTTCATTGCAATTCACTGGGTTAGCAATGTTTTATTTCTGAGACAAATATTTGTGTGTCTTCACTCACTCCTTCTTTCTTTAATAATCATAACTAGCTGAATGCCTGTTACAGTCATGGTATAGTAATCTTCCTATAAATAGAAACCATGATTAATTGTTTTCGTTTTTGCTTAGTGATTTGGGTCTCTGTTTCATGTGCCCCAAAGCACTTTTCGTGATCAAACAAGTTACTTTCTTTCTGATTTCATCGTACATTCTCTTTCCATTACCAACTTCTGCAACTACTTCTCGTTCTTTATTTCTTTCTCACGTGTGTTTTGAAAGATGCAACGTGGACAGTTATACAGCACAACAGCACCAACCTCACCAGAGTCAAAAGCGCTAATCGAGAGAACCCACACACTGTGTTTTTCAAGTACTCTGCCAGCCTAGACCAGCTTCAGGCTACAATTAACCAAGCAGAGCACTGTGAACAGGAGCTTGCTTACTACTGCAAAAAGTCGAGGCTTTTAGATAAGTCAGGTAAGTAAAGCACACAAACCTCATTATGTTGCATATTCCGTTTTATTTTACTGGCTACTAAGGATGTTTATTTCTAACAACACTACGGCATTTTGCCACTATGGAGTCTGAATTACTTCTGGTATCTAGCACTCAGATTCCTGTAAGTTGCCAAGAGATACTCGAACCAGAAAAACGCAAATGTGAGTTTAGAATGATCTTTCAGAGAATCAAGTTCTCAAAGGTAATTTCTCTCATAAGACTTTTAAATGAAAGGAGATTGTTACTAACAGACCTCCTCTTGTTCTGTTTTCCAGGGCTTTTTTAATTTTAATGAAGGAATTACTGAGGAAATTTCTTCTTAAAGGAACACAAATTAGTGCATAGATATCAGCAGAAGTTAATGTGCACAGTTAATGTGCATATTGTGAATACTTGATAAAAAGCATCAGTAACATTGAACTTCCACTGCCCAATATAAACATTCATAAAAAATCTCAATAGTTAAAATCTGGATTATTGACAAAATTATAATTACTTTAAGAAACAGATCCTCTGATCTACTTAAACAAAAGTGAAGTTATGTGGTCTACTAAATCTTAATTCTCATTGACAGAGCTGCTATTAAAAGACTTTCCCCTTAACATCCATTTCAAGTACTCCAAATAATGTGGAGGTAAAAACATGGTTTTTTGAAAAGTGAAGGATAATGAAATTGTTTGACTTCTTCACCAGAAACTCTGAAACTGCTAAAATTGATTTCTTGGCATTCTTTCCTACTAAGCAGAGGGAAGGCTTCTGAGTGAAGCACTCTCTGATTCTGTCTCTAAACTCTTGCCTTATGTGTTCTTCCTCCCTAATTATGCCAGGCATATCTGTGGACTTCTTAGGTTATTATTCACTCTTGGCAGGATATCTGTTTGAAAGCACCTCCAGAGCAAAAAAATGAACCTACTGCTTACGATGTCCCACTAAGCCTTCCTTTTACCTATGGGGTCCAATTAAAGCTATGTTTAGATGTTAAAAAGCCTGGTTTACTTCAAGCAGAGAGGTTCACGATTTTTTTTTCTTTTAATCAAAAGAGATTGCTTATAATTGAGCTAAAATAATATACTATTTATATTGTTATGCTATTTATGTTATATATGGGTGCATATTTGTAATATGCACATAAATAGGCTAAAATAAATGTATTGAAATAGTGCAAGCAGTCAATTGGGATAAGTCTTCTAAAATTTAGTTTTGAACACTAGGGGTAAATAGACGTGGGAAACTTTTTGAGAGTTCTATAGATTTTGTAAAATAGTTCTTTGTTTAAACACAGTTTAAACCCTCCCACTTCAGTTATTCATAATCTCCACTAGGTATGCCTGACAAGTACAAAATTTGATTACATGAAACATTTTTTGGAAGATGCAGTCTACATAATAATTTTTAACTGACTGTATTTTAAGAATGCATTATAGTCAATCAGCCTGGACAGAATTTACAAATGATCTCATTAAAGAAGTCACTTGTTAATACATTTCTGTGATCATTATGAAGAAATCTCTAACCGTTTTAATTACTGGCTTACTTCTGTTTAGGCAGTGCTTTCTGCCAAGGCAGGGAAAACAATCTGGGCTAATCAGTATGAACTTGCAGCATTTCTGTAAATACTCTCCCCTCACCCTGCTGTATGATCAAATAACTGAGAAGAGCTTTTAAGCATACCCCAGTGTCCCTAGTGAAAGACTGGGAATGCTAATTCATGGATACAATATAAACCTAAGGCATGCTGTTGAAGCAGCAGAAATGTTCTGCTTTTTACAGTCTTAGTTGTTGGAACCTTTTTAAAGTGTCGTCTGATAAATTATTTATAAACTCTCTCTGGGTTTTCTTCCTTCTGTGATGGTTTGCAAACACAAACACTGATATTGGACATTGATGCCATTATGCAAGTTTTGACTTTTCCAAAAACTGCTCTCTCTGTTTTTTGGCCTGCTGGGCCGACAGTTGTGTGGTAATGAATGCAGTCAATATGTTTACAATCTGAAAGACTGTCAGCGTAACAGAGGTCTTATCTAGCAGTGAGGTTTAATAAGCAGTGGCAGTTGTGAGCAAAGCTGAGACTAGAATAAATTCCACCTTCTTCATGGCGGCCTGCTGCTGAAAACTTGGAGCTCCCACAGAATCAAAAAGAAGTGCATCCATAAGAAATGCTATAATTTGACAGCACCTGATTTCTTCTCTAGCCTTGACTTTCATGCATCTATCACCCTTCTTCCAGCTCATTTGAGATGGTTTATCTTTATGCTTCATATCTTTTAGCTATCATCTGTTCTGCAGATATTTATTCTGTTGCTATGCTTGCTTGGCAATGTCTTTGGGTTTATTCTGCAGTACTGTGACATTAAGGAAACATCCACTTTTATCACTTTACTACAAACAGTGCTGACTGGATGCACCACAGAGAGATGTAATAGTCCTGGGAAACCTCACTTGTCCTCACCACATATGTCACCTTGCATATAGGAGCACCATTAAGATTATTTCTGCTATCTCTGAGTACATAAAGTCTGAATCTGCTGTCTGTGACAACAGTTTCTTTGGGTATTTCTAATTAACATCACTATTCAGCTGCTAAATGTTCATCACAGATATGGGTAGTAGTATTCTGTAGTGGGATGATACTATTTCTGAGTCTCTTCTCATTCTATTGCTAGTAGTTTCAGGATCTGAAATTGATCTTTACCTGGGAATATAAACTACCCTGATTTTTATGATGATGGTATCTCCTCTTTCACGGACCATTTTAAAATGAATTATATAAATGGACTGCCTAAGATAAATTATTCCAATATTATGGCTGGCTGAGCCAGGTGCTGTGAGTTCCCTTTTCACTAATGCAAGCAAAAACCTGTGACAATCATTTAATACATGATAATGAAGAACTAAAATTAATAATTACTTACCAAGGAAAGGTGTCTGGTTTTTGTTTGTTTTTTTTCCCTGCAGTCATTTAAAGGTTCTGAATTTGAGCAGGGATTTTTATCTTGTTAACCTTTGGGAAAATTGTTTGGATGAGAAAACTGAGAGGAGTAGGAGACAAGACTGGACATTGATTTTCTCTAACCTACTTTTTTAGATGGGATGTCACTGAGCTGGTGGATTGGAAGAACGAATGAAACTCATACTTACTGGGGAGGTTCGTTGCCTGCTGTACAAAAATGTGCTTGTGGATTAGAGGGAAGCTGCATCGATTCCCAGCATCACTGCAACTGTGATGCTGACAGGGATGAATGGTAACTTTTTTTGCTGTTGCTTATTTTCTTTGTGAAAAGTGAATAAAGAAAATACACAGGCCTTAGCACATTTATAATACAGAGGCAGCCAGAAGTCCAAGTTGCCATAGTGTCACCTGTTTCTTTGCTATAGAACATAATTTTTCACAGAATTATTGCCATGTACATTAGGTATTACTGCTAATTCTTTCACTCTGAATTCTGGGGAAGGTTTAATTTTATACAGATACTTTCCAGTCTTTTAGTATTTTGCAGGTTGTATATTAAGACAGTAGCTCTGGTTTGTAGCCCAACTTCAGTTAGTTTTAGAATACTGAAAGTAATTAAAGCTAAAATAAAGGGGTTTGGGGGAAAATTCATCCCATTCAAATATGTAATGTAAGAGATGAGTTCTTGTTACAATGTCGCACCTGAACCTGATTATTCATTTAAGGGGATTAGACACAACTTTCTCAACAATAGCTCCAATGCAGTACAGGACTTTATGAAGCAGAGGCACTTTTCAAATGGAAGTTCTTCTGTTAAAGACACTTTTAAGCTCTTAAATTTGTGAAGTCCATTTAACTTACGCAAATCAGATTCAGTGAGTAAGTTAATAAAGCCATTTTAAAAAATGTATCAACATCTGTTTCTTGAAAGTGGAAATATGTAAGGAAGGTACCTAGGAACATCTCCATATGTGCAAAATTAAACAATACATAATTTTCTTCCCAAGCTAGATATCCACCTTTCCTTTAAAGGAGCAAGTAGTGAAGTTGTTTGGAAAATGCTTGTTCTCTCAACATGAGCAGGGAACTTGGCAGACACAGAAATGAAAATACAGCAGAGATTTAGTCATAGAACAATTCTTTACAAGCCTCAAAAATTTCTGGAGAAAAGAATTTGCATTTGCAGTAGAACCCACAGAGTGATATCTGCAATGCTTGTTCCAGTAAAGAGATTAAAGAAACCCACAGAAGAGTAGAAATTTCCCTTTATTGTACTGTACAAAAATAAAAGCAGTGATTGATTCCCAACAGAAGGAGAAGTGTTAAAGAATAAGCGCATTTTGAGACAAAATTTGGAACAGGTGCTCTTACATACCATGTATATTCTTGCTGAGTTTTGTCATTCATTTAATATATGTTCACATACATGGGTTATTTTATAATGGTAATATATTTATAAATGAAGAAGGCGAGAGGATATGTGCATGTCTTCACTATAGCCACTTTGAGTAAATTGCTGATGTTGTTGAGCGTATTCCATTGAATATATAATGATCCTGGGCTTATATTTCTATTTGTATACACTTGACATTTTTAAGTGGACACATCACAGTAAATTCAGTGTTACAGATTTTATGTGTAAACAAATTTTTGTTTTGGTACTTGCTAATAATGTTGGATTTGGTTCCCTAGAGACTACTGGTTTGAATCATTTGACTAAAAACTGTTGGTAGGGTCAAAAAGCTAGGTAGATGTTATGCTTGTTTGAGATGCATTCTGGGCTTAGAAAACCAGTTACACTCTGCGGTTTTGAAAATATGGTTTCTGTATCTATTTTTGTAGTAAAATCTATCTCATTTCATAGATTGGACACAATTTAAATCTAAAACTTCTTATTTGTTTAGTCAAAACCTTTAGGAAGGTCTCTAGAAGTCTAGCAAGGAAAAAAAGATTTTTTTTTTTAAGAATCTGGTCCTAAAGATCTAAAAATTGCAAATCCTTCCACTAAGTTGTCAAAGACTTTAAGCAAGGAATAAGGTCTAGGATTGCAGGTACTGTCTGTGTGCTCTGAGGGCTAGGTTGAACGTTTTCTTTTCTGTGAGTTTCATATTTGCAGCTTATACTGCTTTTCCTGTATACTCAACGTGACTTTGTACATTTCTGTTTGATTTTGTAAACTTTTTTCAGGGTGAAAAAAAAAAAAAAAAGAAAAAAAAAAGCAGATTTACTTGGAAATTGTGTTAAGCCATTAAATAGTCCATACTGATGAGGCAGTCAGTTATAATATGTCCTCAGCAACTTAAAGTTACTGACATGAGCTAATTCACTGACTTAGGCAGCCAGTTGGGTACCTATTTATATCAAGAAGGCTTTTCTCGTGCTTATGCAAACAAGCACAGCCATAAAACTGCCCACTTCCTAAGCAATTCTTTCAGTCCTGCCAAATGAGCACAGTATCCATACCAAAGCATATATTTCTATTCAGGGTTGTTTGTACCAAACATATATTTATGCAGCACTTTTAAATTTGGAATGTCTTTTCTTTCCCCCAGCAATGTGTTAGTCATACTGAAATGTTTATTGGAAACATTTAGGAGAGCTGTGGCTTTCATTTTACCTTTTCAGGACTAATGACACTGGCTTCCTTTCCTACAAGGAGCATCTACCAGTAACTGAAATTGTGATCACAGACACTGACAGACCAAATTCTGAAGCAGCTTACAAACTGGGGCCTTTGCTTTGTCGTGGTGACAGTAAGTAACAAATTCAGAATTTTTCTAAACAATGTAATCTGACTGCCATACATTTTATATGTTATTTGCTAGAAGCCTAAGATAGAGTTCTGTAAAAATTTCATCCAGTTCTTCTTGTAATTAGAAAAGGAAATGCCATAATCCAGTGCAAGCCAGGAGAGAATTGCAAAAATGTATTTTTCATTATACACATCAATAGTGAAGACCAAAGTTGTTACTATAGTTTTCAAACAGATATTTTGGTTTTGTGCAATGTTAATGAAGTTATGAGTAAAGCATTACATGAAGGTTAATTCATAACTGGCTATCATACCTTGGGAACACACCCCTCACTGGATATTCATGCCTCCATCACAAAACATTATGAGTATCCATCACAGAACATTATGAATATTTATGCAGCTAAGAAAATCTTACTGTGGGAGATTAATCCAGTATATACAATAATTATAACCAAAATTTCAACTCCAAATAAGAATTTCAGATTTATTAATTTACACAATAATTCAGGCTTTACATCCTGAATACATAAATGTTGTAACCGGAAAAATATCATGATTGAAGAAATAATTTAAAGGAAATGTGACAACTGGAGCAAAACTGATACCTTAATAAAGATTTGTGATGATACTTCTGATTTTATCAATTTCTATTTCAGTGGCAAAGAAAACATGCTTGGTTTATGTTCAGTAGTAAACTATTACACAGAATTCTCTGTTTGCTGCTGTAATCAAAAGTTAGGAGAAAAAATTATGTAGATCACTCCAAAGAACTCAGCTGAAGAGCTGAACGGGCCGTATTTGATACACAGTTAAGTTATCACAATATTCAGTAAGGTTAATTTCTCTAAATCACTTGCTACTCTGTGAGTTTTCATTACCTCCTCTGTTGCTTCAAATAATTGCAAATAACTATTTTCACTCATCATGTGATTTTCCTCCTTCATCATGTGATTCTTTGTTTGGTTTCCAAACTCCTTCCGCCAGTGTGAACCCGAGGGAGTGAGCACCGCTTGAAAAGTGCCACGTGGGGGTGTTTCACAAGTGCTGAACAGAGGGGGATAACCACCTCCCTGGATGGAGTGGCCACGCTCACACTGCCTGTGGTGCAGCAGGCCTCCCTTGCGGCCAGGGAGACTGAAGCCAGGGACAAGGACAGCGACGAAAGAGAAGCTTTCAGAGCTCGTGTAGCGCTAATGGGTTGGGGGAATTTGAGTTCCGCTACTCAGCGAGTTCCCAGCTGCTATTAATTACATAACCTGACCTCAAACATGACAAATCTTTAAACATGGAAAGTCAACTGTCTTCCCCAGAGTAATCACTAAAACCCACAGACAGTTCTGACACTCATTGACCTCCCTGACTTCATTTGATGTTTGCTTAGTCTGAGTGATTGAATTGCTGAGAAATTTCATACTGATGACGAGCGATCGCAGCATTTCTAGACAAGCTGTGATAGAGAATTCCGAAGTGTCACAAGAACAAGCACAAGAAGTCAGAGTCTGCACGTCAGAGAAATATTTTTGTAATGTCAGACAGCATTAAAGGATTTGACTTTAAAAATAATGAATTTTTAGCTGAAATAAGCCCAGTGAAAAGCCTTCAGAATATAGTAGTTGATTGCAATGCAGCAAATATCTTGAAAAAAGAGGAATGATTTTGATTGTTTAATAACTGCAGTAACAATGCAACTTTTTTGCCATTGCATCATAAAGATGGTAAGAGATGATGTATTTAGGGAGGTAAGGACTAAAACTGAGAAAAAAACACAGAATTTATGAAGGAAAAGCAAATTCGAAATCATAGGATTTTGACATTAAGAAAAAGTGCAATCTGTTGAGAAGAATTAGGAGTATATGTAATAAAATACATAAATATAAGTTATAATATAACTTGTTACATACTATGTCACTTGTCTCTTTCATAATGTATAATATATAACACATAATATATTACTCATACTATGAAATGATCATACTCTATAAATATTTAATAGCATGATATATAATATAGTCCAGAGAAGGGCATTGAAGCTGGTGAAATGTCTAGAGGGTAAGTTCCCATGAGGAGAGGCTGAGGGAGCTGGGGGGGCTCAGCCTGGAGAGGAGGAGGCTCAGGAGTGACCTCAGCACTCTCTACAATTCCCTGACAGGAGGGGGGAGCCAGGTGGGGGTCTGTCTCTTCTCCC
>JAYRBT010000093.1:32781187-32846186 GCA_036023395.1 Myiotriccus ornatus
GGTGGGGGTCTGTCTCGTCTCCCAGGTGGCCTCTTCCTCCAGGCAACCAGTGACAGGACAAGAGAAAACAACCTCAAGTTGCACCAGAGGAGTTTCAGGGGAGACATTAGGAGGAATTTCTTCCCAGAAAGGGTTGTTGGAATGGGCTGCCCAGGGAGGCTGTGGAGTCACAGTCCCTGGAGGTGTTTAAGGGAACACTGGATGTGGCATCAGTGCCATGGTCTGGGTGACAGGGTGGTCTCCAGTCAAAGGTTGAACTCGATGATCTCAGAGATCTTTTCCAGCCTGGTTGATTCTGTGATTCAGTGATATGCCATACATAAGACATTATATATATGTAATATTTATACTGTGTTAAAATATATTAATGTATTTCCTCCTATACAATATAATTATACATTGAATATTGCAATAAATACACTGAGTGTATGATTTATTAGATTTTTTTCCCAATGGTCTTTGTGTATCAGCAGTAGATTTTATAATGAACATTTTCTTTATTGTTCAGTTTTATAGTAAACTTAAAAAGCTATGACTTGCGGTAGTTTCTGAGTTCTACATGTTAAATGTAGAACCAGACAAAATTGATGAAGTAAGTCTAAACTCTCTTTCCAGACCAGTCCTTCTAGCAGCAATTTAAAGCTGCAGGATGAAAGCAGATCATTATTAAGATTTTTTTTTTCCCTAATTTGAGGTTGCAGACACCTCTGAGGGTCTAATTAAATGTACTTTTAATGACATTTACCTTTGGATAGGTGAAGAATGCAAAAAAATAAAGGAAATGTCAAAATTCAACTGCAAAATGACATCACAAGGATGTAAATGCAAGCAGATAATCCATTCAACGTGAGTTTTCAGTGTGGCATTTAAATGACAAAAAAAGCAAATAATGTGAGCTTTGCATATAATAAAAACTAACTGTATTAACCAGTCATAAGTGATATTGTAGTTAAAGCAACACAGCAGGTTTCTAAGTTAAGAAAAAAACCCTATTTCATCTCTCTGCAGTAGCCTGAGAAATCAGGGCATGCCTTTGGCTGTTAATAGCAGAAGTATTCATTTCTTCCTCTTATTTAGCTTTCCATTATTAGTTGTTATTAGTTTACGTATGTCTTAACGTCAGTCTAATCAACATTATTTTGATCCTCTTTGCAGCTTCCTGCACAATCAAGTCTCTGATTACAGTTTTGCAATATATAAAGAGAATTTAAGTTTAAAAGAAGTTGAGACACATGCTTTTAGTGAAAGCCTCTTAATCTCTTTGTTGAGCTAGGACAAAATCTGAGATGATATGTTCAACTTAAATGGAGTTTTGTAGAGGAAGAAATTTCAAATAATGTTCTTGAAAGCAGGAGATAAAATCAGAAAATTATCCAGTGGTTGGGATTCTAAGATAGGCCAATGGACAGAGGGTGTGTGAATATATATATATTCACAAATTGACACTAAGGACATTTGTGACTTTTCTGTAAATAACAGTTTTTAATTTAATCAATTGAGTATTTTTCCTAGAATAAATATTCTTTTTCAAACAAGAATTGATTCAGGGAGTTTATACAATCCATGACATATCAGAGGTTGAACTTAATTGCAGTTTTCCCTTCTGGTCTTTTAATCTATGGATCTTACAATAAGCTGCAGTGGAGCTGGAAGTGGTTATACAGATGGGGCAGTTAATTTCACAAACTCTCAGAGGTAAACACTTGCCAGCTGGTCAGAAGTCAGGAGGAAAGCTTTAGAAGAAGCAATTTTTTGCACACTTCTCAGTAATTTTGGCCTCCTCTCTGCTGTGCTGGATGAAGGAAAATTTTTGTTTGGCACATATGAAAAGAAATAGATGTAACCAAAGCATGTAATACGTGATTATGACTTTCCTGCTTGGTTTTCTGTGGGAATAAAGGAAAACACTCCCTCACATTTCCACACACACAACAAAACAGTGTCAAATGCAAACCAAAAAAACAGACAAAATCCCCATTATAATTCAAATAATGAATGATCACATAATTTAAAGGTCAGTTTAAGACGCCAGATGGGGAGGAAGGAACTGAAGTCAGTGTGGAAAATCCTGATCATCTACTAGTGGTTTAACTAAGATTAGATAATCCAGCAGTGTAGATATGATAAACTAGTAAGATCTGCAATGAACACCTTTTCTACAGTAGTAAGCTCCTTTATTATTGCTACTGTGCACATATCTGATCACAGTGACATTCCAGTGAAATTCAAAGGTCCTGACGCACCAGAGGCCAGAAGCTGGCTCTTAGAGGAAAGAGCACACTCTGCTGGAAGCTCTCTGGGTACCTTTCAAGTGTTCCACAAAATCCCTCCAAGGAGGAGAATATGGGAAAGATGCAAGGCGTACTAAATGTCATCTCCACAAAGCCCACAGCTGCTTTGAGAACACAGCTGGCATCTCCAGATGAACAGCAGCGTGCCTTAGCTGTGTCAGTACGAGATGGGCAATATTTTGTGTCATGTCACTTAGAGATTTTCTCTGTTTGGAGGAGATGAAAAGCTATTGGAAAAAAAAGCTATGTAAAAAAAAAAAGTATTGTTTGGGCTGCAAGATCTTTACTTTCTCCCCTCAACACTCCCTATCCCTGATGGAACTTGGAGAGACACTTGTGTTGTAACAATAAAATGGCTAATTTATCTGTCTTCATCCTATTTGCCCCTTTTTCACTTTACAGTTTCAAGTCGGTAAGATGAGGTGATACATGCTAAAAAATGAAATTTTTTTTTCAATATAGATATGCTGATATATCATTTATAGCAAACAGGATCTTCTTTTTTTTACTCATAGGAAGACTGCAGTCTTACTGCTTGGATAAAATGCTAAATATTATTGATTTCCTATCCTCATGCTGTTTGGCAGTTCCGGAAAACTAAATAGGAGACTGAGCCAGGTACCGTAAAGAGAAGAAATTCGTTTCCCAGTTTGCTGATTTACAATCCCAAAATGCTGATTTACAACAGCATAAGATACTTTTTAGTATAATTTTCCTAGATCTATATTTAACCCACAGTAAAATAAGTGAGGAAAAATAAAACTTCCTATTCCTTCCCTCCCCCAAGGACTCCATTCTGATTTACAAAGATCACTCAAATGCTTCACTGAAGCTAATTGTATCATTACTTTACTGGACTGTTACTGCCACCATTGTCTTTCTTCTAATTGCCAACAATGCTGTACCAATTTTGTATAAATTACTGGTATTAAACTTCCCATTGTGTTTGAATTGCTGGCAACAGCCAGCCCATTATTTTTAAATGGCTGTGAATACTCGAGTCACAATTGTTGTGGAGTTTGCTCTGTGGGAGCCTTGATCCCAAACAGCTGAGGAACAGCGGCTTAAAATTGATGCCAACATGTAAGGTTGGTGCCTTTGGCTGGCAGCACTTTTCACAGGGTAATAACTTCAAGGAGCCTGCCAGGCAGCACGGGGGAGCGAGGTGCAAAGCTGCGCTTTCCCCTCCCAGCCTGAGCCATCTGCTCACAGATACCTAACCCTGCAGAAGTTGTCCCGGTGGCTGCTTTAACTTGTGAGAGCTGGCAGGAAAGTCACAACGAGCACTTGCCAGAATATGTGTGAAAATCCTGCCGTGCTGGTTTTTTTTTTTTTTTTTTGGTGTGGGATTCAAACCTTTACTAAGGCTGTAAAATTCTGGAGGAATGAGTGAATGGACTGTGACATCACTTCGCTGGGCTGTGGACTGGGTCCCTGTGTACACCGTGTCACAGCATTTGGTTTTACAGAGAACAGAGAAACTTTCAATCTTTTTGGCTTTTTCTTCCCCTTCCCACCCTAAAAACAGAGTATGGCTGGGTTAAAAATTATAGTTTTCCATAAGATTTAGACCCAGATCACCACATTATCAAGAGAATGTGCAACAGCCTCGACCAATTTGACAGGGATTGTTGAGTGACACATTTGATTTCGGAAGTAATATACCTTAATAAATATAGATGCATCTGTACTAATTCAGCAAGAATAACAAGCTACTTCTAGCTGAACACTGTAAATAATGTACTTATTAGAGGAGGGTGTTTTTAGAGAATTTATGTAAACTTTTTTAATAATAAAAAAATCTAGCAAATTATTATTGAATGCCAGCATAAAGATAAATCAAACCAGGAAAATATCTATGCCTGATCTTGCAACCTTTTTTTGATTAAAACTGACTTAATCATGTAAGTAAGAATGCATATGAATTTCTAAATTGCAGTCAATTAAGGAAGAAGATACCTTTGTAATTTTTTTGATACCTTCAGCAGTAATTACTAGGATATGTGTCCTACATTCTTTGTGATATCTGGTAAGACTTCACTGAACTACAGTGATAACATCAGTCTTGTCTTGTTATTTGAGAAAATATGCATAAAAAATCTCGTTGTTTTAGTATATACTGTCTAATCATAGGATTGTCAAGGAAAAGACCTTCAAGTTCATCAAGTCCAACTGTGATGTTCGCCATCAGGTTCACAATTAATCTATGGCCTCAAGTGCCACATCCACATATTTTTTGAACACTTCCATGTGTGGTGACTCCACCACTTCCCTGGGAAATATGTTCCAAGGCTTTACAACCCTTTCAGTGAAAAAAAATTTTGCAGTATATAATCCAAGGTTGAGGTTATTTCATCTCACCCTGTCACTTGTTACCTGGGAGAAGAGATGGAAACTACCTCACTACAAACCACTTTCAGATAGTTGTAGAGAGCGTGAAGGTCTCCCTTGAACCTTCTTTTCTCCAGGCCAGACAACCCCAGCTCCTCAGCCTCTACTCCTGCAGTGTAGGTTAATACTTTGCTCAAATCTGCTGTATTTGCTTACTTCATGGGAGGATACATCAGGCCATAACCAGACTTCCTAGCTGAGATGTGATTTCTTTTGTTTCCTACTAAATGGTTTTTGTCTGCCTGAACTGAGTACCTTTACTGTAATTTTTCCATGTTTCCAAGTACCCCTAACTGTTTGTTTTATAGAGTAACCAGGAAACTTCTGTGAATATCAGACTCCCTTAACACTGCAGCCCCATCTTAGACCTGGGCACTTTCCTTTGTTCGTTGGTTACAAAGCTTATACTGGTAATGTTAGATAACACTGTATCCATCAATCTTTCATTCTGACAACCAGGAACATTTTGGAATTCAGCTTCCTTCAACACAGAGACATCCTACCTGCATTTCCCCACCTTCCACGGAGAGCTCAGTGCAGATGTCTCATTTTTCTTTAAAACTACTGCTTCCTCAGGAGTGTTTTTAGAGAACCTGGGAATTCAAGACTTCATAAGGATAGAGTTATACTGTAAGTAACATGACTGTTGGTGGATGTTGTTGTTGTTATTATTATTATTGCTTTCATTTCAATTAAATTAGAATTAATTTAAAGGGAGAGTATTTTGAAACTGTTCTCTGGCTTTATTACTTGTACTACTACTATTGGATCTTTATCATTATGCAAAAAATTCCAGTGCTGTCCCAGAGGTTTTTTAGTCTAAGGGCACAGTAATCAGCCCCTGAGTGCTCTGACTGTTCCTACTTCCCACATGCACTGCATCCCTGCCACCAAATTCTCTCCCTCCAAATTTTCAAGCCAGTCATTATACGTGGTTGCTGGAAGATTCACTTGATCACAGTGTGTGACTCAGACCTTCTGTGGCACAGTATCCCAATCCGGTCACACTTTCTGATTATTTTTTTTCAGTTTTATTTCATTTTATTTGTACATACCCAAATCCTTATACTTCCACTTACAAGTAAATTTTTGTGGCATGAGAAAGTTAAATATCCCACTGAATCCAGTAAGATGACCAATCTGCAACGAAACCTTTATCTTAGTTGATTATATATTTTAGTTTTATTTAAAAGGCAGAATATTTAAAAGGTTGAAGCACTATTTCATAAAGCTTTGGATTAATTTGAAATGCGCCATTAGTTGAAAAGTCTTATATTTGCCAGGTCACTCTGAGAGTTCTTTAGGCAGTTCCTCAATTTTCTACATATCCATTTTGTTATCAGATGCAAGTATTTTCCACAGAAGAGTACAAATGAATATGTAAGTTATATTGCAAAATATTACTATAGAAACTTTAATATTTGTTCATTAAAAAATAAAATCTTCTGCTGCTTGGTTTATTATGTTTTATGTTAATGAAACAAACAGGGAAACACCTACTGTGTTCTTCTGTTGATAGTATAATTATAGTATATTGTGTAATGTTTGATCAATTTATTTTGCATTATCTCAAGTGATAGTGCTATATTTGAAAACTACCTCATTTTCAACATTGTTTTTGTCATGTTTACCAAGAGTATGAACTGCCTTCTGTTAAAGTTCCATGAACAGTTTAAAGGAGATAGATAAGCATTATAACCTCAGCTCCTTGCAATACAGAAAATGGGCTGGGTCAGCACCTCACTGGAGACTCTCTGAAGCAACGATGATGTTCTTGTGTGACAAATGATTTTCCATTTTCAAAATAAACAGTTAAATCATGGAAGCATTAAAGGAATGCTTATGAGAACTAAATGTATTCAGACATTTGGCAAAAGACTGTAAGTTTTTTTCAGAATAATATTATAATAATATGGACAACTCATGTCACTTGTCCCATCCATTCATAAGCATCCAAACTGCTGTATAATTATGGGTATTATATGACTTGTGAGTAGTGAGGCATGACAGAAAGCAAAAGGCTGAAATGGTCTATATTCTCAACATTTATAAAGCAAAGTTATCTCATTGTACAGCATGTAGAGCTACTCCTTCGCTTTTACAAACACACTAATTTGTTGAGTAGACATGTCATAGCTAACTCATAGGTAGAATTGTTTATATTGGAGCCAGAATTATCTATTTTTGCTGAGGGAAATATCAATCAGAAATGAGTAATATACATTTCCATTACAAGTCCCTTTCTCAAAAAAAAAACCAAAAAAACCCACCATTAAACATTTCATATTTTATAGGATCATTTAGATTTCATCATCATATATTCCTTCATAATAGATGTGAATGCAAATTATGAACCTACAGTCATTGTTGCATTAATAAATTAATGTCCTTCATTTGTGTAACAATAAGTAACAATAATGTAAATGTCAGGTGTTACTCCTTAAGATGATGATGTAATAAAATGTTTAAAACTCATTATGTCATTAACATTTGACATTCAGTATCTAGGAACACTTTTCTTAACCTTTTATTGATCTCAAACTTTGTATCTAATTCTTTTATTTATGAAGTAATGATCTTTAGACCTTCAAGCCTAACTTTGCAAACAAAAAAAGTGTCAGAACAAGAATCTTAATAGGAAATGTGAAGCTTAGTGATATTTGGTTTTATGAAGTCAAAAACACTGCAGTGTGTCTGTGTACATATTCTAGAACACTGTTGTAAGAATGGAGGTGGCATCCTAACTGTATCTTAATACAGAGAGTAAGGGAATTGTCTCGAAGATGATATTTGATCTCTTTTTTTTTAACTTTCCCCTGAATTATAAAAAGTTCTTTTTTTCCTGATTTCCTGTAATCTTCTGCAGAAGAAGTGGTATTGAAAGCAACAAGTCCAGTTCAGTTCTGAATAGTATGCTCTACTAAATACCTATATGACCACAGGTTACATGCTCTAGATAAAGGTCTAAGTACTTTGTACTGAATGCTTATTGAGGGTTTATTTCCAATCAGTTAAACAGAAATTTAAAGTAGGGTTGGGAACACTGGTGTATTGATTTGCTTGGGCTTCTGCAGTTGCTTTGGAAATAGTTCAGAAGAGTCCAATATGCAGCTGCTGATGGCCTTTATCTGCCCAAGTTAGCAACCTTTTGCCCAGGATGGGTGGAATTCTGCTGTTTCCTTTATGGAAAGTGCTTGGATTTTGCATTCTGTTGCATATTACTTTGAAATCCCTTTCTGCTTCTGCATATGATGGTCACACTCAAAACTCTGAATGGTTCTCTATGGCTGTGCTCCCTGTTAATCATTTTAGCCACAGTTAGCCACCAACCACTCTCTCTGATTGCCATCAACCGCATCTTCCACTCCACTTTGCCAATCTGTAGCTGTGCTCTGCCTATGTTTGAATGCAGCAGGACCGCAGGAGTCCCTGCAATGCTTGGGTAATTTTTGAGTAACACCAAGGGTAGGTAGGGCCCGAAAAGTACTTTTGTGCCAGACTAGAACTCCGAGATGCATCCTCTTCTGCTGCCCAAGAGACGACCAAAGTGCTCTTTGCCTCTGTCCTCTGTTGCAAGATGATGAATTCTGGAACCCAGACAACATCCTTCCACACCATGTGGCATACTTTCTCCACAGGTGCTTTCATCACAGCTCTCATAAATCCTAAATTTCTTTCAAATTTGCAGTGTAGTTGCTTTTAGCAAAAAACACCTAAAATATTATAGAATGTTAAGTGATTGTATTTTTCACTTTTTCTGACATATTCTGGGTAGCCCTCAGACACTATAACGTATGACCAAATGGTCATCCCTCTTATTTGTGCCTTCCTCTGTGGAACTTCTGCCATTAGTTCCCTTTTTTTTCAAGATTATATTAATTTTTTTTAGTGCTACTAACAGAATTCGTTATTTCAGTGGTTATTTCAAAATCTTTATTGTGTGTTTTCTTATCTTTAAAATCTGAACACTAACATTATTTATCAGCTTCTGATATGCTATTTAATAGGCACATTCAGTGAGTTCAAAGCAGAATTTGTGTTTTCAGGCTTCACTCCAACAGCATCCAGAGGATTACAAAGACCTCCCTGCAGAAGGTAACATTCAGCAGAAATTCTCTTTAGCCAGTCACATGGAGTTTCTGTTGCTTTTGTTCTCCTACTGTGTGGTTGGTTTGTTTGTTTTCTTTTCTTTTATGCCTCAGTAAAGAGAGACTGAGCTCTCAATTTTGTTGGAATAAAACAAATTTATCCTAAAATTCATTTTACCAAGGAACTGGTTTTAGACATCAATTATTTCATATTATTGTTTAAAACTGTTGATTTTTAAGCAGAAAAAGTAATTTTTTATAAAAGTCTTTCTGTTTAAAAATTGCACATTATGCTTTATTTTATTTGATAAATGAAATGGTTTATGTATTTATCATTTTACTTTTCTCTCTCAGGTTCATCTGTTATAGAAAACTATTTTATAACAACAAGATTCAGGGCTTAAGGGATTGCAAACATGTGGCATTACTCAGTCTAAAGGTTGGCCAAAGTGGATCTAAATGTTATAAAAGGTCTAATCTATGTTTAAAAGCTGAAAAGAAAATAAAAGTATTTTATTGAATGTTTTGTTCTAATTCAGTGAATTCCTCTTTAAAATGTTGTCTGAAGCTGATCTATTTCCCTTGACTACTTCTATTTTTCTTTTCTATCAGAATTCAATGTTGTAAATGGAAACCTTTTTTTTAGGATTCATGGAATCTTCTCAGACCTACAACTCTGTAATGAAATCCTTAAGAATTCAAAATTATGCCAATCCCTTGTTTAGAGATTACTTGTTTTTATACACAATTGTCCTTGGACATGTGAAAGAAAAAGTTTCAGAGAGAATATTCACAATTTTCAGATCTTCAGTTTCTGGCATATTCCTCATCTTGTTATTTTGACCTGCAAAGATTCAGATGTGATTTTCTAAGCAAACTGTAAAACTGTGTAATGTGAAAGTTGCTTAGAGAAAGATTCAGTTTCAATCACTGTATGCATAGTCTTACAAACAACACAGAAATTTGACCTCTGGTATTTGTAGAGACTGTGTGAATAAATAACAAAAGCAAATAGACAGTAGAAGATGCTGGATGGATCACAGTGGTGATAATTTGAATATAATTAACAATGGCAATCAGTTAACAGGAAATCAAGTGATACATTTCATCCAAACTGAAAAAAATAGTGAAGCTGGCTCATTTTACCGCTTCTTGACTGCTCTGCTCTCTAAGGGCCCAAAACCAGATTAGTTTCTGTGCTGTGGATAAATCGCTGCTCTCCCTGTCAGTGAGTGTGAAGAGCGAACTGCAGGCCCCCAAAGTAAACTTGTCCTCTAAAATAGTCCTATCCCATGAAATAGTAGGGTAGACCTTAAAGTAAGTTGTTCTGTTGCTTAGTGATTTTCTGACCCAATTAACTATGAAATAGTCTAATAGTCCATTATTACTATCCCCTTTCTAGCTCCATCCGAGGTGATTTTTTCATTTGATGTTGGAAATGGACCTACCGAGGTTACAGTGCAGTCACCCACTCCCTTAAACGACAACCAATGGCATTACGTGAAGGCTGAACGGAATGTCAAAGAGGCATCCCTGCAAATAGACCAGCTCCCTCAAAGGTCTCACAGCGCTCCCCCTGATGGACACATTCGCCTGCAGCTCAACAGCCAGCTCTTTGTAGGTAGGCTCCACTCCACTGGATATTTCCTAATTATCACCATAAAAATACGAAAAGGCCAGGGGGCAGGGGAAGAAAAGCAGGTGGCAACCAGGTGTTTTGAAAACAGTTTGTGTGATGGCTCGAGAGCCTTTGTGAAAAATCCTTAGAGATGTTGCACTGTTTTGAGACTACAGTTTGAGTGCCCTAGACAATAGTTACTGATGGACAGAATTTCAAATGGAGTTTACTTGCTTTGACTTTTTTTTGAAGGACAATCCAAGGGCCCAGGTTTGCACCATCCTTTGAGATGACGTCGTCTGCTGATGGAAAATGTACTGTTTCTATAATTTCAAGGAAATTCTGTTGTCTGCCTTGATCCACAACTTCTTATGTTGATATATGACACTAAGGGATTTAAATAAAATGCTGAAAAGGAAGAAATGGAGTAAAAAAATAATTAATTAATTTTATAAAAAATTTTATAAAAACTCTTGCAAGTTGTCTGTGTTGTTTTATTCCGATAGTGTTCATGTGAATAATTGTGCTGGAATACACAATCTCCTCTCCTCCCCTCCCCTCCCCTCCCCTCCCCTCTCCTCTCCTCCCCTCCCTCTAAAACAAGGAAAAAGAAAAAAAAAACGCACATACTCATTTGTGAATTTATAGAAGTGTGTATCATTGCTTGCTACCTTACTGTAAAACGTTCTTGTTTCTCCTTAAATTTTCAAGGGCTCACTGTAATTACTTGGGGGGGAAAAAAAAACCAACAAATCAGATATGCTTTTAAAGCTACTTAGAAATATTTTCACATACAAAGGCTTGTATCTTGGAAAGTCATAATATGCCGTTCAGAGGCTGTAAAACATAAAGAAGCTTTTGCACATCAGTTTTTAAAGTTTTAAAAGCTCTTATGAATTAATTTTCAGGGGGAACAGCATCCAGGCAGAAAGGATTTTTGGGATGCATTCGTTCGCTACAGTTGAATGGAATGGCCCTTGATCTGGAAGAGAGAGCAAAGATTACGCCAGGAGTTGAACCAGGCTGTCCTGGACATTGTAGCAGCTATGGTAACCTGTGTCATAATGGTGGAAAATGTAGAGAGAAATACAGTGGATTCTCCTGTGACTGCACTTTCTCTGCCTATGCTGGTCCATTCTGTAAGAAAGGCAAGCATGTCTTTTAGCTTTATCAGTTATTGAAAACAGGACTGTGCAGTTCAGACCGAGATCATTATTGCCCTTTGAAGATACATTTAAATGCTTGCAAAATATTAGGTTTACATATTATTCAGTTAAATTTTTTCAGTATCTGTAAGTTTTGCTAAACAGTGTTCTTCCAGAGTTAAATTACACTATTTAAGCAGGAAACCTGAGAAGATCAGCATTTTCATGCAACTCCTTTGATTCTTTGATTGTATAGTAAATCTATGAACTGCATGGTAAAGCATTTGATGTCTTTCAAACATTAATCTCAAAACTAAGACTAAATTTGGAGAACAAACCAAGAAACTGAGCCTGTGTTTCCAGCCACCCTTAAGTAGTTACTTGGTGAAGGCATCATACCATGAGATGATCACAGTCCATCAGGTTTGAACTTAAAAATGGAAGTTTGTCTAGAACTTTTGGTGTTTGCCTGTAATTCAGCTTTGCTAAAAATTGCTTGCTTCCTCCATGTGTTAAGTGCATTCTGCAAAGTACTAAGCAGCTCGTATGCCACAACAGCATGTCCCTCTCAATCACTGAGAGGAACACCTGCCCAGACATCACTGCCACCACAAAATTAAGGCAGCTGTGGGACATCCTTCCCTATCTACCACCATCCATAAGAAGATCATAACCTAGTTTGTGTTTTCTTTCACTTTTTCCCACCTGATCAGTCTCTTTTCCCACATACATGTTTCGGGTGTGGCCAAGCGTAACCTACATGTTAAGATTCAAATTGCAGCGCCCTTTTCTTTGTAGGAGCAGTATACATATAAGCCGTAATATATCAGGCTTGCAGACTAGGATGAACACGAGACAAATAATAGACAAAAAAGCTGCATTTCTTCACGCAACAGATATTTAAGACACACATCTAAAGGAGCTTTTGATCTAGCTGAGATTGGGTCTTACGTTTCTCTGTAGTTCTAAATGGTTGGTCCATTTATAGAATGCATTTTATTTCATTCTTTAGCAGGAAAAAAAAAAAGAAAAAGAAAAGGAAGAGCTGTAGTATTATTGTGCATGAAATTTAAATAGTTAATCACTTTTTGTTTCAGAGATCTCTGCCTATTTTGGGACTGGCGCTTCCGTGACATACAACTTTCAGGAATACTACACGTTGGCTAAAAATTCCAGTTCTCATGCTTCATCTTTCTATGCTGACATGACACTCAACAGGGAAGCAATTACGTTTGCCTTTCGAACAACACGGACACCGAGCTTGCTGCTGTATGTCAGCTCCTTCTACAAGGAGTACCTCTCGGTCATCCTCACCAGGAACGGTGAGTGTCCGGGTCGGCTGTCTGGGGACACTAATGAACATCACAGCTGTCAGCTCACATTCACTCTGATTTCCACACCTGAATCAAGAACTATTTATTGTCCTGTAGCTGCTTTAGATGGAATTTTTTACCTTTTCTCTTGCATCAAGCAAGATTCTTTCCGCATGAAAACATTCCTCCTACTGTAATTTCAGCTTTCGCTGTAGTTCTTTTATCGTGTGGTCAAAAATACTTATTTCTGTAAGTCCCTTGGAAATTTTTTTGGGTTTGAATGTTTTGAAATGAAAATCAAAAATTTATCTGAGCTGTGTGCTACTCATGAGCCCTAATAATTGCCATCCTAAAAATAAATAATTAAATAAAGTACTTTTTGAAAGTGCAATATCCACTCCCCACATTAATTGGAGGTCATTTCATCCAGTTGATTTCATAAACTACTTAAATACCCATGCAAATACACATATATACACACCTGTGAAAATACACATAACAGTTATGTGTATTTTTATGTGTAACGTTCAGTTAAGCTGAACATTAAGTGTTAGTTGGATCTTTTCTTTTTTTCTTCTAAATCTAGATTATTTATTTTTTTTTTAAATTAAGAAACCCCCACAGACTAAATTACATCTTTGGGTTTACAAAAGACTCCCCGCAGTCACAGTGGTTCTATGCTCAGAGAAGGTTCTGTGCTATCCCAGATACATATTTGGATGTAGAAAAACCGTAGTATCGTCCCCAGCACGTGCGATGGAACATGTTTTGCTCATGACTGTCCTGAGTCTGACATGGACCTTGATTTCCAGAGGATGAGGAGAATGTTGTAGTCCATCTGCAGCTGGGAGGGAATTTCTGGCAAGGAACCTACATTGCCTCTGTGTTCTGCTGTGTGATTATATGTGTACAGGCAGTATTCTGGGAGTTACCAGCAGGGAATGAAAAGGGAGTTAGAAGTTAGTACACTGCATTCTACTTAATTCCACTGGTCAGAGGTTTTCAGGTCTGGACAGTCTGGTCGCTATTCAAAACCAGCATTTCTGAAGTACTGAGTTATATTTGATAATTCACAATTATTGGAGCTACCAGACTGAGTCCTTCTCAGCTGAATTTTAAGAGTACCTAAAAAAATTCCTGCCCAAATTTTAACTCATTAATCAGATTTGAAACAATTTATTATTATCTTTGTTACTACATCCTATTTCCAACGTTGGTATTATTCATCCTGCTGCCCTGAATTTCTCACTGATACCTGTTTCTCATGGCTAATCCCTAATAAACAGATCACTAATTTGTTTTGCCCTTAAAGTGCACTTGTGAAGCAGCACATGATCTACGTTGCCTGTTGTGTCTGCACTTCACCACACCTTCTGCTCTATTTGTCCCTGCAGGAAGTTTACAGATCCGGTACAAGCTAGACAGCCATCAAGGTCCTGATGTTTTCAGCATCAGTTTCAAAAGCATGGCTGATGGACAACTGCAACACGTGAAGATTAACAGAGAGGAGGAAATGCTCTTTGTAGAGGTAACTCAGGAAGAAACAAAACAAAACAAAACAAAAAGGTGGATCATCATAAAGCAGAAAATGCAAAGCAAAATGAAATAAATAGTTGCAACAAGGCAGTTAACCCCAAATAAAGTGTTTTAATGCTCAGTTAAGTGAAGTGAAGGTTAACAGTCTCACGATGAACAGTGAAAATTTATGTCAGCCAACCTCTTTGATGTTAATCTTGTCTATTTCAGAAGGCTAATATTGCCTCATAATTTTATATGAAAATGCAAATAATTGTTTGATGGTTAAACTTTCAAAATTTGTTACATGTGTGTGACTGCTATTGTTTGTTTTGGGTCTTGCATTTTACTTTTTTGATTCAAATTATACATTAAACTACAGTACAACTATATTGTCATCCAGGTAGTCTTTTGTAAAATTTTCTGTGGTCTCCTTTGCATCATCAAAGGAATGTGGCTATAAAGGAGAATATTTTTTTTTATTTTTTGTGATAAAAAAGAAATATTTATTTTTCTATTGATACCTACTAACATGCAAAAAAGTCTTTTTTCTTTAATAGAAATTCTAAAAACCTGAATGTCTTAGTATTTACAATTGAAATTTACAATTACTAAATTACAATTTTGTGTTTTGAGGCTAGATCTTTGTTTACTTAATTATGAAATGCTACTTGGCTTGAAGTAGTTCTAGAGGTACTCTGCGATGCAGACTATTTGCAATACAATATTTAATCTTTATGAACTAAATACTGAGTATCTTTTTTAATGGAAAGAGACTTTTTCATATTTTTCAAGGTTTACTATTGTCATTCATCTTATAGATGAAAAAGAAGGAATCAGACAAATCAGTAAGATAAATAAAGGCTTATTAAATAGAGTGCTTAAGAAGTATCACAGTTATAACAGTGATCTGAGGAAACTAAAATTCTATTCCTTTATGAGTTTTTATGCTGTAACTAACAAATGCCTTCCTCAGATCCTTTTATTTTTAACCTTGATCTTACCTGATATTTTGAAAATCTTGACTACTATCTCTTCCCTTATTCTACTTTGTTCATCACTCTATCACTCTACAGGTTAACCAGAAGGAAAGAATGAAGTTTATTCTGTCTTCAGGCACAGAATTCAATGCAATCAAGTCTCTCACTCTTGGCAAGATTTTAGGTAAGTGGAACACTACAGGGTTTTCTCAGACATGGATCAAAATGTCATCATGGGGTGCAAAAAATAACTCTAATCTCATTGAAAGACATTTGTTGTCGTGGATTTATTTAGAGACAGAATAACAATCGATGTAGAAACCTCAGTTCTGTTGAAATACAGACATAATCATGGGTAAGTGCTTCCTGAAAAGGTGATCAAGTACAAGATGATTGTACTCTTTTCCCTCTCTCTCGTTTCGCAATCAAGCATAATGAAACACCACATTTTTTCTGTTCTGAAGAGAAAATAAATCACGTTGAAATCACACACAAAGATGGTAGAATACTGTTAATACCATAACATACTTGAAAAACTTCCCGTGATTAGATTTTGATGCACACAGTTAAGAATATGGTAAGTCAAGTCTTTGTTCAATATTCTTTTTTAAGTCAAGTTAAGCTATGGCAAAATATTTTGTCTAGTGATGATTCTTCAAAATATGTCTGTTTCTCTGTAATAATGATTAAAATGTAATTTACCAATCTGCAATTAAGATTTTGTTAATGTTATTTAAACAAAACAGAAATAACCTGGACTAAATTTCTCAAGATCTTATTATTTTCATGTCTTTCACATTGGGAAAACTTTGTGATAGAGGAAAATTTGGTGCTGGTACAAATTTAAAGGATATTACTCATTCCTCTAAAATAATTTCATAGAATCATACATTTAGGTGGAAAAGGACCTTAAAGATCATCTAGTTCCAACACCCCTGCTGTGGGCAGGGTCAGCTTTCCCTAGACCAGGTTGTTCAAAGCCCCATCCACTGGCCATGAATACCTTCAACGAGAGGACATCCACTGCTTCTCTGGACAACCTGTTCCAGTGCCTCTCACCCACCCAGTAAAGAATTTCTTCCTGATTTCCAATCTAAATCCACAATTGTTCAGTTTAAAGCCCCTCTGTTCTATTTCTACATGTCCACGTAAAGAGTCACTCTCTGCTTTCTTGAGGCTTCCTTTAGTGGAAGGCTTCTGTAAGGTTACCCTGGAGCCTTCTCTTCCTCAGGGTGAACAGCCTCAACTCTCTCAGTCTTTCCCCATGGGAGAGGTTCTCCAGTCCTTTCATCATCTTCATGGTCCTCCTCTAGGCTCACTCCAACAAGGGCTCGTCTTCCCTGTGCCAGGGACCCCAGAGCTGGGTGTTGTACCCCAGGTGGAGTCTCACCAGAGCAGAGAGGCAGGGTCACCTCACTCGACCTGCTGGCCACACTGCTTTTGATGCAGCCCAGGATCATAAAATCATAGAATAATAGAATGTCCTGGGTTGGAAGGAAACCTTAAAGACAACCTCAGTCCAACTCCCCTGTCATGGGCAGGGCCATGTCCCACTAGACCAAGTTGCTCAGAGCTCCATCCAGCCTGACCTTGAACACTTCCAAGATGCAGTTGTTTTTCTGGGCAGCAAGTGCACACTGCTGGCTCCTGTTGTGCTTCTTGTCCACTGAGTCCTTCTCCTCAGGGCAACTCTCAATCCATTCTCTGCCCAGCCTCTGTTTGTGCTTGGGATTGCCCTAACCCAGCTCAGGACTTGCACTTGGCCTTTTTGAGCCTCATGATGCTCGCACAGGTCCGCCTCTCAGGCATGTCAAGGTACCTCTGTAGGGCATCTCTACCTCTGTGCTATGGGCAGCGATATCTTTCACTAGGCCAGGTTACTCAAAACCCCATTCAACGTGGCCTTGAGCGCTTCCAGGGATGGGGCATCTACAGCTTTTCTGGCCATCCCATTCCAGTGCCTCACTAACCTTATAGTAAAGCATTTCTTCTTCACTTTGAATCTAAACCCACCATATTTCAGCTTAAAGCCACTGCCCTCTGTCCTATCACTCTGAGAAGTCTCTGCAGCTCTCTTGTAGGCCTCCTTTGGGAAGGGGAGGGCTGCTGTAAGGTCTCCCTGGGCTCTTTTCTTCTTCATGATGAACAGCCTCAGTTTCCTCAGCCTTTCTTCACAGGAGAAGTATTGCTGCCCTCTGACCATTTCTGTGGCTCTGCTCTGTGCCAGCTCGACAGGTTCACACCCATCTCTTGCTGGGAACCCCAGAACTAGGCACAGTGCTTCTGGTGGGGTCTCACAAGAATGGAGTAGAGGAGTGTGAGACACTGTCAGGGTTTATGGCTCAAACATCCCTGAAAGACTTTTGTCCACTGTAGCAAACTGTGCAAAAGAAGCAGCTGCACAACAAAGCCCCCCCTCTGCCTGAATATGCCAAGTAATTTGGACTGTGACAGGAACTCGTGATAAGGTGGTACTTTCGTCCAGTCATCCCAAGAGAAGAATGTATCCACAGGTGTGAAAGACTGGAATACTGATGGCTCAGACAACCAAGGTGTAAGCTTCTGATGGGCAGAGAAACCACCCAGATGCTGAGGGCTGCACACCCACCTCAGGCTACAAGCTGGGTAAGATGAGGAAAGAGGCAAATTCTGTTTCTTTGTCCTTACACAAATGATTCTGCTGTGATAACTCCTCTCTGGGGAAGCATCAGGGCAATTCACAGATGGCATGAAGATATTAATATCTGCTGATGATGGCCATAATGGACACAGGAAGCAGCTGTAAGGTCTTAGAAGTCACAAAATATCCCGTGATCCAGTATTACATTATCCACTGTAAAAATCCCCACCCCAAGGGAGGTCTGGGGGTGTTTGCACCTAGCCTAAGCCAAATAAAAGAGAGCACAGACATCACTCAACACACTTGGAGTTATTCCTTCACCACCCTGGACTTCACACACATAGGACTTCCCTCAAAACCATGGACTTCTTCCTCCACCAGATGGGCTTCTTCCCTCACACAGATCTTCCCTCAGCACCCTGGACTTCACTCACCACTCAGACTTCTTCCTTCACCTCCCTGGGCCTCCCTTGATGGATCCAGACTGTGACCATCACTTCAATAAGACTGGGACTCTTATCACCCAGAAGAGGATCCATAGGACACCATTGGAACCCACAGAGTGGTGATAAATATGTCTCTCTGTCATACTCTTTCTCTCCCCCTTTCTCTTTTTTTTCTATTTCTTTCTATCTCTCTCTACCTCACATTTACTGTTAAATAAAATGCACTAATGGCTGTGGCATGCGGTCTCGTTTGCACCTTAATTCAGGCAGAAGCATTTCTAGAATCATGACAACGAGGGAGTGTCATTTCACTCACTGTGCTCACCAGGTATCTTTCTGTGCAACCCAGGCAAGATTTGCCTTCTGAACTGCAAACATTGCTGGCTCATATCCTATTTTTCATCCACCAGTTTCACCAAGTGTTTCTCCTCAGGGGTCCTCTCAGTCTACTCACCCCCCCACAGTCTGTACTGATTTTGGGGATTGCCAAGACCCAGGTGCAGAAAGAACCCTGCACTTGGCCTGGTTGAATTTCATGGCCCCAGTCCTCAAAACTGTCAAGGCCTCTCTGGGTGGCATTCCACCTCCCAAGTGTGTCAACTGCACCACTCAGTGTCATCCACTGACTTTCTTAGAATATACTCAACCCTCCTCTTGGTGTAGATTAGTAAGGATATTGAATAGTGACGATACCACTGTGGACCCCAAAGGAACACCACCTGTTACCAGTCTCCCTTTGGATACTGAGCTGTTCAGTGCAACTGTTTGGATAAGATGCTCCAGACAATTCTTTATCCATCAAATGGGTGGTTGTGGGTTTCAGTTCTGAAAAACAGAAATATATGCTTTTGGAAGGTAGATTTTATTTATAGAACTTACAGTCCATAAAGGAACTGGTATGTAGACATGAATAGAGAATGGAAAAATAATGATCATTTAAGCATAACTCTAAAACAATATTGACTGAAATTTAAACTACTAGAAAAAAATATTTTCTACTTCCAGAAATTTTTGATTATAAAAACGAATCAGGTATTTATAATGATTTTTTTTCTCAATGATTTTTGAATGACCTTGGGAATCTGGAGAGGTCCCGGCTGACAGGAACGTGTCTAGTGTTGTCCTGACTTTCAAGAAGGGCAAGAAGATTGACCCTGGAAAATACAGGCCTGTCAGTCTCACTTCAGTGCCTGATAAAATTATGGAGAAGATTATTCTAGGAGGTATTGAGAAACACCTGAAGGACGATGCTGTCATCAGTCACAGCCAGCACGGCTTTGTGAGGGCAGAGTCCTGCTTGTCAAGCTTAATTTCCTTTAATGACAACGAAACCCACCCAGTTGATCAAGGGAAGCCAGTTGATGTAATCTCTTTGGATTTCAGTAAAGATTTTGACATTGCCTCTCACAGGATCCTTCGGATAAAACCGGCTGGTCACTAGTGGGGTTCCGCAGGGCTCCACGTCAGGCCCAGTGATCTTCAACAGCTTCATAAATTATTGGATGCAGGACTTAAAGGAGCACTGATTTTGCTGATGGTACTGAACTGGGAAGAGCTGTTGACTTCCTCAAAGACAGAGAGGCCCTGCAGAGAGATCTTGACAAATTAAAGGGCTGGGCAATCACCAGCTGTACGGAGTTTAACAAAGACAAGCGCTGGATTCTGCACCCGAGATGAGGCAACTCTGGATGTACTGTCAGACAGGGAGATGAGACACTGGAGAGCAGGCCCTTGGAAGAGGACCTGGGGGTCCTGGTCGATGGCAAGTTGAATCTGAGCCAGCAATGCCCTGGCAGCCAGGAGGGACAACCCTGTCCTGGGGGCATCAGGCAAAGCATCACCAGCCGGGCCAGGGAGGGGATTGTCCCTCTCTGCTCTGCCCTGGGGCGGCCTCACCTGCAATACTGTGTGCAGTTTTCAGTGTCACAGTATAAGATATAAAGCTATTAGAAAGCATCACAGGTCTTGTCTTAAAAATGTTCTGATATGAGCTGTATCTCAGCTGACTTTCTGCTTGACTGTTTCAAAGAGGATAGATGGCTGCAGCAGAATTCAAGATTTGTTGAGTTTCTGTTTATCTTTTGAGGGGTTTTTTGTGTTTTTTTTTTTTTTTCCCCTTTTTTAATACAAAACAATGTTGTTGGAGTAATTTGTCTCTGGTGAAAAAACTTGAGTATATTTAGCAAACAAATTGCTATAAAGATACTTAAGGATGCATAACTACAGTTTACTACAATACACAATCTCTAATAAAAAAATTGTGGTTTATGTGTCATTTTCAGTCAATTTTTTTACTTTAGTGTTAAAGTGGAGAATAGTCTTCTTCCCTAAACTTTTTCACTTTTATCATCAAGATTGCTTGATCTAATAAAAAGTTTTATTTTATCACAGCAGTATTTTCTAATTAAGGAGTCAAGTGAACTGAAAGGATTTAAAATATCTCATTTCCTTTCTATTATAGGCATACAATATTTAATAAATGATCTGTATACAAAATATAATAATACAAACCACTCTACTCATGAGGTTTTCAATCCTACTTGTAGTTAGAGGTATATATTTTTATCACAGGGGGTTTGGGACGATGTTTGCTTGCCTCCTCAATGTTAATCTTTTCCTTAAAACATCCAGTCCTAGCAGATCCTTCAGTGCAGAGGCAATCATCACAAACATGCAAAGAGAAAAGAGGCAGTTAAACAGCCAACTTTTTATGTTCTGCATCGGTGTAGGTGAGCAGACTTTTGGCTAACACCCATCTGTCTAATAGTATATCATTGCAATAAGCGGAGAGTAGGTGAGGAAAATGCTGCTGTGCTATTTTGCAACATTCTACCCAAACACATTAACCAATTTTTCAATATTAACCTGCATTTTACTGAGGAGTACACTGTCTGTTGATATTTAAAATTGTCATGGCAGCCACTGTAAAGATCACAAGTTCATTCATGGGTTCTAGGGTATTCTGGAGGTGGAAATGAATGAGCTGAAACTCCCGTTTTATATCCAAAAACTTGAAAATTGACTTGCCTTGTGAGTCCACTTTGAATACCTAGTGTTTCCAGATCCTTTGCTTAAATTAGAACTACCAGAGTAAATAATAAACGGCTTGTTTCCCACATCAAAAGTAGTGCATTAGTGAGCATTACCTGGTGAAAGAACAGAGTTCTGACACTCTGTGTACAGGCATTCAGAAAGTATGTGTGTTTTTTTTTCTTTCGCTTTTTGGGAAAAATAATGGTAGCATATTTTAAAATGTATACTAAACTGGAGCACTAATCATTTTTAGAATTTCACAGAAAATATCTTGATGAATTTTCAGAATCTGAGATTTTCAAAGAGTCATTGTTTTGATAGACTTGATCATGATGACAGGGAGTAGGTATATGAATCTGTGGAAGGAAAATGTTCCTCATGAGAAGGCATCTAATAAAATGTGGTTTTGAAGGATACATGCTGTACCCTCATTCTTTTGCAGAATGAAAAAGTGTTGCATTTCAATTTAAATATTTTAGAAACTTTTTGCTTTGGAACTTGCTATTGTAATTTAAAAACATATCCCTTAGCTAATTAGCAATTATCATCTGGAAAAAAAAAAACGGGGTTGAATGTATCTCACTGTCTTTTCATTAAAGACAGGCAAGAAAGGGATTCAGTGCATCTACATATGTTACTGCAACTCAAATATGCTCAGAGGAACACAGGTTAATTATTCATTTATTCTTCTGTCGCTTTATTTTGTACATGTGTACTATGATTAATTGTGTTCTGTTCTTTTTGATTAACAGAGATCAGCGACATAGATGAGGAGACTATGAAGGCAAACTCTCAGGGGTTCATTGGATGTCTCTCTTCAGTGCAGTTCAACCACATTGCTCCTTTGAAGGCTGCACTGCGCCACAGCAGCTCAGCCCCTGTCATTGTAAAGGGACATTTCACTGAGTCCAACTGTGGTACTTTAGCTGGAGCTGACTCAACATCAAGTGAAACAACCCATTCATTTGCAGGTAGCATATGGTTATCACTTTCTCTGATCTCTGAAGCAAAATCTAAATAGAGTGCTCATGACCTGAATCACAACTGGCTTCTTATTTTTCCATGTGGGTTAATGTCTCAGAGGTAGTTTGAAAATAATTCTCTTTCATATGTACTTGCTTCCTTTTCTCTAGCCTTTATCTGTTCATCTGAATGTTTACATTTCTCTTTTTATCTCTGCAAAGTGTCACCTACATCACTGTTTTTCTTTGCATGCTTACTGATCCACACTGTTGCCTCTGTACCACTGTGTAAATGAGCTTGTAACCTTGTGAGAATTTCTTGAAGACCCTTCTCTATTTGTCTGTCATTTTCTTTCTTTTTTTTTTTTCTGCTGCAGATCACTCTGGACCAGTAGATGAGGGAAAGCCCTTAGCTAATGCAATCAGAAGTGACTCTGCAATTATTGGAGGTAATAGGGACTATAAAAACTTTGCAGGAACCTTTTTTTTTTTCTTTCTAACTAGGAGGCTTTCAATACTGAAGTCAGTTTAGCTTTGTGCTCACAAAGAAACTAGTAGAAAGTCTTCATTTTACTACAACTGGTAGACAAACAAAATTCAAGCACTGCTCTAAAATGCAATTGATAGCTCTCATATTTTCCTATTACATAAATTCATGCCATCACTGTTTCCATATATTGGAACAGTCTGATGAAAAATAAGATAGTAAGGACAGTTTTCCAACCTGTATAATTTTGGTGTCTGTGACTTAAAAATGTACTTGGATTTATCGTAACAAATACCATATATTTAAGAAAGAGTTATCTTTTCTTCTTGACTTTGCCAAAAAATCACCTTTTGCTACACAAATCAGGTTCAAAATCTTCTTTAACAGATCTGAACAACAAAGACTTTTTCTGCAAAATATGAGGTTTAACACTGCTTGAATCAATCCTTTGACAGTCTGAGGAAGTTTCATCCCAGTTTCACATTTGGAAAGCAAAAGCACTCACTGACAGACTATCACTTCCATTGATTTACAGCTTAAAAATAAAATGCATGTTAAAATAATAATACCAATAGAACAATTGCTGTTGATTTGAAGTATCATTTATCCTCCATTTTCTTCGCATTTCTCTTTGGCCACTTTCATCAGCTGAAATAGAACTACAGATGATCATCCACAAACTTTCTCCAAAACATTTTTTTTTTTTTTTAAGAGAGGCATAGGGGCAGAACCATGTAGAGTTCAGTTACTCCTAAAGTGACTGTGTTGATAGTTACTTTTTATGCCTATCAGAACACATAGGGTATAAAGCTTAGGATAGATGTGTTGTGCTTAAAGTGCAGGACTGATAGTCACGATATACAGGTTCCATTACTGTGTCTTTCTGGCTGATTGTCCTTAAGACAAGATCCATCTCTGTTGTACTGGGATAGCCTACCAGTTCTGTCTCTTTAGCAGGAATGAGGAGTACTTAAGTACTTCATGGTGACAGTTTGGGATTGGGGAACCTCAGGAGGATTTAAAGTCCTGTCACCACTATTGGAGGAAGTATATGTCAATGTCAGTATTTTTCTTTCAAGGAATAGTATTGCCTCCTGTGCCAATCATCCCCTGTGAGAATTTCTGCTAGTATTTATTCTCTTGGAAAGAACTGAGGGGAAAAAAAAAACCACACACACACTTGGTTTTTATCATTAAGATAATGTTTTCACAGGGTAATTCACTGTTTCAATTTGCATTAGTTATCTTGACATAAAGAGGGCAGCGGGATGAAAAGGTCATCCCCTCCATCTTTTCAATAATGAAAAAGTTTACCTTTTAAGAGTTTTTAAAGCCCTAGCAGACAAATGAAATAGCGGAATTCAGCTGAATAAAGCTACCAAGGCTTCTCGATGAGGTGAAAAGTGTTTAACTCTGTGGAAGGTGGAGTTAAGAACCTGCAGTCACCTGTGTGTCTGCCATTTAAATAATAATACCTGCTGTGGTCAGGGTTTGCCAAAAGCACATTGCATAATCAGTGACCCTTAACACAGTAATGCCAAAGATACTAAAAACAGAGACAATAAAGTCTAGAAGTTTCCTTATTTGTAAAGTGATACTTACATCCATATAATTTTATATACATGAACTGAGACTTTTACCACTGAATTCAGTGAGGTCAGAATTTAAAAATATTGTTTCTGAGCTCTTTACATGTCACATTTTTCAAAAACTTGTTTTACTGAAAAGATAAGTATTATTTTACATAAATATCTGCATATAAAAATCACTATGTACTAGGTAACTTAATATGGGTGTGGATTTTTAAACGTACTAACAACAAAGTAATTTTTTAACTTCAATTTACAATAGTTACAATCCTTTTAAGATAATAGTAACCTTATCATTTCGTTAAACACATTTGAGAATATGAATTCACAATTTTTCTACTGCTTAACTATGTTTGTTTAAAGTCAAAACAAAGCAAGCTCTAAAACATTCAGTAAAAGCTTAAAGTACCCTTAAATGAGTGTAACTGAGAATGGTACCAGTTCAGCTACTTCACACAAAGCAAGTTTATAGAAAAGGTCTTACAGAAGGCATCCACTGTGATTGTGAAACTAAAGGACTGTTCCACTTAGTCTAAATAAGAACAAGATTACTCATACTGTAAAGTCCACTTCAGAGAAGAAGATACCATACAAAAACCTGTATATTCTTACAATGATGAATGGATACTCTTGTTAGAGAACAAGAAAAATGACATGTGCTGAATTTTGAATGGTCTGATGTTGTTTTCAGTGCTAAGAGACTGTGTAGTTTTATTTTTCTTGCAGTAGTGACCAAGATTGTCCCTTCGTCTACTACAGCTGATCCACTGCATTGCAACTTTCTCCAGGCTGCTTATTGCTTTTTCTCTCCCAACAGCCTAGTCTTGCTTTCTGCCCCTTTGACAAACATGATCCGTCTCCCTTCTGTTTCATTTCTCCTCAAAATCCTCTCGTGGTCCAGCCTCTGACTCATGAACCTAAGGGCCTGAGGTCATCATGACAGGAAGAATGAGGAAGAGGGGAGATGGGCTGGAAGTCTGTAAGGTCCTGCTTATCTACCCTTTCTCTTCCTAATCTGCCATGCCTTCAGTTCAGAGCCTGGCAGAGATGTAGCTCCTGTTCGTGAAGGAGAAAAATAAACCCTCTTGTCTACAGTACCCTCAGACCCCTGCTGGTCTTCCACTTGAAAGTTTCAAAAACAACAGTATTCTGTGGACTTTTAATTTGTATTGTTAATAGTGTGTAATATGTCAAAACAATCACCATGAAGCTTGTACTACAGTGCTGTTTCTAATTTGAAAGCAGTTGTGGCTTCTTATTTCGCAGGGTTCCCTTCAAGCCCTTCCACTATGTGATGTAGTCATTTCTTCTTTGTCCCGCTCTGTGGCCCACGTTATTATTTGCCTACCCTTTCTCACGACTTTTTTTCTCTTTTCTTCCTCTAGGTGTGATAGCAGTTGTGATATTCATCCTACTTTGCATCACAGCCATAGCCGTACGCATTTATAAAAAAAAAGGCATATACTCAAAAAATGAGGCAAAAGGATCTGAAAATGAAGACAGTGCTGAATCTGCGTTGAAAAGTGAACTCAGCATGCAGAACACAGCCAATGAAAATCAAAAGGAATACTTCTTCTGATGTCGTCAATGGTTTAATCTAATATAATAATGTGACAGTCTGACTTTCTTGCTAAGCCAGGGGTTCTCACTGGACAGAAAAAGCTCTTGCACACTACACTAAATGCAATGGATTTGAGACTTGCTATACTCCACATGTTCAGTCTCAGTGATTGCTCTAGGGGGCCTCTTTAAATTACATGCATTCCTTAGCTATTATACCGTAAATGCATTTTATGTAACAGTGACTTAGATAGTGTAACCAATTTCATCGGTGGTAGTTTCCGACTGTTCTGATGTGACCTTCTACAACTGAAGCTTAATGTACACACTGATTATGATTTTTGAATGGGAAAATTGTTATGAAGTTATTATTCCTATCCTTTTCTTTAAAATTTGATTCAGGAGTTCTGTTCGAGGTAAAAGGTGGATTCTAATACTTTGTGTTACTAAAGAGATTCTGCTGTGCTGCACTGTGGTGATCCCTCTTCCTTCCTCAAACAAAAATGCCTTTTGAAATGCTGTTAGCTGGTGCCAGGATCTGCTTGTGAGCCATGATATTTGGTGTCCAAAACAAACTGTACTGATTTCCCCTGGGATCTGACCGATATCATCATTATCCCTTCTTTTTGGCAAGCTTCGCAGAACTGAAGGGTATAAAATGTGCTGAAATGTTTTAAAATCTCTTTGGCAGTAGGCTTTCCCTTATGGTCAAGTGATGGCACCAAGAGACTCATGGAAATTCTGGACATTTTAAATAAAACTGGTGAAGGGGGGGCAGGGGAAGCAAAATTTTTGCCTGGAAAGATCAACTAATACACTAAAAATAGCTAAATTATCATGAGTAAAAACAACAAAAGAGGACCAAGGATCCCCTGGAAATTAATAATGTTGCTTCTGTCAGGCAGTAATGCTCTGTGCACAGTATGGGATATATTCTCTGGAAATGTTGTATCTGTGATCTGCTCCAGACCTCAAGAGAAAGTAGTTCTAAATTATGTAGAAATTATACAGTGTTTGCTACATGAATATTTCTGTTCTTCACTCTTAATAGTACCTGCTATAACTCCGTGAGATAAGGTCTGATTACACAATTCAGAATTAAACAGGTCCTTACTGTCCTGACAGAGTCAGTGAAAGCTGTCTATGGTGTTGCACAAACATACTGTTAAATATGAAGGCTGGGTTTAAGTCGTCTAAACTAAAGAAGATTGTAAGGTCACTTTAGACACCTTAGGATATCTGAAATACCCATGTGGCTGGACGTGAACATCACAGATCCGGCAGAAGGCGTGTCTTGAGAGACACATACAGGAGTTGGGTAGCATCATAAATGACATTAGATACCAATACTTAGGTAACTGACCCACGCACAAAGCATTTTTTGGTTTTCTCCAGTCAGATGACCAGGTGCCCAGGGTTTGGATCTGAGAAAACAAGCATGAATTCTGTGACCTTGTAGACTTGAGTTTAAAATTCAAGCATCTTTCACAATCGATTTTTTTATCTGCTTCCATTGAAAGCAGTGTGAACAGTCTTCTCACTAGTCTTTTAGTGAGGGTAACCAGAACTATACCCTAGGTTGTGAAGTTTATAAAATGTTTATCACAGATGTCCCAGAACATTATAAAGGCATAGAAACCTGACATGGTATACCAAAACCTTTAATATGTAGATTTCTTCACAGAAATGGTAATTGCAAATATAAATGTCCAGCAGAACTTTTTGTTTAAAGCTTATTTTCTTTCATCAATCTTTACTTTCTCTATTCAGAATTCTACCATTCCTTTCTGCTTCCTCCTATACAGGGGAAACAACTCTTACAAACAATTTATTTCTTTTTTTTTTTTTGGATGCCTGGATGCTCTTCAATTATAAATTATTGAAATTAACATGTAGTGCTTTCTTCTCCTCACTTTTTTGCAATTCTGTGTGCATTAATCAGGTTGAGGACCCAGGATCCAGAACTGTATCCATATTGTGTATATGTTCATGTATTCACTGATACAGTTTGGTCCCTGACAATAGGCCACCTTTAGAAAGGGTAGAACATGGGCAGGGAATAATACTGGACAATTCCCCACAAGTGATACAGCTGAAAACACCCTGTTTGTGGATGGGGAGTGGAAGAGGTGAAAGCCTCACGTGAGTCATGAGAAGAAGACTTTGAATAGTTAAGTTTACTACTTTCAACCCTCTCACCGCTTTGCTTTTAACTGAAAATTATGACTCCTGCTTTTCAAGGGTCTGACCTAAATTGCATTGAATCCAAGAGGAGCTCTTCCATGGACTTCTCTGCAACCTCTTCATCTCAAGAGGTTTTCCCTTCCTGTTACAGGTGTGTCAGTATCCAATTTTTTGTGTCACTTGTATCATCAACAGGTCCATCAGCAGTGATAAGTCCCAGTGAACTCCATTTTTATCATTGTGGGATGCAGTAACCATGAGGGACAAAAACTTGTAAGACAGTGTTGATTATAATACACCAAAGCAGATATTTTGATTGAATGATAAAAGATAGACTGTCTTTTATCTTAGCTCTCATAGAAGAGATGCTCATACTAACCTAATAAAGCCCGAAGGTTACCCACAGCAGGACAGGTTGGAGGAATGTAAACCCAAGTTTTCAATCACTTGCTTTTACTTCTATTGCCTTGTAAAACTTTATTGTGTGTCTTCAAGGAGAGAAAATTCTTTTCCATCACTTTGTTTTCTTCCAAATGAATATTTTCTTTCCCTATTGCTCAGAATTTCTAAAAGCAACAGGAAGGGAAAAGCTGAGTAAAATCCCTATTTCACAGACTAGTTAAAAAAAGAGGGAGGACAGTATAAATGCTTCTGTGAGTGGCACATTATTTAATTCAAAGATTTCTTTTAAAGCATTTTATTGTATGAAGGATGCTAAGAAGAAAAAGATAAATGGATTTTGTTGAATGCATATCTTATCTGTAGATTTGTAGCATAAAATAATTACGTCTCTCTGAAGATGCAAATGCCCATTTTCATCTGTAGGAACAGTGATCATATAGTTGTCACCTTAATCTAAAATATACATGTTCGAAGTCAATGAAGCAGCATTTTTCACTTACTTGCTGCATTTCTATGGGGATAAAAAAAAAAAAATGGTGGCACCGAAGTGCCCTAAAACGTCATATACAACATTGTGCTGTCCCTTTTTGGATTCTCTATTCCAGTGTGTGACTTTTCACCTCACTGTTAATAAAGACTTTTTAAAATAAAGTGAGGAAAATATTTTTAAAAAGAATTTGTATTAAAAGTTTAAAACTGACGACAATATACTGATTTTTTTTTCTTTTTAAGCAGTAAAAATATGTAGAAGTGCACATAATATTTTGGTGAGTGTGGTTATTTATAGATATTTCTGAGCACTAATGCGACAAATTTGCTATGCATTGACACATTTTTCCATGACAAATATATTTTTTTCTTAAGTACATTAGAAAATAAATGGCAGCATGTATGCAAGTACATTTTTAAAACTCTGTGTGGGCGCTCGCTACGAAGGCCTTGTAATTATTTATGTACTCAACATTTAGCACATAAATATGATTTAGGTTTCAGGAAAACATTTTCCAATACATCCACTGTTGTGTAAATGAAGAATATGTTATAAACCAGGTTCACAACTTAACATGAAAAGTACTCACAGTCAAAATAAATTTACAACATCATTATTCGTGGCAGAAACATACAAGGAAAAAAAGCATGTAAATGACAAAAGAGACAGAATTCCTGTGAGGAATCAGCTGCAAAGATTAGAGTACACAGATTCAGGTTTAGATGCCAGGAAGCCTGCAGCAGGGGCATGGTATAAAAAATCAGAAAATGAAACTACTGCAGGTCAACAGAGGATTGATGGGAAAATACCCTTTTGAAATTTTTTACAGAAGTAATTGCAGTTGTTTACACTCAAAGCAGAGATATAGCTGTATAAGCCATGTGATGTCACGGGGGAAGAATGTTCTTTGTAACGGGAAAGTATTTGTTAAGTCAGAAAACTTGATGCTGAGGAAGCGTGTGCCCTGGTCTCTGGGCGCAGTGCACGTTCTGCAGGGTGAGCATGCAGAGATGTGGCATAATTTTATCAAATTGAGAGCCTATTCTGCAGTCAAAAGTATGATGATTCCCTAGTGTTCCTGATCATTTGATGAGATTGTACATTACCAAGAAGGAATAAAAATGAAAAATCCTGGAGAAACTAGAGCTGAATGAAAAGGTACGTGTATAAAGGTACAGGAATAATTTCTTTTTTTGTTTGTTTTAAGTACACACAAAAACATGCTTAAAAGAATAAGGAAAAGAAATAAAGTTTCCTTTAAATTTACTGGAGCCTTTTGGTGGTTGTGGTAAGGAAAGAAAGGTATAATGCATTTGAGCACAGAAATTACTGAAGCTGCTAATATGAAAAAAGAGAAACAAACCCACAAAGGTGTTCATGGACTCTGCTTTGCTAAGTCATGCTCATCCTTATTCTAGAAGAACTGTCTGAAAAGTAATTTTTGACAAGAACTAGCACTGTTCTTTGGATACATTTGCCAAACCTCTTAATCTTTGATATTCCCATTGTTAAGAAAGGAATCAACCATCACAATGTCACCACAGAGAAACAGACGCCTTTCCTTGGAACACTGAACTAAAACCTCACATGGGTTCATATGAATTGTTGATGTACAATGAAATTTTGGTTTGTAAGATTTTGTATAAACAACACTGAATAAATCAGGCCTAGAGCCCTTATTAAATAGCATGGCAAACCCACGGTAAAAATCTCCTCCAGAATATGAGCAAATGCATGTGCACATACACACACCTCTGCAGGTAAATCAGCTATGAAGTCAGTACTAAGATTGCTTAAACTTAACCATTTTCTTTTTATTATGTAAATAATAAAAAGAGTTCAGGACCAGAGTTCAGGACCATCCTCCATAAAGTTTGGAAATACTCAAGCCATTTCAAGAAATAATTAAGATTTTTAGATTTTTCACAGGCTGGGATGGGGGGGGGGGGGGGTAATTGATTAGATCTTCAAGTTTCTTAAGGTATTGTAAGAGGTAGAAGACCAGGCTGCCTGATAGATAGAATGCTCTAGCACAGACAGCGTGACTGATAGCAAAATAAATTTCACGCACACACAAATCACTCCATTCCACAGCATATTTATACTACTGTCTAATAAGTATCCTGAAAAAGCCCTAATTATTTAGTAATCCTTTAACCACCTAATGTGTCCTTTACTAAATTCAATTGAAGTGCAGTTCTCCCAGTCAGTTACCTGGCTTTTAGGCAGCATCATGGCTCATGCCTTTGGATTAGGTGAGTCAGTGGGCATCAACGAAAGATTCCTGAATCTGCAGAAGAAAAAAGATACTCAAAATCCCTCTGATTTCCAAGAAAAATGAGGAAAAATTGTCAGTGAGTTACACCAGATTTCTCAATCAGGAATTTATCATCCAGAATGTAGTGATAGCAGCATAAAAGACCTATTAAAATAACACATATTATATTCTGCAAACTAATACCAGGTAGGACTTGATAACTTTTGTATGTTGTACTTCTTAACACAACACAATGCTTTTGTTTTCTAACTTTTTCTGATGTATGCAAGAACTCATTAATTTAAATACAACACAGTATTTTTGGAGTCTCATGAACTGATTTTTTTTTTTTTTTTGAAAAGCAAAGGTTCCTTGCAAGCAATTTATGAGGCCAGTGATCATTCATCTGAAAGCAGCTGTCAGAAAATCTGAATTAAAAAAGCAAAGTCTGCAAAAACATGCCTCACTATATAATATAAATTCAGTGATGGGCACCTGCCTATAAATTATTTAAGTAATTAACAGAATTTCAGCACATTTTTCCACATTGTGTGGATTGAGCTCTAAGAAGTCCAGGAATATCTATCCCCCCTCAAATGGCCTTGAAAAAAGCCATTAACCTTTACACTCCATTTACACAATAAGAAGAATATACTGAAGTTTGGACTAACTTGCTTTATTAATATTTGTGAAGACCTTCCAAAATGGAAGCCTTTATATAAATAGGCAATGTGATAATAGAAATGAAACTCTATCTTTTATTAAGCAAAAAAAAGATGTTATGGTAAGTAATATTAATTATCTGTATTTATTTTAATACATTTATTTCAGGAGACAGTCCTTTTTCTTTCAGTCAGAAATAGAAACATTTTCCTGCTCTTTTATGCATAGAGTAACTCATGAATAAAGAGGAAAAACATACCTTGGACTATTTGGTGTAGTATAGATTTGATTGCATGTCTTCTTATATCAGAAAATTAGAGCCCAGAACATTTTCATTTAACTAGATGGGGGACAGTTGAAGTAAACAAAATAGGTGTCATATAAATAAACACAAAACATGAATTGTAACAGCACATCTACATTCTCACAGAATGTTTCCTGATAATTGATTAGTTCAAAGGGAATACCTCCTGTAGATGTTTGAATGGTTTTAGTAGCAGCATCTGCTTCATTAATGTCATTTGCTGCTGTTTTTAATTACCACAGAGGAACTCTTCTAACCACGAGTAGTTGCTAGGCATATCATATTTGATTTTCTAGATGGCAGGTTAAAAAATGTAGTGCTTTCCAGTACCTTTAAATCTATAGCACATATGAAGCATTATCTTTATCTAGATAAAATAATATTGTGTATTCTATACGAAGCAGCAAACATGATAGTAAGCATATACTGATGTGGTGTTTGGGTTTTGGTTTTGTTTTGTTATCGTTTGTTTTATTTTTGGTTTGGTGACCCACCCCAGCCAAACACTCCTGCAGTAAACAGGGAATGGGTTGACACTTTTAGCTTAATCATATCCTGCTTGCAAAGAAATTATTTTAAAAGAATCCCATAGGATATTAATATTTAATTAAAAAAACTATAGACTTAGTAAGAATTCAAAATGTTTCAGTAGTAGCAGCCCCAATATGTATAACCTTTCTATTTTTAAATTAAAAGTATCAGTAAACACTCTTTATATTAGTAAATACTTCATAATAAACACTTCTTATTCAGTGACACTGGAAACACCATCTCAAAAACAGAAACCAACCACGGAAGTTGAAAAAATGTACCTGCAAAATGATTTGATATTTACAGGTAGGAACAGAAAACCCTTTAGCTGTTACTGTGTTTTTACTACAAAGCATAAAGGGCTTCATTCTTGCAAAGCAAATGTTCCCCATAACACTGACTTTCAACTGGATTGTTTAGTGTCATGATCTGTAAATCAGCGACTCATACTTGAATTATTGGTGGTGTGTTGATATGATTTTGCGGTTTTGATGTTCAAATTCAAAATATGTACGTCTGATTCAAAGTTGTTTTTTCAATAATTCATGTCGTAAGCATAAAAATGCTATGTTTCAGGTGTTTTACAGGTGAATCCAACCAGAAAGTAGCAGTTAAATATAGAATAAGATTTTTAAAATGTGTCGTATATTCCTTTACATGACACATTTAGAAAGTTCATTTATTTTTACAGAACGTACTGTGAGGAATTTATGATTTACTCCAAGAACACATAATGGGGAAAAGGGGCAAAATTAATAGAAAATAAGAGGAATATAAAACAGGAATTTGTTGATAAAACTGTTCTTAATAAAGCCCTGAGATTTTTCTTTTATTATACTCTTGTTACAGCCATTTTTCAGTTCACATGAAATGCTTATTCGGGATCATGTCATCAAGCTATATCAGCTTTAAGTTATTTCTTTTGTAAGAACAAGCTAATTTTAGTTTCAAGCTGAGTTCTAGCTGTCTGTTTGCCTCAATAAAGTGCTTCAATCTGTAAATTAAGCACAGCATGAAATGTCTAGTTATGTACCTTCTCTCTGTAAAATAATAGCAATAATTAACAGTCCCATGAAACAGGAAGATCTTTGAGTGTTTAGAGTTGCCATCACAGTCTTATTTTATGATTACAAGTAAACCTATTTAGTTAAATCTGATTAGGAAATCATTAGTAAATGCTTGTTATTCAGTACTCTAGAACGGTTAAGCGCTATATTTGAGAAATGAAATGCTTTTTAAATTAGTCAAATAGTGCATATCATGGCCGTAATGCTGCCCTTGTGCAGTACCTGCCTGCCCACTGTTACACTTACTAGTCATTAACAGTCATTTCTCCATTACCAAATTCACCTTAGTGTTCTGTAGTATACAGTAAATATCCTTAAAAACTAAGTATGACTGCAGCAAACATGCCTTAATGTTTCCCTCTTGCCTTTTTTAATTAATCCAGGAATTTCCTTATTTTTTGCACCATTGTTAATGCTCACAATTGTATAACCAGTGGAAAATCTACAACTGTAGTTATATATAAGGTTGCTGCAGTAGAAACTGGTTCTCCAAAAAGTGTCTGTTGTAACATGAGTTAGCTCACAATAGGTCTCTGCACCGTGACCCAACGTGTCTGTCCTATTTCCATCTTGCTGAACTGTGTCCCAGCAAACTGCACTCATTTCAGCTCCCCTGGGCTGAATTCGTGGCAAAAACTCTTATCACCTGCCTTTGGTCCACAGGTTTCCCAAGCAAAGTGTGACCCGTCGTAGCTGACCAAACATAACCAGAACTTCTCTGCAGCTCTAGGGCCAGCTTGAGGCTGGGAAGAAGCCATGCATGCCCCAGTTGCCATAGGGCTTTATGCTGCAAGGCCACCTACAGCAGACAAACATGAATATATCTTGCCTGGAAGCTTTTCCTTATTTCATGCTCAATAAAAGGAACAAGAAAGTCAAGGCTGGCCACTTTTGCTCAGGCCCTGGCAAGGAGGCACACAGCCTGCAGGGAGGCTGCAGTGCACCCCGTGGCTGGCAGTGACCCTCTCTGTGCAGCGAGCTGGAGGGGAAGGTGCAGAGGAGGAACAGGAGCTAATGGTTCCTCCTCGTGGTAGTGGAGAAAAAACCCAGCAATGAGACGTTTTGAACGCTCTTGAGAGCATGTCTAGAAACAACAAAAAAAGAACTGGGAACCACACGGCTCAGCTGAGCACAGCCCTGCCCCTGTAGCTGACAACAAGTGGAGACAGAGCAAAGATGCACTACAGCTTCCCCTGAGCATGTGATGCAGTAAGTACAGTACATTTGACAGGAAGTTACAGTTAAATAATTTCTTAAATAATGCCACCCTCAAATTTCCAGTCTGCTGTGGTATTATTATGATTACTATGATGTTTAAGAAATCCACACATAATGATCTCTATTCTTTGGGTTAGGTCAATAAACTTACATCATGCTAGCTGCTTACCTCCTGCTGAGAACTGATTTATCTTGCTCTGGCAGACAAATATCAGACAGTACCTGGCTGCACTCCAGAGACAGCAATATGAGGCAAGAGAATAATTCCTCATGGTGCCTTAAGAACATGTTCCCAGAAGTCAGTGATCCTCCCTGAGACAGGGTAAGCAAGAGCTTCCAAAGCACTTATGTTGATTCCAGGAGCAGGTGCCTGTTCAGCAGTTTGTACAAAGTTCCTAAACATTCAGTTCACGGAATCACGGAATGGCTGAGGCTGGAAAGGACCTTTAGAAGTCATCTGATTCTACTTCTGTACTCAAGCAAGGCCACCCATAGCCAGTTGCCTGGAGCCACGTCCAGGTGGCTTTTGAAAGTTGCGAAGGGTGGAGACTTCACAACCTCTTCCAGTAACATCTGTCAGTGCTCTGTCACCCTCACAGTAAAAGTCTTTCCTGATATTCATGAAGACTGTCCCATATATCACTGTACTGTCTCTTGTCCTGTCACTGGGCAGCACTGGAAAGAGCTTCTTTAGACACTCCCTTCAGCCAGGATACCACTGACCTTCCCTGCAGAAAGTGCACTTTGCTGGTTTACATTCAACCTGGTGTCCATCAGGAACTCCAGCAACTCCAGGTTATTTTCTGCAAAACCACTTTCCAGATGAATGACCCCCAGCATATGTTGGTGCATGGGGTTATTTCTCTAAAAGAATGGAGATTACATCCAAAAACCGATGACATTGATTAGATGTTCTGAAAAGCACACCATCAACATTACAGGCATCATTAATCAGCCAAATTTCTTCATAAGTACTTTTTTTTATTTTTAATCAAAATGAAAAATTTAATTTATTATAATCAGAGCCTACATAAATATCTAAAAAATAAAAAAGATAATATTTCAGCCAATGCATTCAAAAGAGAATCAGCAATCATTAGATTTCACAGATATTTTCGCAATTGCCCGTCTGCCATAACTGAATGATAAAGTGAATAATAATGTTTTGCTTTTTATTTTGACTATGATCACTTCTCTCACTTTTAATTTTCTTTAAATTGTGAGCTTCTCAGTATTAGAAGTGATGTGGCTGCAGGAGATGTAGGGAACAGTGTTAGGCAAACGGCCACTACCCTTTTTACTTTATTTAGGTTCTAGATGTCAGATTCTCCTGAACCGGTAAGTGATAAAATAAACCTGTGACAAGGACAAAGAATATCAGATGGCATTGGTTTTTTTTCAGTATAAATTATACAAATGTTCATCTTGCTGTAAACTCTTGATTGAGTTAGTTTGTGAATACATTTCATATATAAAATTTTATGACACCGTTTCAACATATTGTAAAATTATGTAGGCTACAATAAAAGGAAAAGTGACTTAAAAGCTAAAAGAAAATAATGAGAACAATATGTAATAATAGACTGTCAAATATCTAAATATCTTTAGGATATCAGTAACATAAGGTCAAAGAATAAAAAACACTTAAGTTAAAACACTCTAAGTTTAAACATTCCTTTTTTTTTTTTTCTAACAATATTTATTGTAAACTGCCAGTCACAGCATTTCTTTTTAAAAAGTGCCTCAAGAGAAACACAAACTGTCTGGCACAGTGTAAATAGCTTGCAGTGCAGTTGATATACATGCAGAGTTTAGGAGATTAGTATATCTGATGGTTGAATGATTCTAACAGTGAATTTCCCTGGACTGTGTATTCCTTTTTTAGTACATCATTCTTCCTGGATTTTTATTGGGTGCTTTGTTTTGTCTTGTTTCATTGCCCGTAATCTGGCAGAAAATTCAAACTGTCTACATTATTATTTTTTATCTTAGAGGTGCTAAGAGATTCCAGCTTAGACAATGAACCTGTTGTGGTGATGGAAAAATACATTTGTAGAGGTACAGTGGGAGATAGATAGTGTCTGGAACAGTCTAAGTGCCTGACACAGACAGAATAAACGAACTGACCAAAACACAGGAATGACTGACAGGGCTGGAAGTTGATCCCTTTGCTTCATTTTGCCTCTTTAACCACCATCTCAATTTTCCTTCACTCAGGCAGAAAAACTCTTTACTGTATTTGTCTTACATATGCATCACCTCCTCTAGTTCAATAGATAGGAGACATCATTGGATTGCATCTCCTCCAGTGCAGTATTTTCAAATATAAAGTGAAAATGAAAAAAAAACACAAAACAAAACAAAATGAAAAAAACCCAACACTTTTATTTATAGGTAGTTCTAAGTAAAGTACTGCAAAAGGTTTTTTATTAATAAAACAAGAAGACTGTTATTAGCCACAGTTCTTAAACAGCAGAAAATAGTATTAAAAATATTTTTTTGTGCTGTCTCTGTGTATTTCTCTATATTTCTCACTTTCTCAGAGTGTTGGGAGTGACTTGTCAGTCAACTGGATTTTTTGATGGCTAAAGAAGCACTGAAAGGGATTTATGAAAACTGAGGGTAATATTGAGAACTTCATATGGAATAATTACACTGGTGGCCCACTCTCATCAGCCTGTGCCATTCAATATTTAGGGGAATAGGGGCTTACTCTTATATTTCCTTTGTAATTCAGGATTTGTTTCCCTGAGTTGCAGCAGAAATAAAGCTTTTATGTCTGGCCTTCTATGTGAATGGGAGCTAAAACCATCAAGAAGTTGTCAATGGCAAAACCTGCTGTTGCTAGCACAATAATATCAGTTGTTTCTGGGGTTTTTTTAGTGCAGGTCATAGACACTGTTTCAGCTTGTGGTTGTACTTTTAGATATATACTTCCAAAAGTGATTACATGAAGGAAAAATGTCAAAACAATTATTCCTGAAGTTCACGTGAGCTTGCATATTACATAAACAGAGATCTGTTAATCAAGCAGCTCTGGATAATTTAAAGAAATGGGTAAGAAATCTACATTTTCAGATAGTACACTGCTAGGTTAGCCATCCTGCATTCTATAATGATATTTTTCCTTTCCCAGTGTTGCTGACAGGCAGTTATGGCCCTGGGGAGCTGACCTTGCCTGTGGGCATGTTCTGAGATCTGCTGGCAGTGCTCTTTGGAAGTGCTCCCGGATGAAAGGACTGGTGAAGGCAAACTAAAGTCTTAATCAGTGTCACCCTAAGCAAAGCCAGACAGGGGAGTGCTCAGGCAGTCAGCACCTGGCCTTCTTATTGCAAAAGTTATTCTGACCATCTGCACATTCAGGGCAAGAGAAGGAAGCACAAAACAGCTCACGTGGATACTTTCCTTTAAAGTGAATATGCGAACAGGAGCAGCAAAAATTCAAGGGGTCTTTATACTAGTAAAAAGCTGATAGAAATAAAACACAATAAATTGGCAATTATTCGTATTTAAGATCTAACACATTTTGTATCATCTTTTTGTCTTGCACTTTTAGTGTTTACTTCTTTAAATTATTTAAGTTTGTTGGTTTTAATCTAGATAATTATTCTTAGACTGATTTGAGAATTCTTTGGTTAAGTGAGTTTGCTAAGCCCTAATGTTAACTGAGGATTTAGAGAATTACATGGGGCATATCTACACATTCAATTCTTGACTTTACAGAAATATCTTTTTAACTTTGGAAAAGAAGTCCACATGAACACTACATTAGTAAGTTTTTCACCAAAGAAAATGTAAAGTAGTCACTACAAAATAAATTGTGTTCCTCCACATAACTTTTGAATGAGTATGGAAGCTTAATAATATAATTTTCTCCTTTGTAGGTACAGAGGTAAAATTTCTATTAACACAGACTTTAATCAATCTTAGAAGACATCCCTGTAATACTCTGGTTAAAAAAAAAATAAGGCCAACTTATGGATCGTGTATAGACTACAGTAAGGTAACTACATTCCGTGAGACTGTCATTTTCCCCTATCTCTTTACAGCTTCCTGTCTATTCATTGTTGCTTCAAATGAGCCACAAGGTTTTATTTCCTGGAAACAGTATGTTTTAAAGAAAGTACAGAGCCTGAACTGAGGAGAATTAGAAATAAAAATAAAAATACTTTTTATGTACTTGCGCTTGTTTCTCTTGACAGAGCTGATAAATTTGTCTCAACACATCTCTCTATCAGTTCAGTATATTCTCTAAAATAGTATTCAGTTCTAAACAAAAAAAAATAATGCAAGTTAAATTATGGCATTCAGAAGCCTAAGGTGTGCAGAAAGCTACTAATAAATAATAAAAAAAAAGCTAAAAATCCTCTTTTTTTTCATAATCATATATGAAATATGTATGCATTTTATAATCTATAGTGAAACCATCTGACAGCAACCGAGACCAAACATGATTGAGTTAACAAAGTGCCTTCAGCACATTTTCATGGGGTTTAAAGTTCTCCTTTGAGTACCTACACATATTATATGTGTGTATTGAAACTTGTAAATTGCATAACCTAGACATAATAGTTCAAAAAGTGAGTTTCTTTGCTAAATAAAGCACATAAGAAATGATAATGACAGCCAATCTATCAGCCTCTAAGAAGTACTTATGTAAAGAGTTTTAGACTAAGATTTTGGCAACATGAGAATCTTCTTTGTGGATTAAAATGAACTTGTCAGGGGTTTATGCATCCAGTAGCTAAAAAAGAAATGCTTTGGAATCAAATTCCTGCAGCAGATTTAGTGACACTGCAGCTCTAGCACTGAGGAGGAAGATGAAGCCTCGAAGAACCTCTTATCCAAGGTCTGAGGCCTTTCTCAGGGCTTGCTTGGGTGAATAAAATGGAATCCTCTGGTGGCAGGTGACTGGTACAAGGGGTAGAGAGGAGGCAGAGGTGGTGAGGTGGCTGCTGCCATTCTCCATCAGGCCCACTGGAGCTGTGCATTAACCTTCCCTACAGTTAATACACATTTAATGTGCGTTAAAGAGTGAAACAGTGTTTGGTGGGCGTGCAGGCACACACACAAAATAATCTGTGCTCCGCCAGAAAATATGAAGGCAAATTTAGCACTCATCAGAACTGATTCAGTGCAGAGCAGAGACAGCCAGAGAATAGATGCTGGACAAGTTTTTAAGGACAAGTTTGTGTAAGAGATGGTACGAACTAGTGCTAACATCAGAGTGGAACAAAAATGTAGCAGTCTCCTAGGTCTATCTAACGTAGGTTAAAACTGCACAACTTTAAAAAAGACTGCAAATGATAGAATGCATAAAATTGTCTGTCTTTAGGATTTAATTGTCAAAGTTCCTTCCTGGCCTCAACAACACCCAGCCATATAAATTTTATATGTGTTATAAATTCATAACAATTCAAGTCATACGGTGTCTTGTTTCCTTGCCCCTGCTGTGCTCTTGTTTCTCCTGACTTTCACTACCTCCAAGGCAAAATACCTCGTTTCATTACTTAGAGGTATTTTGAGATTAGAGTAGGCATCTTGATTTTTTAACTTTCTATCACTTAAAAAAAGAAATCCATACTTGCCTCAAACCTCCCCTCCAAAAAAGAGAGCTTTATTTTGAAAGACGAGTTCCTTCCCTGAACCACTTGGTGTGACTTCTAATGGAATTTCAAGTTTCTTGATACCACTAGGATTTTTATCTATTTCCTATATAGAATAAAACTGTAGAAAACACTTTGTGTGGTTAAATTAGAAACAGAATGTGGTTGTTCTGTGAAGCAGTAGCAACAAAATAGGATTACTTTTAACATATAAACAAAAAAAAAAAAAAGTAGTGACATGTTTATAATATTAATTTTTCTTTTAGAATTGGCTTATTGGTGCAAGAGATAGAAAACATTCATGGTAAAACAATGGCAGCATAGCTTGTAGAGGTTCTGTTGTTAGCTGTGCAGCATGTGCTGCAGTATTCTCATAAATAATGGCAACAAAAATGTGTTTTTCTCAGTGCTGTTTCCCAGATTTCAAACATACAAGAGCAAAAGCCAAAGTAGCATGTCATGGAGCAAGACGAGAGGGAGATGATCAAGGTAGGAGTTCAGCAGACTGCTTCACTTGCTTGCAGTCAGAACCTTTTCCCTGTTATTAGAAGTGTCGTTCACTGCCCAGAGCAGACCTGGGAAGTATGAACAGAGGTCACTGGGCTGCCTGCAGGGAGGAAAAAGTAATCTAAAAATAAAGGCAGTCTTTCAGACACTAGTACTTCCTCGTAGAAGTATTTTAGTTTGACATGCAGGATAGCTGTCTCTACAACTTTCCTCTTCTACTAATTTTTTCTTGTTTCAGTTGCAAAATCTGAGAGGGGTTTTGAGAGCTCACCCTTCGTTATGTTGAAAGAGAAAGTTTAAAAATAAAGTAGAACTGGCAAACTTCATTGCTGGGATGATATTTGGAGTGAGGGGCTGAGATATTTTTTTTGCAGCTGAGCACTTGTCTTATGATATTGCAAATAAATAATCCTACATACAGACTCAGGCTAATGGGCTCCAGGACAAAACCTGAAATAGAGTCCAGTTAAAGAATGCAAGCACTTGAGAAGACATGCCTGCAAGTCATTAAGGAGTCCTTGCCTCTGATCTGTCTACAGTGTCTAGGGAGAAAATTCATTAATAAAGAATACCAGGGATGGATGTACTACATGTTAATGCTGAGTCAAAGTTCACATTATGAACACACAGTGGCAAATATGTAAGTACTTCAGTCAAAAATAATCAGATACTAGCTTGTTTCCAGTTTCACAGTGTATAGGTTACAAACTCTCAGGCAGCAGTTAAAAAAAACCAAACCCTACTGTGCTGCCAGGGTCAGAAGGAAAAATAGATTATTATGCTTAACACCTTCAGGAGAGATATTAATACTGAAAATCTTTTTCTCAGCTAACCTTGATAGTACACAAATGGCCCTTACAAGCAGCAGTGTCCCTATACCCTGCCTCTATACTCTTGACACATTTCCATACTGAGTCCTGTCTTTGGTAAAAAAGCAGAAAGAAAGATGTCTCAAACTAATTTTAAACAAGGACTCAAAGTCACCCCCTAAAAAAAAACCATTTTAAATCCTATCTGGTTTTCAGCTGAGAATCTGAAAATAAATAATCCTCATTTGTCTATAGAGGATAGATTTTGCTATTTTGTCTTACCTAAAGAGGAGATACTGTAAAATATTAAGTGGGAACTAGTAGTCAAAGGTCAGTCCATTTTTTCCTTGCTAGAGAGGATTTATTGACTTAAATGTGAACTGGAAAGAAAATATTTTTGTTCATTATTTGCTGACCCTTTACAAAACTCTCCCTATGTTGAACTCTGGGAGGAAAGTGATAGACGGAATGGAGAAGAACCTGTGAGTCTGAGGGGGCAAATAAATCCATTCCACTGGCAAATGTTTCTTTTGCCATTCCCAGAGATGAGATGTTTTCTGGGCTAAACAAAGTGCCTATTAATGGCCAGGGTTCAGTTCATTCAATTTTCTTGCAAATAGATTGAGATACAGAGAACAAAATCATCCCTGACCAACAGGAATTGATGCAAGGTAGATGGTGCAATCAGCACCACTGGAGTTTGTCATTCCTTCTTCCCTAGTCTTCCTCAGACACTTAACAGCATTTTTCAGTATGCAACATCATGCTATGTATTTACAGCAAAATACTGAATTACATCTGTAGTGCTCTGCTGTATTATACACAGTAGATCATATATATGTATAAACCACGTAGTAGATACCATGATGTTATAATGCTATCTAGTACATTGTACTTAAAATGTGTTGTGATATTGTAAGATGATGTTGCACTATTTTCTTTAAAGCACCAAGCAATTATTTCTGTTGTCATTATCAGAAGAAGAGGTGACATTTCGTAGTGCAGGAAAATATGCAGAGTCAAATGGATTGTTGCAGCCTTGTATGTAAATGACCTCCACACTTTAAGGTTCTGTCTCCTGGGATCGACTACACTATTTGCTTAAATCATGATCATATTATCCATTAGTTGCTACAAAATACTAAAAAAAAAAAAAAAAAAAATAGGAGATGTGCTTGAAACTTTTTCATTTCCTTTTTACAAAGTGTTGGTGTATTTTTCCTCTGGAAGAATACAGACAGTGGTGTGAGATATTTCCAAAAATATTTACATTCCTTAAAAGAATGTTAGTTTAATATTCGATAAACTTTTCATTACCTTTATAATACATGAAAAAGGATTAGGCCCAGGCAAGATACTTGGTTACAGAAGAGCTTATGTTTCAGGTTAATCTCATAAATTTTAAAGAAAGCTTTCACTGTTAATCTCTGTCTAAGTTCAAATTTCACTCTGAGTATGTTGCAAATGCAATGCTAAATATAAATATCCTTTGAATTTATAATGCAAAACTTTGTTCCTTCAGGTATACAAAAAACCTAACATTCTTGACAGGGTTGTACAGTTTGTTCTGATCTATTTTTCTACTGGGTTAATTCCATATTTCATCATTCCTGCAGATTTACTGATTATCAGTTGGCTCCTGTTTTGTAGTTTTCACATCTAGCTCTAATAATCTACACTCATAACTGCAATACTGACAGCTCTTGAAGCAACCAACTGATGCAACATGGCTCAGTATAATATATTCAAATGTTGAACTGTTTCTTTTTAAGAACTTTATACATAATGACAAGAAGCTTTGTCACTGAGTGAAATGTCATGTCTGCACTTAAACATTACCAAAAAAAAAAAAATAATCCTGTGATTTACTTGGTAGTTATCTAAAATTGCAAATAAACATCTGGCAAGCCTTTATAACAGAAAATAAGGAAGAGGCAAAGCTTGTCAGGAACTCTGTAGCCTTAAACACATTAAAGACATTCATGCGTACATAGTGAGAGTAAATAGTTTATAATTTTTTTCGACAGCTGTCTTAACCCTTAGGATCTTAGTTCTGAAAATTACCCTTTTCTTATGGTTCAAGACTCATTTGATGCAAATTCAGTCTCACCCGCTCACATCTTCTTTTGGATCTGAATAATAGATAGTGTGTCTCTAGAAAATTCAAAATTGCTGGAGTCTCAAAAAATACAGATAATGGGGATCTATCTCCTTAATAGCATCTCCTTTCAGTGATTCATTTAACTGCCTACTCAAAAGTAAAGAATCTGAACCTGAGGCAGCAGTAAGCTGAAAAAGAGCATCTGGAAGAGAAGAGAGTCCAAGGGTGCTGGGCATGGAGCAGCTCTGACCATGAGCACTGCCACCAGAGCACAACAATCTCCTCAGGCAATACAGAAATGCGGTTGTTTCTTGCCTGCCCACTGTGTTATTGCTGCTGGCAGTTCCTGCAGTTTAAAGATGAGGGTCAAGATCACGGAAGGAAGAAAGGTGCACCAGGATCATGCTACCCCATCAGCTGCTTTGTGGCATACATGTCCCAAACCGTGTGACTTTGTGACAGATTTGGTTTTGATGCTGTCAAAAGAAGAGGCTTTCATGAGCCACTAATTAGAATTCCGAAATTACCCCTCCTCTAACTTGACTTCTTCAAGTATATTTTTTTCTCAGTTCGACATGATATGCCAAAGCTCCACTCTAAAGTATAATATCAGGAAAAAAAAGGTCTGCAAAAGGAGGGGAAAAAACAACCCTGAAGACTTATGAAAACCTGTAAGTCAGTTTCATTGCAAAATACACTATACATCTGAAAATACCTCTGTATAAGTTGTCTATAAGCAGACACACCAATGAATTCCCCAGGCAGTAGGAAATAAATGTAGCTTGAAGGTTCTGAACTCCTATATGTATTCTTCAAAACTGAGATCTGAACTTTGGTAACAGTTTTAGTGTATAAAATGAGTGAAGAAAAAAAAAAAAGATAAACTTCTAGTAGTTTCCTTAAAAGACAAATCATTGCAGACATCTTTTAAACAGCAGAATAATTATGTCATATACCATTGCTACTCAATAATGGACTATATCAATAACATATAAATAAGTTTTATATAACTTGCCCCCAGGTAATTTGCAATCTTAGGGATCATACTGAGGACACATATATGGGATAACAGGGATCAGCGTGGTGTTTGATCTTATGCGCAAATATTTATTTTTTTCTTTAATTTTCCTCTCACATGTGATATACCCAACTGAGGCCAGTGGAGACCAAGGACTCAAGCCTACTCTCTCTACCATTTACCAGTACTGCCTGTCACTCAGCAGAGGTAGTTGTGCCGCATCACCTCTTTTCTGGGAACAGATAGTAAGCAGCAAGAGTGACAACTTCTCCAGTTCTCCAATGGCCTTGGAGTCTGTCAGCTGAAATGGCCCGTCTGAGAACATCAGCTTTTCTTCTTACTTGGCTGTTTGAAAACTTATTCCATAAACTTATGCAATCATATGTATTACTTCTATTTAACAAAACTCTGCATTCCCTGGGAAGTCTTTTGTCTGTACCAGAATTTAACACTGATGTGCAACCAACAGAAAAACCTGACATGCATTTAATTCCAAATTTTCAAAGAACCACCTGACCATTAAAGGGAAATTACAGTGCTCTCAGTGGGTGATTTCTCCATGTGCTAATAGCTACAGAAATATCTCTGTAGTTAAAAATCCAGTCTGAACATGTTCCTCTGGCCTCTGGACTGTTACCTCTGTTAATGGTTTCTGTGTTCAACAATACTACACTTTCCTTCATTTTTATTACCTCCACAAATCTTCCTGGGAGATATCTAAGAAACATATTCATCACCTGTTCATTTAAATATATCACATATTCTTCTGTGAAATCCTAAAAGGCAGAAGAGGTCCAGTAGAAGAACAGCTGAAGGATGTGGGATGTTGAAGTACCATTTAAAAGGGACCATCTCGCTGTATAGGGGAACTCTGACCAAACTACTCAGCTTGTTTGGTCAGAATGGACAAGATTTATTTCTGTGACTGTATATTTTTTTACCTAATTACTAACTCCTTGTTTTATGACCAGCAAACTATGGAACTGCATGATGGTAGTACAAAAATATGACAAAGTCTCAGACATTATAATGGTCACCAGGAGTTTGCCACAGCAGCCTGTGAGCAGAATTCAGTTGTCAGCCCAGGAAGGCCTGAGACACATGGAACTGTACGATAAAGGGTGGCTTAAGAGAAACCCTATTTAACGTACAAAATCACAAAGAAGAGCAGTTTCACCTTCATCTAGTGCTGTTTAAGAGATTAAAAAAAAAAAAAGAAATAAAAAAAAAATGAAATATTTTCTCATGGACTTAAAGACAACTAAAAGTTATTAAAATGTGACAAAACACTAGAAGGAAATACAGGAAAAAAAAATTTTATGAGCTCTTTCAGTGGCAAGGGCATTCTGCATGAAAGAGTTTCCAAGGTCCACTTTTGCAAGCTAAATAGAAAACAGGTCTATATAATAGACATTGAGATGGAAGACTTGGAAGTGATATATTTGTGTATGGTTGTCTGGATTCGTTTTTCCATAAATGTCTGTGTAAGTAGATGGGTATCAGTTTACAGCAGCTGAGAATTTGGTTCATTATAATCTGTGAAGCCTTATTACCTCTGTGATAACATAATGCTATGCCTCCAGTTTTACCAAGCCCCATGTTCTTCCAAAGCCAGTGCAATCCCCTCTCTGAGCTGGAAGTGCTGTCATGTAACTTCTGCATGTCAATGAAGGATTAAAGAACTGGAGCTCTTGGCTTGTCAGCAATGCTAGAACACTGTCGTGCAGAGAAAAAAACGACAAAGGTTGCATCTCCTAAGAATGTGTAACCAGCTGAGCATCTCTAGGGGCTTAAATATAACTCTGGTTACAAGCAGATTTCGGCAACATCAGAATGATGTTGTAACACAGCTTAATGAACCTAATTTAAAAAGAGAGTGATTTTACCGAACAAGATCAGACACCTCGTTATGTCCAAATAAAGGAAACATCAAAATTAAGAAATTGCCTCTCTGGATCAGGGCAGTGCTACATCTGGCACAGTGGCATGAGCCTGACAGTGACAGATCCTCCGGAGGAAGGCACTGCCAATCTGGCTGATGGGTTTTCTTGTGCAGACAGTTTCCTCTGACAGAAGTGGCAATGACTGGCTTATGCTCTGGGGTATGAGGATTTATATTTTTATCCTGTCCAAAGCATTTTTTATTTTTTTTTTAATGTTCTCAATTTACATGTGAGTGCAAAATCCCTTTTTCGTGTCTTAGGTCACAATCCCTATGACCTCCCGTGGCAGTAAATCCCAAGGTCTGGGGCTGGTGATACACGTCCCAGGAGTTAATGTTTTGGAAACCCTCTCACACACAGTGATGGTATTTCTCAGGTGCAGACTGGGGCTTGCTGGAGTGAATGTCAGACTTTGGGAGGACTTTCAGATGCTGGGAGGAACTCTTCAAGCTCGCTGCCCAGTGTGAAGCTATATGGATTGTCCGAAAAATTGTTGCAGAGTAAGAGCGTGGGCCTAAATGCAATACAGACATCCCTGTGCTCTTGTCCTGGGAGATCTGCCCATCATACCCATCAGCACATGGGTGGACACATATGTAGAGGATTTTATTACCTAAGACTTGGGATCACTAAGTTCTTACACAAGTTTTCAGATTTTAGGTACTTGGAGTGCTCTTGCCCATATATTTTTGTGCAAAAAATTTGCACACAAAACACTCTGTTACTAATAAGGAACTGGATCCTGGAAAATGAGTCAGAATAACTGTGTGGGTTTCAATATGATGTCTTTCTTCCAGAGGCTGAAGCTTTGGGCCAGATGATGAAAACTTTGACTTTCAAATACAGTTTCCATCAATGGGTGAGCATGGTTGGAGGGAAATGTGTATTGAATTTCAATTTTCTCATAAAGTTTAATCAAGATTTGCATTGAAGCAAAGTGAGTATAACATAGGAATCAAGATCCTCTGTGCCACTGAAGCAAAATGAATGTAATATAGGCATCAAGATCTTCTGTGCAGGTTCGAAACAGAAATTTTCTCTTCTGGATGGAACATAATGAAGTAACATAGAAAGGAAGTTAGCATATCATTTTCCATTTCAATCCTATGAAAGAAAGTTATCATGAAGTTTAACATGTGCTATTTCCTTAATGAATAATTTCACCGTACTTGCTCTGTATAATGTATTGTATTTGCATATCAAGGCACTGAGCCTCTCCAGTTCTAGAACAAAAAATATTCCTTTCCTACGCTTTAAAAAAACAAACAAACAGCTCCCAGTAAACATTTTCAGTAAATATATGCATATATTTTATTTTGAAATGAAACAACTTATAGTAAAACTGATAAACAAAAGTGTGGTAAAGAGGCAAGCATTGGATGGTCTGATGGAGAGACAAGTGGCTCTTTTTACATAGTATCTCACTGAATTACACCATAGGATGCTTTGAAGGAAGTAAAAATGCATGAGGAATGCCTCCCTTTTAAAGCAATTAATGTTAATTTATCTATCTATTGGCAGAGGTTTTGCAAAATAAAAATTTGGAATTGAATAAATATTATTCACTTTAAAGGTAATTATACAAACTTCCATCTTGTTTCCCATCTGAGAAGCAGTCACAGAGTCATAGTTTCCAAAATAAGCATATGCTTTGTTATTATTCTGGATTCTTTGTTTTAGTTTGTCAGTGTTTATTACTGCAAGTTTTCCAGGCAACTTGTAATCTTTCCTGATCAAGTGGTAGTGCTGAATTTATGTGATGTCTGCCCATTCCCTCCAGATTGTTTAGAAAAACAGAAACATGTATTTCTTAATAAACTTATTAATTTTTAAAGTTTTAAACTGAGACAGCTCCAGAACCCTGAAATGCTGTAGGCTCCAGCATGATTTATGTCTCCTGTAAAAACACCAGTGTCAGAAAAGTCACCTCAGAGGTTGTGAGAAACACAAGAAAAAATCGTCACCTGGCAGAGGAACTGGGCATAGTTGTCCAGGATTCAGAAATAAAAGCTGAATGAAGCAGAAGGGTTTTGTCAGAGAATCACCTAAAAATCTGCATTTGTTGTTCATGTTACTGGAATATCAGGAGTGGAGGTAACAGCCACATCCAAATGGTCATCCCTGGCACAAGCAGGTGCTTTCAGGGACACTATTCATGCCTTCCATGACAATGGTCTGCCCACCTGTTCATGGTTTCATGGCAAAGATTCAGAAAGCCCATTATATAAAAGGAGAGGAACATTGACCTCTCTGGACTGATACTGACTTAAAATATATAAGTAGTGAGTTATCTAGTGGGGAAAAAAAATTAAAAAATCAACTATTTGCTAATATGTGGGTTGCCATGCAGCCTCCATCTACCTAGGAGAATTCTCTTTTCTTTCAAAGAACCGTGCTACTATTTGTTGTTTCAGGGTTAAATTTATGTATCTTTATCTCTTTATTTACAGGTAAGTGTTCTTCAAATCCTCAGGGCACCTGCACTCCTAGATATGAAGCCTGCATGGGGTGACATAATATGTAATCTCTTTTATCTCCAAAAAGCCACGTGAAAAATAACTTTCAGTCCTTTTAATTAAACTGGAAGGATAAAAATCTCAGGCTGTGGCTGTTAAAATGGAAGAGTCATCTTATCAACAGCGTTTTTGTCACCTTATCAGGGTGCTTTTGTTAGTTTGTTTAGTTGGGCATTTAAATGAATTCAGATGCAAAACAAATTTTTGAACTATTTTTTGAGTACTGCTTTTACGGACTTTAAAAAACAACTTAATGTTAAGGTTCATCCACCAGTGAATTGAATGCAAAAAAAGAATTTTGTTATTTGGGTGGTTTTTTGGGCTTTTTCAGTTGTTCTTTTTACCACTTCTGAATACTTATTAGGCTTCATTTATTATAAAGTTATTTATTACATTTACTAAAGCGAGTATATTTAAAAACTTCCAGAAGAGGTTTCTGTTTTCCCCTGGTAGTGGGGTAATTTTCCATGTCAAGTTTTGTGTATCTGTTGAAAGAACTTGCCAGTCCCTCTTCTGGCAGAAACTTCCTTTCCTTTGACCTTGTGTGTGATTTACAGGAATCTGGCTGATCTATTCCTTCACTGTTTTTTACTTCCATTTTATTTCTCCTTTTCCCAAGAACATCATGGTTCAACACCTTGTTTTTTTATTAAGTGTTCTTTCCCTTTTTTGAGTTATGCAAGCACTTGTTAGATAGGGAGTGGTCTACTTTATTTGATTGATTATCCTCCTCACATACCTGAGTCATTTTTTCAGCATGAAATTACTTCTGTGTAGAGCTTTATATTCCCCCCTTAAAAAAAATTCACTAAGAAAAAAAGATACGATAAAAATATATGATAAGGTGTAGATGTCTGTAGCTCATATCTGGGCACTTGACTGAGGTTACCCACATTTGTAATCATGCATTTAGGGGTCAAGTATTTGGGTTTTGGTTTATTAGACTGAGCCTGGAGGGCCAATCTAGGTTTTTTATTATTTTATAACAAACTGCAGTTCTGAACTTATAATAGAATACATATGTAAATGAAGGCTCTATCTTTCAAATAAGAAATATTTTCACTGTGAGTTCATTGACCTTTACTATTTTGAAAGCAAGTTCTGAAACTGAAAACTTCCTATTTTATCTTGCGAATAAAGGCCTGGTTTTATCATGTTGATTTGGGAAATCAGATTTTGCCCACTGTAATCCATTATTCATACTTGCCAAGCTATTCTGAAATAAATTTCAGGGCTCTGAAAGATTTTATATAAAGGAATATGACAGAAGTTTTTCAGCCTGTCAGATAATTTGACTGGTTATGCTGCATAAATACTGAGGATTTTAATAATTGCTGTTCTGCAAGCAATGCTTCTTGCAAATATAATTCATCTTTCTTGAATTTTTCTGTCAGATGCCTGAAGAGACACTGCTTCTATTTCAAATTGTAATTTGGTGCTAATTTGAAGTCACCATGTTTCAGGTTTTGGTGTTGCTTAGTGTTATGAAGTGCCCAAACAGTAATGAGCAGTAAGTCTGCTGCACTGTTCAGTGTCTTTTATATAATTATGGAATGAACATACATGTGTATGCATGTTCTGAAAAATTAAAGAGGAATAAAGCCTGCTATTCCTTGTGTGGTCAAAAACCCAGAGAACAGAAGTAACTGGGTGGTGTTTCAACACAATTTGCACCTCCTCTCTTATTCAAAAGGAAAGACAAGGGTGTATTTTGCCCCAGCTATCTGCACATGACAGGTGGCTCCTTAGTGACCACAGTCAGCTGGCATAGGTTAGGGAAATCCCCAGGCTACTCTACTCTATAAAGAACCTGGATCAAAACATCGGGAAGCACCATTTATTTCCTCATGAGACACAGGATTTCCTCTTAGCAGAGAAGACCCTAAAGTGTGATAAGGCAGTGGACTGACAAATCAGTGCAATAATTTCTTATAATTTAAATAAATTAATGACTACTGCTGTCATGATTTAGAGTACTAATATTTGCTCAGAAACTTTTTTTTTTCAGCCTAGCATTCAGTTTCTGCAGCTGCCTCTGTTACCCTTAAAGCAAAAGCTTTCTTAGTTATAAGAAATTTTACCATAGTTTGAACACACAGAAAAAAAATTCTGAGTTGGTTTTTTTTTTTTTTTTTTTTTTTTTTATTTGAGAGAAAATTGTCCAGTTCCTCCTGCCCAGTTCCAGACTGGAAATGTACCTGTCTTTATAAGCACTCAGGAAAGTTATGTTTTTAGAGCTGTTACCTTATTTTTCAAAACCCACTTTTCCGAAGTAACTGAAGAACAGAACAATAAGGCAAAGCAAGACCAACCTGGCAAGGGCAGATACTCTGTAATTATGTGAATTTAAACACTTTAGAGGTTATTTGAAGACATCGAAGGCAAAAAAAAACAAACACCAAAAACAACCCCACACATGGGAGGGGAAAAAACCCAAACAAAAAAAAAACCAACTAAAAAAGGGGCTCAGTTGGGGCAGTTCAGTGGAGAACAACCTCATTTTTACTTTTCTCCCTGAGTCAACTCAACAGAAAGGTAAACAAACACAGTTTTGTGGGTTGGTGTTTTTGTGGGAATCTTGTGGTTTTTTAATGAGTGAATATACTCTTAGTTGTAAGTGGTTCCTACTTCCTCAAGGCTAATCTTGTGACAAAAAGAAAGATTTTGGAGATGTGAATTTAAAAGCGAAACAAAACAGAAAAGCAAAGAAAAAAACAACAAAAAAACCCGTGTCCTTTCAATTTGTCCTGAATACGGGAATAATAGGGGAGGTTGTTGCGAAAAGTCTGTCCATGTGTATATATAATTATGTATTGGTGAGGTGGGTGGAAAGTTTTAGAACCTGCTTAAAGTTTTAAACGGTACTTCATTCCACTTCATGTGTACACTTAAAAGAAAATAATTGCTGAAACATTAAGGAGCAATCTCATACAATCTTGCAAAAATCATCTAGCTGACATGACACAGGAAGTCCTGCTTACCATTCTTCTGATTTTCTCTTTGAATTTGTTTTAGTGCTTTTGTTTTACACACACACACACAAAATTCAAAAAAAAAAAAAGTAAATTCTTAGCTTAAGTAGCAAAGGGGCACATCTCAGAGGAAGAAAGAATCTCCATCTGCAGAACTCAAATATCCTAAGTAATTTTCTACAGCAGTATATGAACAGGACACTTCTGCTTTCATCTTCTGTTCAGATAGTGGCTTGGAGAACCATAAAATAATTGCTGCTAGGCTGCTCTTTGCAGAGGAAAGAACAAATAGCAGCACTATGATCTTACATCCCCTAAAGGAGCAAAATATTTTGTCCATGGAAGTTTTATGTATCTGAGTCTCAACATCTGCTTGAAATACTAACTGGATTTATTTCAGCTTCAGGGAGGAAGTTTGACATCAAATCCAGAGTAAACAAAGCAAAATAAAGTGTTATACCTTACCTATTGTCAGGACCCTTTCCTGATCCCTTACTGGTGTAACTGCTCTTGGTTACAGATGTTAAATCACGATCTGCAAGGTTAATCAAGTGATCTAAGTGCTTGAAAAACAAGACTAAAGAAGGACTCATAAAAGTAGATTAGATAAACTAAGAAAAAAGTTTGTGCTTTTTTCTCTTTTAACTATCTTTGTACTTTGACCATTGCAAAAGAATCATTCTCTAAATACTTCTCTTTAATCACTTGCAGGATGTATCTAACCTGTTCCAGTAATAGAGTCTTGGGGAGTCCTGGGCTTTTTCCTTCTTAGGTAAGGACTGGAGCACATGGATTCCTTCCTGTAGAAGCCATAACGTGTGGCAGTCCAGCTCTTCCACACCCACTGATGGCTGCGATGTGTTAAGAGACCGAGAGATGGGAAACGTTCTCAGTCCACCAGCTTTATCACAAAACATATTAATGGACTTTTGCCTTGTGGCTGACTTTCTTTTGGCGTTGAATACTTGGCTGTGGAAAGCATAACTGGAGTGTAGAGGATGTGAAGAGAAGAATATAATGAGACAGGACTGAAAAACAGCAGTTGGTGAGGTGGCTTGCAGCTACCAAAAGGGACCATGCAGCCCTGAAGGCTGCTTCTTACCCATGCCAGCTAAATATCTCATTAGGGTTCAGGTAGAAGAGCACTAATCCTCACTCCACCCTTTCTTCTGCATCTTCTAATGTGCATTTTTTGTCTCAGCATGCACACAAATCCTTACCTGGACTCTCTCAGCAGACAATGCAAGGGTAACACTGTCCAAAATCCTACTGAAGGTACGTTATAATGTGCATTCCTAAAATTATGCATATGGCGTTGAAGTTGCTTTGTCTCTGACTTGGTTTGCTTATCTCAGTACCTCTTCAGTTTATTCCCTAATCCCTCAGCCTGGGAGGATTAACCTTCCAGAGCCTATCCTTTATGGACTTTACAGGATAACCAAAGGAAAGAAAAGATTCTCATCTTCTGTTCAGACCTCTATCTGGCACAGAATTTTATCTTGAGGCTGACTTTTACCCTGAATTTGTCAGCAAAGGTTGCAACATAAATTTCAAATTTTTATCTTTCTCTCCTAATATTACTGTTCTGCCATTTGTTTTATTTCTCTAACCTTATTCATTTGTTGTTTGTTTTTTTCCCTTCTGGCCAAGTCCTGTAAATTGCACTTTCTTGAGAGTTTCCATATCAGTGAAGATCTCACCTGCAATGCCTCTTTCCTTTATTCCCTGTGTGCCTCTTCCCCATTGAAAAAGTAATCCTGACATTCTTTTATGAACTGTGTCAGTATTTCAGTATCTTCATCTAAGAATAGATACAATTATATACATAAATAAAAGGAAGTCACGTAGTATGTTGTGAAGATAACATTCTGTGTTTTCCATGACATACTTAAAAGAATTGCCCCTGAAGACTAAAACTGAGTTTCATAGGATACAAAAAATGCAATTTCAAGACTTTTTCTATAACCAAGTTTTATTTAAAACAAAGAAACCTTTGGTGGTTACACTGATTCCAGGGGAGACTGGGGCAGGGAGAAATTGTTCAGCTTAAGGTCCCATGACTCAAAATATTTGTTTTTCTCTTTCCTCTCAAATCCTGAAGTTGAAATAAAGTTCCTGTGTTGTTTATTAAAAGACAAAAAACTACAAAAGTATTATAAAGTAGGAGAAGAGAAAAAGAAAATCTTTTTGGAAGGATTATGTGCAAAAGTAGCCCTCAGAGGTAGAAGGTAGTTATGGTCAACCCTGATAACAGAATTTATCACATCAGTGGTTGAAGATTCTTTTTTGCTGCAGAAAGGCATTATTTTTGTTGAACTCTGTGACAGTATGATGCATACTACTAATGATAGCATCACTGAGTGAATTTTGGATTGAGTAGAGTTAGTTTTCTTCACTGTAGCTACTATATGGGTCTACGTTTTGGATTTTTTCAGAACACAGTGTTGATGTAGAAACATTTCTGCTGCTGCTGAGCAGTGGTTACACATGGACTGTTCTGCTATTCACAAACCCTGCAAGCAAGCCAGCGGGGAGTGCAGAAGAAGCTCTGAGGGAGCACAGCCAGGACAGCTGAGCCAAGCCAGCGAAAGGGATATTCCACGAGGTGACACACTCTGTGTGTAAAGCTGAGGGAGTAAGAGGGAAGGAGGGGATATTCAGAGTTATGGCATTTGTCTCCCCCAGTAACCATGGCTCATGTAGCCCTGCTTTCACGGGGATGTCTGAACACCTGCCTGCCCATGGGGAACCATGAAAGAATTCCTCGTTTTGCTTTGCTCCTGTGAGTGTGGCTTTTGTTTTACCTACTAAACTGTATTTATCTCAACCCAAGAGTTTTCTCACTTCTGCCCTTCTCCCCCTATTCTCTCACCCATTCCACTGTGGGGGAGTGAGCAAGAAACTGTGTAGGACTTTGTTGCTGGCTGAGGTTAAACCAGGAAAATCACACAACAGTGTCATCCAATATCACTATCACAGTCATACTGGTTTTCACTTGAGCAATTACAGGCTATTTCAGCTGATCAAATAATCTTTGCCATTAAATTTCATGTTATTTTCTCCAAGATCCCTGCCATGCTCCACTTTTCTACTGGCATTATGTGAAGACCCAGAAAAAAATTTGACTAATTGTCTGGGCCCATAAATTCTGTTAAGCTGGAGACTTTAAAGAGTAGCTGTGTGGGAGAACTGTCATAGTGATTCTTTACCTCATGGAAAGTGTCAGGTACTCACTCTGCTGTTTCAAATGACCATTTGTTATAGAAGGAATTATGAGATGAAATATTAAGGGCGAACTCTACCATGCAAACAAAAAATCTTGCATGCAGAGAAGAAAACGAAGGCTGCTAAGGATTGTGAATCAAGAGGTGACTCAAAGGCAGCCAAGTAAAAGAAGAAAATGTGAAAATTATTGGGGATGGAGAACCATCATGCATGAAGGTGATAAATAACACTAGCACGATAATGATAAGGTGCAGGGAGGAAGGCAACACGAGTAATTTGATCTGAAACTGCGTGTGCCATAAAGGGCAGACCAAAAACCTAGGCTTGGCTCGACTTGAAAGGGCAAATGTGTAATTTAACATATGTGAGCTTCCAGCTTGCTCTCCAAGAGAAGGGGAGTTAGGGCATGAGCAAAATAACAGGCAGTGACATTTTAGTAGAGATTGTATGAGTGGACTTTCTCCTGAGGAAGCAGCATCGTTTTTAGGATTCTGAAGCTGGGAGAAGTCAGCTGCTCTAGGCCACCCAACTGGCTGCCTTGGCAACAAAAAAGAAGCCTCCAAAGCCAAACTAAGATGCACCAACATATTTTCTCTGATAAGAAAACTGCCTTCTCCCTTAATAGTCAACAAACAATTATTACTTTGCAACTCATAAGTTTTTGGACTGCTTAATGTGATTTGGTGAAATTTTTGCCAATCACACATGAAGTGAGGTTAGTAATTGTGGAAAATGAATGTTTTATGATTTTTCTTGAGAGGACATAAGCTGATTTATTTTTTTAAAAAATCAAATTGAATTTATTACAGAGCAGGAAACTTATTGGGAACAAAAGGGTAAAATCAGAAGGGGTTTTTGGGGGGATAGGAAATGGTTCTGAGAGTGGCCTGTCTTCATGTGATAAGTGATGAGAATTGATAATAGTTTAAGTGGATGCAATGAATTGATTTTTTTTTTTCCTCCGGGATAAACTCAATTAGCCTGGGTTTAAGAGTGGACAACTGACTTTGAAGCTAATTTTCAGTGACTGAGAAAGCAGAAAAGGGAGCTGTTACACGTGAATCTGAAAGAGACATCATATTGAGTTGAAGCACAAAGTAGTGCAATGGTCTCTGTTATCTTTACAAATGACTAAAGGAAGCCATGGCACTATGCCATTGAAGATTAACCTATATTTGGGTGGTTTTGAGCTGATATAGACCACACTGTCTGACTCACAGGCAATGTGATCGCAACAATGACTCTTACAGAAAGCTGTGACTGAGGTTATTCATGGGAGATTCTCAGAACTGAAAGGAAGAAGGTCCTTGCTGCAAAACGTGCATTTGAATTTGGAATTAAGGAAGACCAAAGTATGAACCAAGTTCAGATCTCCTATCTTGGGTCCCTGATGAGAGATTTTTGTCAGATAATTCTCGATTCCAGTGCATGCACAGAAACTGCTGATCACTGCCCAGAAGCTGTTTCAAAGACTTTAAGTTGTGTAACTTGATCAAGACTTTTCACAAGCTCAGTGTCACAAACTCTGTGTTTTAGCTCCTGTCCACTGCCATTCCAAAACCACCAAAGGGGCAGAAGGCTCTAGTACTGCAATGTCTAATTACAGGCACTCTCAGTGGGTTTTTCTGTCAGTGGATATTTGTTAGCTGGAGGAGCTTGACAGAATATCCAGTCTATAGCATAGCTTCTGCAGTAACACATCTGTACACTAACATAGACATAAATTGTATGTTATGGCAGAACTCTGCCGGTTTTTGGATACATGTGATTTCCTTGTGAAAGCTGAGATCACTGCAAGTGACAGGACTGAAGTCCTTGTTTTATTCACAAAGTTCACCAAGTTCACTAGTCCTGGATGAACTTCTCTCACCTTTGGTTGAGAGACTATCTTGTGTCATCATCATATCTTAGCCATAGGACTGTTCCAAGAAACTAGAGAAAATTGTGACATAAGAAATGCACATGCTTTTAAAAAAGTACCCAGCTCAGGGGATTTCTCAGACTACAATTTTTAGAGTTTTTTTTGATACAAACTTGCATTTGATCTGCAGTCATGTCAAAGTGTAGAAATTTTGAGTAAATATAGGAGCACTCGTGCCCCTGTTCATATGTAAAAGAATTCACTGCTAAATGAAATCTCCACTTATGATGTAGAATGAAAATGAAAGTTACCTTTTTAAAACCACAAAAATACAAATTGATGAGATTCTCAATAGCTAATTATTGTCTACAGCTCTTTTGGGAAGAATATAATTTTGGGGAGCTGAAAGAGTAGAAAAACATGTGCTAATTGCTTTCTATTTTCACCTTCACCAGGGATTCAACTGGATTCCCTAGAATAACACATATTTTGAGGGAATACCTCTGGTACTGGACCCTGCACAAAATCAGAGGAGAAGCTACTAGAGCCTGTTGCTGAGAAAACAGTTCTGAACTTTGACTTTATTAAATCAAATACTGAGAGAGAATAGGGCTAGATTTGTATGATACTTGTCTGAAAGACAAGAAGTCTGGTTTCAGGAAACAAAGCATACATATTGTATGTAGAAACAATCAATAATTTAGGTAGGAAAGGACCTCTGGTCACACCAACCACCACTGTGTAGAGCAGGGCCAATTTATATCATGGGCTTCATGTCCTTGATCTTCATCCAGTATCTCAGGGGAGGAAGAACCCCAGTCTTTGCAGACAAACCCCTTTTGAGGAGTTCAGTATCATCACTGTGAAACATTTCTACTATCAAGCTCGAATTACCCTTTTTCCAGCCTCTCTTTCAGCCTCTGTGCACCCCAGGATGAGACCGGCTCTCAGTTCTGTGAGAGCATTAAGCTCTCTCTCAGACCCCCTTTCCTTCAGAATGAGGAAGGCTTTCCTCAGGACCTCACCCTCTCCTTGTACAGCATGAAACCTCCTTCTGCTGTTGTCACTAAAATAAATGAAAAAATGTGCATTAATATCATCCAAAGATAAAATCAAAAATAGAACTATAACTAGATGATTGTAAATACTCCTGAGTGTAACATTTTTGTGCTCCTGAAAGGCACTGTAAATAACCCAATATTTGCATTAAGAAAATACAAAACTTTTTTCAGGATTAGGTGAATTTTTCTGATAGATGTAATTATTGTTCCTTTTTGAGAATCAATCTCCTATCCCCTCTGAAAACAAAGATAATCTAGTATAAATATTTAGCATTTACATATGAGTAAATTTTTCCACTACCCTTGCTTTAGCATGATTGAAATGAACATTTCAGAGGAAAATAAAGTGCAAAAAAAAAATTATCTTTGCACTAGGCTTTTAGATTTTATTTTTATTTAAATAAACCAGCACATCAAATTGATCCAGTGCTTATAGATTTCAAAAGAAAGACTTTAAGTCCTTCAAGATTTTGAAAGAAAGAAAAGTAACACAGCCATAAACAGCAACAGTCATAGAAAAACTGGTAAAAAAAGAAAAGATATTGAGACTTGAATAAGAAAACCAAGAGGTGAAATGTCACATTTGCAACAAAGAACTTAAAATCTACCTCCCCAGTGCCACAGAGGTGTGTGGAACACCCTCTTGGCAGCACTGACAATAACATCAAATCTGCTTTAATGTGGTTTTGATAATAATAACTTGCCTGAGAATGTTTAAAATGTGCTAATGATTTAAGAGCAGAAAAACTTTTCACACTGATCAACCCCATACTTGACTTGCGGCACCCTAAGTGATGATGACCTTTCTGAAGTGTCATCAGAACTAAGGCAGAGGAGAGTTGCTATTTCTGCTATATGCATCTATGTATTAAGCATTTTTAAGGGAGAAGAAAAAATAGATTAAATAAGTGAAAATTATTTTGGACCGTAGTCAGAAGTAAAATGACTGACTGATTTAATTCACTGCAACTTTAATCAATTACAAGTCACTTTTCAAGTAGAATCTACCAACTGATTTTTCTAGGCTTAGAACATAATATTACATGGAGTTTTAAAATTCTTTGTAAACAGATACTCTATACTATATTAATAACTATATAGGTATTTATTTCCAAAGAAAAGGCCAATTACAACTAATTACAATAAAGGCAAAAGGTTTGGAAATAACCCCAACAATTCCCACTTTTGAGAAGATGCAGTCCTACACAGTCTGCAAACCTCAATACGTGAGTAAAACTTATGAATGTGTTGTAACCTTCATTTACCCATGAAAAACAATGATGGATGCTTTGTAAGTAAAGAGTTGCACACTGTGGTGTTCTGACACCTATCCTAAACTTTGGATTGCCAATTAGTAATTCAGTGCATTTCTTTTATGCCACTGGGCTGGCCAATTAAATGTTAGTGAAATAAAGGACTGCTGACTGAGTGCAGATTTTTTTAATTATGAAGCCCTAGACATACATATTACATTCCTAAATTGTAAGCTCAAAGGAAAAAAATAAAGTTCTGGAAGATAAGAAACAAATGGGAAATGAGTTATGAACAAGGGAAAATGCTATTATGGGGAAGTGCAGAGAAAGTAAATTAAATTTACTTTAAGTTAAAGATTAATTTTATAAATCTCATTTGGGAATAGCCACACAAGGAAAGGCTCTGCACTAATTAGCATATTTTTACATTTATGTAACTTGTGATTTTATCCATTTTTTCTTTCTGTGTTGTCTTTAGGCATTGTATGCTGATACTGATTTTAAAAATTTCTGTAGAAAAGGGTTTTTTTATGTTTTTGATGGCTATGTTTTATATGAGTACATATGGTCTTAACCCCTCAAACTTTACAGGGAACATATGTGTCCATTTTGGGGTTTCTCAGTACAGAAAGATAAGGAACTACTGGAGAGGGTCCACTGGAGGGCCACAAATATGACTAAGGGAATGGAGGTTCTTTCATATGGAGAGAGACTGAGGGAGCTGGACCTGTTTAGTCTGGAGAAGAGAAGACTGAGGGAGTATCTCATCAATGCATAGAAATATCTTAAAGGTGGTGCCAGACACTTTTCAGTGGTGCCCAGTGACAGGATGAGGAGCTAAAACACAGCAAGTTCCACCTCAACGTGAGGAGGAATTTCTTTACGTTGAGGGTGGCAGAGCCCTGGGATAGGCTGCTCAGGGAGGTCACAGGGTATCCTCTCTGCAGACTATCAAATCCTGTCTGGGTGAGTTCCTGTGTAACCTGCTCTACACGACCCTGCCTTGACAGGGAGATTTGCAACTCCAACTATCTAATGTACAAAAATCCCTTTTTTCAGAAGCAAGTGCAAGTCATTGGGCTTTTAGTTCAAGGAACTAATAGTAAAGTTAATTTTCCTATCCTTATTTAGAACTGTAAAGCAGAAACTTTATTATGTGTGGATGTATGTCAATGTATCAGAAATACCCATCTCTACATTATATTCTAACTGTATCACTGTGTGCAGGTTTATAAAATGCTAAGTAACTTGCAGCTCATGTAGGCACTTTAAATACTCAGAGATATATGTTCACTGATATTTTTTGATTAGAAAAATATTACTTTGTGTATGTGTTTGTGTTTATTTTTTATTTTATTATTTACTATATACATTTTGAGTTGCATCTCAGTGCTGTTTATGGCTACAGATTAAAATCCATTTATCTAGAAACAGATTTCTCCTCTTTTCTGGAGCAGTGAAACGTCAGTTGACATATTAGTGTTCTCTCAGTTCTTAAGATTGAATAATATCTTCTTCCTCACAGCAATTTCCACTTCCTATACGGAAAAGGTAATTTGCCAAATTTCTGAAAATGTTTCACGTTTTAAAACTTCTCTCCACCACACCCTTCTTTTTTATTACAATATCCCAAAGGCTCTTTTTCTTTGCTGTTACTTTTGAAAACATTATCATCATTAATAAGAGTTAATAAGAAGTTAGACAATACCATACTAAAGAAAATAACTCACTGTTTTTAAAACTTTTTCTCAAATGTCAGTCTTCAATCCACTGCTGACACCCCACTATTATGCCTTTAAATGTGTTAAAGGACAGGAGAAAGGGGATCTGCCTCCTTATTTGGTCAGGCATGAAGGCTTCTGGACTTTTCATTGGCTTCATTGGCATTTTGTTTGTTTCTTTGCTTTTGGGTTTTTTTGGTTGCTGATTTTTTTCCCCTTCTGTGTGAAATTTCTGATGTCTGTTTCCAAGTCTATTTACCAGAAAACTGGATCCCTTTTAGCAGAAATAAAAACTCCTTGCCTTCTGCATTTTGTCTCTTTTCCTTAATAGATGTGTTCTCTCCTCATTCTTAGTCAAATATATATTTAAATTCCATGAATGATTGAAGTTCTCCATATTGTATTTCGAGTGGGACATTATTGATCTTATTCCTGATGGTTCACTTGTCTCATGGTCTTTTCAACTCATGAACATATAGAAGTTTCCTGCCATATCCTACAACATTTTGAGGCACTTCTATCCTCTTTCACTTCAGCTGCTGTTGTAAACTTCCTTTTATGTCTGCAGTAAGCAAAGTGTAGAGCTTTACTTTTAAACACAAATATTGATGGGGAGGATTTTTTTTTTCTTTGAGATAAGGTCTCAAGACAGGATCAATGAATTTGATAATAAGATGGGTAAAAAGAAGACACAAAATAGAGTAAGTCTAATTTTTAAAAATGATTGCTTCTCTAACCATTTAGTTTTAAAATCACTTTCTCTTGCTGCCTAATTTTTCTCTAATTCCTGAAGGAATGGAACAGTTAAGCCTCAGAGGTTTAACATTTAATTGTAATAAAAAGTCTGATAAATGAGAAAGAAGAGGACAGAGAGAGAGGATAAAAATAAAGGTGACAAAAGAGGTCTGGCAACAATGGCAGGAATAAATCTCTATTAGATTCAAGTAATACATTTCCAGTGCTGGCTCTCGATTTAAAGAAAGGAAATAATGAAAATTTAACAAGAGCAGTAAATTTCAGCAAGAACCCCCTTTTTAAAAAGAAACTGGAAACCATTAAAATTGAAAGAGGACTTGTACAGAGTGATAAGGGGGGATATGGGGATATGACTTCATTTGTGTAAACAGGAAATTTCAGTATGAAAAGAGCATTAAACTGGAAGAAACAAAAATGAGCAGTGTGTTTATAAACCACTAAATTTGAATCAAAATAACAGAGGAGAAAGTAGTTTTTGCACTGATCCTTATTTTGGTTAAATTAAAATTTGTTAAATATATTAATGCTCTCCATGATTTGTAGACATAACCACCATGTGCATGCTGAAGTTCATTTTCATTTTATAAAACTAACATTATAAAAATTCTTGCAGTCCATTTTAAACAGGTTCCTATACCTATTTCTATTTCATTTCATATCCACAGGTATGTCAGGTCTACAAAAATGCCAGTAAACTTCATAAAGAAAGTCCCCCATTAGCATAAAAAAACGTTTGCAGAATGGTGTCCAAAACCTCCTGTTTTTATGATGGCACCTAAAATATTGAATAGGTTGCACGTTTTATTTTCAGATGTACAGAACTCAATATTTCTTAATGAAATGATCAATGGTTACTGATTATTATCAACGATTTCCAAAGTTATTACTATTTAAACTAAGTTTCCAGTGCATGGGTCATTTTCATTGCTTTCTCCATTTGTGGGTGTAGGCATAACTTACTCTGTGTGTGGAAATTGGTTTTTAGGAGAAATATTTTGCAACGGAATAGTTGTAAAGTATGTTAAGTTTCTGAAATTGCAACTGATTAACACAGCTGAAGACCTTTTAAAGAAGGTCTTTTTACAAGGTCACGTGCAGACAGGAGAAGGGGGAATGGCTTCCAACTGAAAGAGTGTGTGTTTAGATTACATATGAGGAAGAAAACGTGTGCATCACCTTCTCTTTGCTCTACCTCAAGGTATTAAAGAACTGAGGGCTCTTCAAAATATTTGGTGGGTGAATTTTTGGGGCCTTGTGTATTTTCAAAAGTAAAATTACCCCCCATGAGGCTTGGAGTTTTACGTATGGCTTCAGAGTTGACAAAACATCTCTGTGTCCAATCTGAAATTTTGTGGATATCAGCAGAGAAGTAAATAATAATAATAATTTTTAAAAAATCTGCATCAACTTAGGGCATATTTACATATACTTAATACCATAGTAGGCATAAACATACATGTACAGGGTTTTCTTGCTGTCAAGGGTGAGTCTATCTTGCATATAAATATGAAACAATACAAAGAACTTGTTTCTTTGTCACTTTACAGGGCAGGAAAAACACCTTATCAAGTGAATTTTGTAATGCAGAATTTTGAGAAGTAAGACTCTCCAGTCTTCAGTTTTTCCCTTCAGTTCTTCTCTTCATTTCTGCTGCAGTGGAGAACTTTCCTGTTTTTGTGGAGATTGATTGTTAACCTAATTTAGGTTAAATGTATAGACACTGACCTTGAAAACTTAATATTGTAAAATTGATTCCAAGAAGATTTGATTTTTTTTTTAATGCAAAAACCGTAGACTTCAGAATTTACTCAGAAATGCAGAAAACACACACAGAGCAAAAGCTGGAGTGTCTAGGGACTTATCTAACAAATTATAATGACGGTACTTTATAACCACATTTCCATGTATAAAATTATACATTTGTACATTTCACATGGACTATAACTAGGTTATGGTAAAATCTCGATTAAAACTGCATCCAAGATAAATCTCTGGGTTTGAATATTCAAGTATTTGAAAGGATTTTGTGCAAAACAATAATCTAGACTGAGATTTGTTATACATAGTTTTAATTTTTATACTGAACAGGCACTTCATTTTTTTTTTTATTAAGCTTGAAGGTGGTCTTAGTCCATGTATCTACAATGATGAAGATATGCAGTGTCTTAACATAATAATTCTAATTATATTTTTTGTACTCTGGAGGGTCAGATGTTTTTCTTCTTGGCTTTCAGTGTCGCAATCCCCTAAGACTAAACCAGGGTTCAAGTACAATTTTTATCATATCTTTATGAACATTAGATATATTTATCCCAGGTTATTCAATTATTTTAGTCTCCCATTTAACATTCAGTTTTACCAAGTGAGCTATAAAGCACCCTACCTGAACTTAAAATTGTATAAATTTATTTTATGATCCAGGAGCCCCTGGTGGTCTAGTGGTTAAGGACACGGCGCTGTCACCGCCGAGACCCGGGTTCGATTCCTGGTCAGGGC
>JAYRBT010000093.1:32870938-32883718 GCA_036023395.1 Myiotriccus ornatus
AAGCGTGGGTAGAGCCCAAGCGTGGGTAGAGCCCTCCTAGAATCTTCGTTCGTGAAGCCTAGCCATGATGATGATGATGATGACTGAATAACATCTTGTTGAGTATAGCTGAGGAAATGCTATTTCTACAGGCTTGATCATGAAATTTCTTCATGCTTGGTCACACCACTGAAGAAATGCTATTCTGCACACTGAGGAAGTAAAGCATGAGCAACTGGATTACGATACAAGAACAGATTTTTGTTATTTTCTAGTACAGAAGAGATAATTTTTTTGCAAAACAAAGATTGCTTTATCAGTTCAAAGATATAACCCATTTCAAATTATATTTTAATTCTTGCAAGAGGTTACACCTAAACAGCCGATATATTCTACCATATTTATTTTTCACACTAAGCTTTTCTTCTCTGACACAGAAGACAGAGTTTACCATATAGTAGTATTCAACATTTTATGCTTTCAGACTTGGTGTTTGTGGCTCTACTAAGCTCATCTTAATGATCAAGTATTTCAAAAACAGTTCCTCAGTCATAAAATTTTATGAACAAAAATAACATTTTTTTTTTTCGCCTTCCCAACAGAAATGGAAAAGGCAACCCTTACAGCCCACACAAGCCTCCCTTGAGGCATTTCTAAGACAACAGGTAAGGCTTGTTTTGGTTTAACTTTATATGAAAATGATAATTTGCTTTCACAAAAAAAAAACCAAAAAACAAACAAAAGACCAAAAACAAAATACCAAAAACCAAACCCACCAAGCAAAACTAACACAAACCCCAAACCCCAAACCAAACAAACAAAAGCAAAAACCAACCAAGCAAAAAAAAAAAAAAAAAAGGAGCCAGTGACTTGAAATCTCTGAGGGGGATGTCTTCTCCCATGTAAAAAACCCCCAACTAACTAACATTCTACACCCATTGTATAAATTACTTTGACTAGTTTAATGTCATATTCATGACTGAAGCATGAACATCCTTTTATAAAAATAGGTTGGTCACAGTTGGTCACAACAGAGCTTGCTCCATGACCTCTAGGACACAGAAGGAGTGAGTTATATTCTCTGCAACATCAGCAGATGTGTGAGGAGCCACAAACCCCTCTTCTTCAAACAGGATCAGGGAGATGGAGAAACCCCCCATATCTGCCAGATAAACTAATCTCATGTGCAGAGTAACAACCCTGAAAGAGTTTTGTCACAAGGAGTTGCTCCATGAGCAGTAGCTCCGCAGTCTGTAATTAGCCAGGCTAATTACAGACTGCATCAGAGGTGCTCAAGTGCTCAGCCCAGCCCAGCCTAACTTTGCTCTTCAGAGGTTAAAAGTCACCACAGAGAGCTGGAGGGCGTAGTGGATCTGAGCTGCCCTTCACTCTTTACATCACCCGGGGTGTGAAGTGACCAGTAACTTATCGAAGAATACTCTGAAGTGTTGCTTTACACAGGGACACAACTGTAAATTTTTTACCCTTACACTGTGTTCTTTTGAACTTTTTTCAGAACTTGAGTAATCCAGTGAAAGTTGACAGGTTTTTAAGTAATTTCTCATCCTATAAAGTAACAACAGTCTTACAATTTTTTTCTGGTCAACTTAGAAAGATTTAGAACCAGTAAAGCAGTGGGCTTCTGTAACACTAAATATAAGCTTTGTTATCAAGAAAATAAGGCATAGCTCTAGATTCACACCCTTAAAATTCCCATTGAATTTATTAAAACTAGTTTTCAAATTCATTGTCTTCTGGGTCAGTGTAATGATACGTAATATTATTATCTGTAAAAACATAGTTTATTTTACATTTCACGTTAGTTTGCTTCACTGTGATTAGAGTTTCTTTGTGTCCTGGTTTCAGCTAGGGTAGTATTAATTTCTTCTCAGCAGCTGTTAACAGTGCTGTGTTTTGGATTCAGAATGAGAATGGTGTTAATAACACAACAATGTTTTGGTTCTTTGCTGAGCTGTGCTTATCCTGCATCAAGGATGTTTTTTCTTGTCTCCTGCTCTGCCAGTGAAGAGCTACCAAAAGAAACTGGGAGGGAGCACAGCTGGGACAGGTGACCCAAGCTGACCAAAGGGACATTCCACACCATACAACATCGTGCCCAGTATACAATCTAGAGGGAGTTACCCAGAAGAGAGGCCAATCTGTGTTAAGGAAGGGGGGTCTGGCGCTGGCCAGTGGGTGGTGAGCAACTGCATTTGTGCATCACTGTTTTTTCACCTTATTGTTATCATTATAATTTACCACTGTTACTGTATATTTTTTTTACCTTGTTTTTGATTATTAAACTGTTCCTACCTCAACATAAAAGTGTTATTTTGATTTGCCTCTCCATTCCACTGGGCTGGGGGGAGGGAAGAGATGGGTTGAGCGAGTGGCTCTGTGGTGTTTCATTTCCACCTGGGCTTAAACCACCACAGTTTTCTCTGTTGAATCTTATACAGAAAGTAAAAAGCAGGAGGAAGAATTCCTCCATGACAGAAGAGAGGCACCTCAGACTAAAATAATCCTTGTTCAGACAGGCTCTACAGTGACTTGCAGCCCTGTTGCGGTAGTGGTTTACAGAGGAAAGATTTTAGTAACTGGAGATTCCCAGAACCAATTTGGTAATATGGAGATACTTCTTCTATTTTAATCTCTCTGTCACTCTCTCTCTTCTACTCCCCTCCTTTTCCCTACTTCTTTCTCTTTTGCTGTCTCACATTTACCATTAAATAAAACACATACTATTGACTTTGGCTTTTGGTCTTGTTTGTGCCTTAATGTGGGCAGAGGCATTTAGAATGATCTTAATAACTGGATCATAACACTCAGGGTACAAAAAGATTAATAAAGGTGCATTACATCATTTTTTATTTGGTTTAAACTTAGAGAAGACAAATTGGTTAGGAACATTCTCTTTTAAATGAAAGTTTAAGTCCTGCTCTATGGATGCCAACCATCTGATATTTCAGGACTGGGTAAACACTTCTTAAACCACCTTTTTTCCTCTTGTTTATCAGACAGTTTACAGTTTAAGTAACAGAAAAGCCCCTATCCATTTTAACCCTCCTCACAGGCACAATCTTATCATCCCCATGTTTCACCCCGAATCTGTTTAAGTATTAGGCTTGAGGCTTCCTCTTGCATCTGTGTTTGAGTTGTATTTTGCAGAGCTATTCACCTCAGATATTACATGCCATGAATACGGAGCAGTATCCCTGATTTTACTTAAGACTCATCTGCTTTTCATTTCTTTTTGTTTCCAGTACTTGGCTCATTTTAACATAGCTCACCTTATCTAACTCTCTTCCTCCCCCAAAGGGAAATAACTATTGTCTCCTTGTTTGTGTTCCATGGATTTCCCTTTATCTTTATTTATTTTATTTTAGTCAGAATATAAAGCAATTGAATTATTTAGAAGAGAAATACCAATGCAATGCTATTGATAGCAGTAGGCATACATTAGATATGCTGATACTTACTGCCACTTTGAAACAGAAATAAATTTCAGCAATGTCCTCAGCAAAGCAGTAAGATATTCATGTCTAAATTATCTGTATGAAGAATAAGTTAATCAAAGAGACACAAGATCATGTTTGAAGAAAATCACTTTTTTTGTTTACCAAGTTACAATAAAATCCACTGTCTACAAATTACTATTTTGCACTAATAACCAAACATTATATAAAAGGAATTTTGTAATGGAAAGGTAGAAAGAAAAGAAACATAAAAAGAAAATGATTCAGACATTCTTTTTTAAAACCTGAGCTGTGAAATGCACTATCAGTGATCACTAATGAAAATAAAACCAGGAGAGGATAGAGGGCTTTTATCAAGGAAGTCTTACCACATTCATATAAAAAGTGTCCTCAAGGTATTTAGGCCTATTAAAAAAAAAACAAAAAATTAATTTGAACTTCTCTTGTAAACATCTTTTCTCTGTCATCTTGTCGCAGTTTTATAAAAAAAAATTAAATATATCAAATAAAATAAGGGAGTGATCACCCCTCGGCCTGGCCAAAAGAAGGGTCTCATTTTGTGAAAGGTTGTCTCATCTAGTTTCAGTTCCAAAGTATATTACAACAAAAATTTTTGATTGCAATCCAAACTGGAAATCTTGTGGGGAAAAAAAAAAATTAAAAAATTGAAATTTTTTGACTGTATGAAGAAATAAAATGGTTTTTTTGCACCATGCAATTTGTTTCCTGAAATTAATATGTAGTCCCTAAATTTGTGATTTTATCAGTTATGACTGCCATTAATTAAGTCAGCGTAGCTTGCCTTTTCATCAGAACTAATTAGAAAGTTAAGTGTCCAAGAATATGGTTTCCATAAAATAGCTAAAAACATTAACAGAGGGTCAGTCCTCACCAGCCACTTACAGGGGTACAGCAAGTCAAATTTTGGGACTTTTGAGGATTTCCTTCCCAGAAGAAAGACAGGGCAACAACGGGGGGGGGGAAATTAGACACATTACTGTGCATTTGAAGATAGAATGAAACATTTAAATCCCATTTGACAGAATGAATCAGAGGCTGAAATTTGTTCATTGTAAAATGTATAATGAATAGGACCTTATTAAAAATATTTTTTTTGGTGTTGGCTTTTTGGGGTTTGCCTCTTTGTTTGTTTTAGCTAAGTAGAAGCAAAGAAAATGGAGATATTAAGCAAACATGGTGTGGGTTTTACTCTTGCTTTTTCTGTCAACGGTTTCCACTCATCAGGACAGCACATGGCACACATGGATGCTGCATTTTGCTCTCCTTCTATAAGCTTGGGCCATTTCTGATTACAGAATAAGCAGTATCAGAGAAAAAAACTTCAATAATAGAATGGTAACACAACCCCCAAGACAGTTACTTCTTTTGCCTGCCAGGGTATGATGTTAAATTTATGACAGAAAATATACAATATCACAGAATTTGACTGTAATTAACACACATGATGAATAAAGATTTTCAAATGCCTTACCACATAGCACTCATTGCCCACACTGAAGGAGCAATACAAATTATACATGCTGAAAGATACACTAAACTAGCATAGGAAATTAATTTGATGAATATCTAGTACTTTAGTTGCATTCCACTCCTGCTGAGCTGGGAGCTAAATAAATGAGTTTCCCTGGAGCTTTCTGTGCTGAAGTGGTGGAAATCAAACACTGCCCTCTGCTTAATCTTTACAAAAGCCTATACAATTTAAAATTTGTGTGTGCCTTTTTAAAGATGATCTCAGAAAACCACTTTGTTAGCATGATTTTATTATGAACTGTATAACACCATGGAAACAAGGCAAGTAAAGTTTCTCATTTACTGTGAAAGAAGTGGGGCGCCAGGACCATGTCTTCAGGAAAACTACTATTTAGACTGAAAAAAAATAGAAGTAAATGTCCCTTTTTTTCACTGTTATTCCCAGCTACTTTGCATCTGCACTGACTCTGTTACCATGGACTTGCAGCTTTTATTCCTTTTTGGAAGCCTGGCTGGTTTCTCCCAAACACAATCCCTTCTAGGATACTTTGGGAAATATTGCTAAGTTACTACATTTCTTGTCAAATCTTGAGCTTCTGTGAGTTATCTCAGCTGCTTCCTCTGCCTCATCACAACACAGTAATTTACAGCTGATCTTGTCGATGCTATGTAGTTACCTAGTTTTGCAGTGACTCAACAACAGTTGTTAAATAGTTCCTACAAACTTCTCCATCCTGTTTCATTTACATTCTCCAGTGTATCAGCAGTCATATAGGCTGATTTGCTCCTGAATTTCCAAAGTCAGTGCCTGCTGTGGCTTTACTGCTCAAGCAGTTCAAGTTATCTCCAGTCAGTGCTGTTGGGAGCACTAGAAGACTGCACAAGAAAGAAGCAGAGACTCGTGCACAAGGAAAAGGTGGAAAAAGCGTTCTGAAGGAATAACCTTAACACTGTAACTACAACCTTGAATATCAAGAAAGCGAATATACTGTGAAACAAAAGTCTAACTGGCTAGGGTAATCCAATACACAATGCAGAATGCCTTGTTTAAAAAGTGGTTGCGTCAGTATGTGCATAGTAAATTAATCTCTAACTTTAGTCAGTCAGAACAGCCTGATCTAAATTTCAAAGAAATTATGGGACACAATCCAGAGGCAGCATTTAAGTCTATAAAAAGGGCTAAGTTTACAGCCATAGACAGGTCTTCATTGCAGTTATATCCGAGAGAGGTACATAGCATGAGCTCATATCTGATTTTCTACTTAAGAACAAAACTTCCTATATTCACAGGTAGTCACTTTCCAGTTCCTCAGCAAAGGCAATACCTGGGTTTATTTAATTGACTCATTTTATTATTTCTCCCTTAACATCTGCTATCCTTTCTTAGTTACCACATGGATCAATGTTTATTATGTGCAATCTCTTCTTCCAGTGATTTTCTAGCCCCACATCTTCTTCTCTCTTCAGCCTTCTAGATGCTCCATACATAGTGTTTCTGTATTTTTCTGAGGCCTTCTTTCAGCTTTGTTAACTCTCTTATACTACACTGTCAGACAACAATGATCCTGTATACATCACAAGTTCAGGGCAATAATTGAAAGACCATTTCAGCTGCTTCCAAAGCAAAGACATTTGCTTTCATCTGCAAAGTCTGCCCGAAATTGCCAGTCATTATGAGACACAGCAACCATTTTGAGCAGAGATGGAGAGAAAGCTGCCACAAGATTAAGGCTGTAGTAAAATCACAGCACATCAAAGCTAACCTAAAATGAGAACTACACAAAGGAAAGCCTTTCCTGTAGTAATGGGATGCTTCCAGGCAGAAACCTCTGAAATGTTCGAAGAGCTTTTCCTAGTTCTATCCTAACAGGGGCTTCATAAAACAGAATTGATATCCTTACAGCTCTTTGTCATATACTATATAGAAGATTCATAATAGGATCATGTGGGCACAACAAAAATAATTTTTAGAAGTCAAAGACCACTTACATTAATAGCTGGAGCAATTAAATACATAGTGTATCACTAGTGTGAAATATTTCTGCTAGGAAAGTTGAGCACAGAAATTAACAAAACTTCTGGGAAAGAAATTTTATGGGCAAGGTCATTCAGATATGCTGCCTTATGAGGAAAGGTTAAATTTTCAACCTGTGTAAACAATGGTGTCTTAAAAACTGTCACTCCTACAGCTTCTTATCTACCTATTAGCATTATCTAGAGAATAATCTACAATTTAGAAATAAGATCTTAAGTAGCAGCTGATTTCAGATGGGTGTGTCGTGGAGTCAAATACATAGATTTAAGACAGGATGAGTTCTAAAGTTTGTCTCAAGTTGTGATGGCAACCTAATCTTTCTGATATAGTCTTAAAAAATTCAGTGGGTTTATATCTCAAAATGTCTTGTGTGAAATATGTTAGTTCTCATCTTACTGCTAAATGCATCATCTTCTTTTCTGGGTTTCTAGTCTTTGCATAAATATATTAAAAATTTCCAAGCCTTCTGAGCCCATGAGGAAGTACCTAAATTTTAGGCTTCTACTTCTTCGGAGATACAGCTTATATTAGGGTTTGATGGCAAAGGAAACAAATGGGAAAGCAGTAAAATGTTCTTAGTTTGAAGATGTGGCCTTGGGAGTTGAGTTTTTTTACCGTTTAAATATATCTGTCTATGTATGGACTGTGTGTTCATGTTCTCTACAGACATACCATTAATGACAACACTCCAGCAGCTTTTGAAATAAGAGTAGCTACCAATAAAATGGCTAGTCAGGCACTTGAAATGTTCCTTTCCTTGATAATTATGTAGAGGTTTGCAATTTTTTTCAGCTAAGAGGCTACAGACACCAAAGAGTTGGATCTTGTCTTGAAACAAAACTGTTCAGAAGACCTGACAAAAAGTACCAGTGTTAAACTGGACTTTCTTAAGGCACAGAATAAACACAACTGAAAGACAAAGAGATGCAGACTCCATAGTATAACATCTGGGGCTTCAATTTAAGAAAATAAATACTTTTTGGAAATTCAAACAAACATAAGTATTTCCTTTTTTTCCTTAATAATTTCTCTGCAGAAAGTCTGGCAGCAGGAAAAGAAAGTGCATTTACTGGATATGCAAAATTATCCCCAAATTTGCTCTCATTCAGTGGCTGAAGAAGGAAAGAAAAATAAATGAGTCTTTGTTTGGAACAGATGCTTTATTGCAGTTATCCACGCTGAAAGACTCCAATCAAAACAAAGAGTTATTTACCAATGACAATTATTAAATCAAGAGTCCAAACCAAAGCCTGAGTGTGAACCAAGATGAGTTGGTATTTGTGTTTTCCCCGAGCATCTCTGAAAAGAAGTTGGCTGTGAGAAATTACTGATTTTCTGCACAACTTCGGGTTTTGTTTTCATTACCTTATAGAGAACAAAAAAGGTTTGGTGTATTTCTTGGTTACTGATTTTTATTTTCTCTCTTCTTCCCACTGGACTCTGAAAACAGACTTATCAACAGACTTCTTCAACTTCACATCTTATGCCTTTTTTTTCTTTTTCTTTACATTGATTTTCTAGTGAACTGGCAGACACAGAAATATTTAGGCTCAGGAATGAATAGCAGATCTATGTGAATTTTAGATCTTGCAATTAAACTTCACTCTGCTGAATATCTTCTTGTACCTACCAAATGTTATTTAGGAATCTCATTATCACAGCTTAGACCATTAAATAATAATGTCTCTCCTTTCGTGTTCCCAGCACAGTTTTATTCCTTTATTTCTTCAGACTTCCTTCCTTTTTTTTTATGAACAATAATGTAATTTGAATAGAAGTGTTATAATTAGATTTAATTTCAGTTTTGAAATAAAGTATATAATTTTCTAAGGGTCATAAAGAAAGTTAAAAGAAAAAAACAATTAGAGGACAGCACAGACTATGACCTGTAAGACAAATAACGTTTCTTCTTCTTTATAGAGTAGGACAGATATTGAGAAATTTTTGCATCAATGTTTATGAAATTACTGACTTTTGACTGCAGCGGAGATTGGTGGCTGTCTTGGCCACAGCAACCATGAAGTGATTGAGTTTAAAATCTCTGTTGGCAGGAGGAAAAGTGCCAGCAAAACCTCAGCTCTGGGCATGAGAGCAGACTTCAGGCTGCTCAGGGAACTAGGAAGGTCCCCTGGGAAAATGTTTTTAGAGTTGCTGCGGTCCATCAGTGCTGGTCACTTTTCAAACATCCTCGTCCCTGTGCTCTCCAACATCTCCATCAGTGACTTGGACTCAGCACTGGAAGGGACACTGAGCAAGTTTGCAGATGACCCAAAACTGGGAGGGGCTGCTGAGTCCCCCGAGGGCAGGGAGGACCTGCAGAGACACCTGGACAGATCCCAGGGCTGGGAATCTCCAACCATGGGAAGCTCAACAGGGGGAAGGGCCGGATCCTGCCCTGGGATGGGGAAACCCTGAGTTAGGAAGAAAGAGCCTTGGCAGGAGGTAGAACTTTACAGTACAATTATTACAATATGGGACATACCCTTTTAAAAAGATAAAACAATACTTAATACTGAAGGGGACAGGAAAGAATCAGGCAATCATCTACCATAAATGGCAGACTGTGCCATGAGCAGAGTGTTTCTGCAGAAGAACTCTGAAGTGCTCTTCCATTCATACCTTTTTAGGAAAGATTTAATAATGATGTTTAATTAATTCTAATACCTGAGCTGAGAACCAAGACACAAAGATTATTTTTTCTCTTTAAGAAAACTTAAAGATGTTTTTTAATAGAAAAAAAACAATGGTTATTGTGTTCTAATATACAGTGTTTCATTATCCACCTCTGTTGGGCTTTAAAAGCTTATTATTCATGGCTCATTTTTCCAATGGTAATAACAACCTATACATGGCACTGTATTTTCATTAAAAATCTCATTGTTTGGACTCCATTTTATTGGCATTTTGTAAGTATTATACATCATAATGCACTGTATGCTTGTGGATGTAAACAATATTGATAGCAGTTCAATTGCAACGAGTGATTTAATAATTGCCTGCTAATTTGACTTAGAGCAGAAGTTCTTTGTTTTTCAAACTCGATTTGCTTCTAGATCAATAAAGCAATGATAGGTTGCTGCAGAAGGGTTTTTTAGCATCTAATTAAAGATGCTGCTTGAATTATTCATGTATTATGGTCTTCTATGAATAATTTATGCATAAATTTCATTGGTAAAACTTAATTTTAACTTCAATAAAACCTTAAACCTTGTTACATTTTTCAAGGTCTTTCAAGATAATCTCTCCACAATTTTTATAAACAACAGTTGCCAATTAATACTTTAAAACTGCAAGCAGAAAATAAATTTAGGGACTGGATTTGGTTCATTAAAAAAAAATATATATATAAAGTTTGAGTAGATTAGTATTTCATTGAAGCAGAAGTGGAATTTCAAAGTCAAATCAGAATAGCATAGATTCATAATCCAAACAAGCACTATGGGCAGGACAGAGAGCAAGGAAGTATTGAATGTGATGGGACTGGACATAGAACATGATCATAACTTGACCTGGGCATAAATTACAAACTCCTGACTAAAATGTCACCCTCAAACTCACTTTTTAGTGGTTATGTAAGTGAACAGATGTTAGACAACAGAAAAAAATATAATTATCAGTAATTTTAGATAAATTTCAAATCATTTGGGTCACTGTGCTCAGAGTGCTCTGCAAGAGCTGACAAAACTAAAGGAAATGTCTCCATGTTTTTGTGGAAGGAAACATATGCTCACAGGCAATAAGGAAAAGCACTGAAAGGTACCATGGGCAGAGGAGCAGAACACAGTTGCTCTTCTGTTGTATATACAGCAGAGAACAGCCAACAACAGCTAAATACAGTCGTTTCACAGTCAGTCTCAAGCAACACTTGTATTGTTCAGGTTGATCACCCAAGCAAAATGTAATGTTGATTTTGCCTCTTCTGGCATCACAGCCACTATCACTTAAGCGTGAACAAGCTGTGAGTTGTTGGCAGACTGAACAGCTGTGTGACACCTAAGACTTAAAACTTACAGTGTCCTGGCTGCTGAGAGTAATGTTGCATAGGCAAGAGTGTCTTGGCTGCTGAAAGAAAAATTGCATAGTGTTAGAACTGCCTTGAGGCTGCCTCTCCCACTAAATCTTTTTAAATCAGCAAATGGCACTGTTAGACATGTATGTCATGCATGCTGTAAGCTTTGCAAGAAAAAAATAAGGCAGTAAATGTCTCAGTTTTGTGAGAAACAGCTCTCTAAAGTGACCAAGACAGAGTCTGGAGAAAAGCAAGCCTCTCGAGCTCTACTTCTTGAGTCCTGCTCTTATTTCGGTTTTATACAGACAAATCACACCAACCACATAGGAAAAATGAGAAGGCCTCCTTTTTAATTTCTCTCTGTATATTGAAAAATATGTGCGGTGTCAAGTTGCAGAAGTAATGTCATACTGCATAAATCAGAGCTATTTAATCAAGATGATTGGTCTTTCTGGTATGGAAAAGAGATAAAACTAGTCTCAATGGAAAAATCAGCAAATTAAATGTTGTTTCTGTGACATATTCCGAGTAACTTTCAACCCTTCTGTATTGAGTTTCGATATTTTTATTAGTGACACAACAAGCTTGGGTTCCTTTTGTTACAATTACATGGTGGAATGCTTACAGGTCAATAGATAGCCAACTTTTTCAATTAATTAAATTTAGTTATGTTTATCTTAAAATTGAAAAAAACTTTCAATTTCCTTGCTCATTTAACTGTCATGCAGGGTAGATAATATTGGTTTATTTGGCAATTTTTATTTTTTTTTTTATGCTTGGAAATTATTAGTTTCTTACACATGCTGGGATTTCTACAGTTGCTCAGTTCCAGACAATTCATAATTTCAAAGACTTTTATGCCAGCAGTTATTTTATGATTGATTGTAAGTCAGAAAGTATTACAATTATATTTTATGGAGTGTCTATCTTTTATGTATATCGACTTTAGGTAGTGTTTTGTCCTCTAGAGTCATTTCCCTTGATTTTTTCATAACCTCGCTGTTATGTAGATTTATGAAGGAAGGAGAAACTCAAAATATGGTCCACCTCCTTCCAGTACCTCTCCCTCAATCTCTATATGGCTATCACTTGCCTTATAACAAGTGTCTGGCTCAATGCATTCATTCATTCTAAAAGATTTTTTTAATGCATGGGGATTTTTTGCTGTGTGTTGAAGGACCTGGTGATTTTAGACATGTTTGCCAAAACTAATTCCCTTGGTTCAGTTATAAAAATAAACGTATATACCCCTTCTACATTAGCACATGTAGAAGGCAGTTGTTCATGTATGTGACTTCTAATTTATCAGGAAAGGGCTTAAGGTCATAAAGTAGAAGCTGATGGATTTTAATAGAATATGACTGGTTTGAGTTTTGAATTTGAACAAGGTTTTCAGACCTCTGCCCAGTACAGCTCAAATTTTTGGTCAGTGTCACGGCAGAGTCAGTTTCATTTTATTGCATTACACACAACAACATGTTCACCAGAAATTTGTGTTATTTTTTATTAACTTTCCAACATTCATTTGTTTTTTTTCTTAGTCTCAGATGTTTCATGTGGATCACAATTGTTTACTGGGAAGTGAATTTTCATGCTAGTAAGGCAAAGTATCATCATCAGTCTTACTGTCCGAGGAGATGATGCTTCCCAGGTAATCAAATTGCTGGACTACTTTGAGCTCTGTTTGGCCAGTGGTGATATGGGGATGATGGGAGACTTCCTGAGGTGCAGGCTGATAGAAAACTTCTGTCTTCTTCAAGCTGACTTCCAGCCCAAAAAGCTCAGCAGCC
>JAYRBT010000093.1:32885773-32901499 GCA_036023395.1 Myiotriccus ornatus
ACCACCTGGGGAGTCTTTCTGCTGTGCCTTCTGCAACCGGACTTGTCTATCTCGCATTGGCCTTTTTAGCCATCAGTACGCCTGGAGCAAGCGTGGGTAGAGCCCTTCTCAAATCTTCGTTTGCGAAGCCCAGCCATGAATGAAAAGGCAAAATATGAAGACTCAAATATACATGATGGTTATGATATCAAAAATAAATTTCTGGTTTTTAGTACTTTGTTGTAGAAAGTGTTGTTTTGGATACAAACGTTCTTCCTTGAATCATACGTTCTACAGTACACAGATTTGTTTGCATTAGATGTGCTGACTTATAAAAAGTGATATTAGAGAAAGATCTCATTGTGTGCAATCCTAATCCATAAAATTTCAGTAGAAACTCGTGTGTTTCATTTCACCTGAAGTATTAGCCATACAGTATTAGCCAGAAACAAGTCAAAAACTCTATTTAGTCCTGATTAATTCCTGCTTTGAGGAATGAGAAATGGTTTTGTAAAGTGAAGGTTAAAGGCTATTTCAGCAGCACTGTGTTTAGTTTGTCTCTTCTCATTTCTTTACATCCTGGGGTTTTAGTCAGTCTGATTCGGAAAAAAGAAAGAAAAAAGAAAAAGGAAAAGAAAAAGTATGACTCTTTTGTTCTCTTTGATAGTGAGGCTGATTTTCAGATTGAGTGTTCCAAAGGAAAATTATAAGATCACAATCTGCTGCTTAAATTTATATTTAAGCTTGCAACTGCCTGCTTCTGTATATGTTTGAATTTCCAAGTTCCTTATTTGGATGTCCTCTGAAATATGTCATGTTTGTCCCTTTAAGTAGAGGCTGTAATAGATACTTCTGAGTCTATGAGACAGAATGTAAGATAATGCCCACATTCAGAATTGCAATGGGTATCATATATGAGCATAACAATTTTGTTTTCTCCGGAAATTTATAAGCTTTCTGAAGAAACATTCTGGGAAAATCTAGGATGACATTAGAAATTAAAGCATCACACTATCCCTAAAAAAGACTTGCATCCACATTCAGATTGTGAGCAAAAGCATTTAGCATTTGTCTTAACAATGTTCTAAAGGAGGAAAATAAAGTGTTACAATATTTTGATGTAAAAGATGCTTTTAAAAGCCTTCTAAAAGATAATGCTCATTTTCAACACAATGGCCCTTAAGCAGAAATCATAGCCAAAACATTGTAAGTAAATTGTCCTTAAACATAAGTTAAAAAAAAAAAAAAATAATTGTGACTAATGACCTCAAATCTAAAGGAATAATTTCAAGTATAGTTTCCTTCAACACTGTTACAAAGTAGTTATTGTGATCAGACTATCTTTCCTCAGTCTTCCTGCAAAAGACTGTTTCTTTATCTCTTTCCTGACACACATGTACTGGATTCTTCCATCCAGAGTATAATGACTACTATCAGTTAAAAAAAAAAAAAAAAAATTAAGGTGGTTTTTGCTTTATCTTTCCAGCGTTCCTGGCATCAGTTCCAAGAATTACCGTTAAAACAGATTAATGACTTTTTGTGACAACACAGGGAACAATTTAAGGAAGATCATAAAAAGTCAGTGAAAATTACAAAGTTAATGTATAAATTCATTTTTTGATTTCTGTGACAAATTGTCCCATCCTTCAGACCTTAGGTGTGTCCACTGCATAAAAGGAGTAATAATTATTAGTGCTTATGGGCCCCCTATCTCTTCTCTGGACTAGCAAGAAGCTGTAAATACAGACAAAAATTTGTAAATACAGACAAAAGGGCAGATGTACCCCTTCTCAAGGACATGTAGAAATATATTCCTGTCAACAACATCTTTACGAATATTTCCTGCAGGAATAAATCAGAGAAAAGGATAGGGAAGATGAATGGTTATGGCTAAGTCCCTGTTAGCAGAGCTTGACTGGTGCACATTGACCAGGGAGGCACTGTGCTATTCCTGGGACAATGCTGGGTTTGGTCAGGGAATAGATAGAGTGATAAAAGAGAGTTATGGGCCTAATTAATGACTCCAGGGAGTTGCTATTGCCATAACTAGAGCAATTTTGAAGCTTGTTTGTGAGAGAACCTGACACACAAGTTGTATCTTTCTCTTCGTAACCAGTGCATCGATGGATACAATCCAAAGCTATAGAATAGATGAGAAGGTAGTTCTGAAGGCTTTTTTAATGACATATATATTTATTCACGTTATGCATGTGTTATAATCTCACTATGGGGATAGCTGGAAGCTACATTATCAAGGGTAGCTAGTACCTTTTTCAGCACTGCCTATCTCACTGGCAGCATCAGGGGGCCCAGCAAACGTTCTGGCTGAGGCTGCTGTCATTAAAAATTACCTAGGGGATGTGTTGATGCAAAACTCTGTGTTGTCCTTAATTAGCAACATGGGCTTACACCTGGAAATATGGCAGAGATGGGCACAGCAATCCGTACTGCTGAACACAGGCAGCTCCCTGAAAACTGAGTCCTACAGGAGGAAATATGCTAGTAGCATTTCGGTAATCTTCAAGAAGACCACCGTAGTCAGACAAAAAGCTGATTTTTATTACGTTCAAGAACTGCACTCTGCTATATGTTAGACCCTGGCTATTTCTAATATATTTGTAAAAGCTTTTGATATTTCTAACATGCAGGAAAACCCCTATGAAGCAAAACCCCTATGAGCAAAAAAGCAGCAAAACTTTCCCACTCTCAGCTGGATGTATGATAGAGCAAATAAAATACGAATTGAATGTCTGCCTCTCCTCTGAAGAGTAGATTTGTCAATATTGTTCTCTGACAATTATCTCAAAATATCAGTCTTTTGGTTTGAGTTTTTTTGTGGGTTTATTTTTTTTTTCACCTTGCACCAAAATATGTTAAATAGTCAATTGATCTGTTCAAGCTGATCACAAAGATCATTAAGGCACCTCTCTTTTTCCTACCTAGAGGTCAGATCTCAGAAACTGGTTTATGAATCCTCTTTATACTTATAAAGGTCTAAATGTGTCAATATGCCATGTTACAACTGACACAGATCTCCTCAAAAAGATGTAAAAAAGGTGTGGGAATACTAACTGCGCAAAACGACTGGGGGTAAAATTAAAATAAACTAGAAAGTTACATTTTAACATCAACATCTTAACATTGACTTCCCACATGCAGTACAGGCTAAGGGAGAATGAAACGGAAGGTGGAGTGGAGTGGAGACATCATGGCCTGGTTCTGTTGAAAGCCTTGTAGAGGAAGGAATTCAGCAGTACTTTTACCTGATAGGCCAAACAGCATCTGTCAGCCAAGGGAGATAAAATAGGATGTCTTCCTGTTGAACCAGAAACTGCGGCAAAATCACTCTCTTCATATGTAATGTTGTCACTCACCTCCATCCAAGGTTACCTCATTTGGAATACTGATGCACACCTCCATCCCAAAATTACCATTTCCAAGGAATGACCACTCCTCACTGAGCACGTGTATGACTAGAATTACTCAGGTTCCACCTAAAATGTAAGAAACAGTACAAAAGTAAGTTAAGGATGGGTGGAAGTCAGGTAAGGCTATACAGTAATTTCTGGGATCAGCTGGTGGGCTAAACCTGTCTTTTCCCCCATAGGAACACCTACTGGGTAATAACAATACTCTGTGCCAGCTGAATGACAAATCTCAAACTAGCTCTTGTTAGAGATCAGAGTTTATTCCTATATTTATCGCTTATTCCTATATTTATCGCTTTGGTTATGTTTTTTGCAGTCGGAAAGATCCTTGAAACTTAATCAGTCACAATTTTATTACGAAGAGTTTTTGTTTCATAAACAGTGTGAGTGCATCAGGGACGGCAGCGTGCTCCAGCAGAGGGTAACACACTGGAATAAAAGCATGGAGAGACCCAAGAGGGTGTATCTTAAGCTGTTGCCACGTGACCTTGAACAGATTATTCGAACTGGCCTCCTGGATGCAACAGATATTTCAGTGGAAAGCCCCCACACCGGGGCACTGACAGACTGGGTGGATACAAGGGTCTCCAATTTCCTGGGGCACTGGCAGGCTGGTCAAACACGAAGGGTTTGGGCAAATCTTCTCCTCCACGGGACACTAGCCCGTTCTCACTGAAGAATTTTTGCATAAGATGTAACTCCTACTTTAAACTAAAACATCATTCCTTCCAAGTTAATAAGTATTCACATCCTTTTTTGTGATTCAGGCATTTTAAAGGGAAGAAGAACAACTGCCAAGGTTTTAAGTCAGGTGCAAGATTCCCCCTTAAATTTGATCTCCACTGAATCTGGTTACATATTTAACACTAGATGAACTTAGGTGTAGAACCCTAAAATAATCTAGACTTACTGCATAATTTTTTATGTTATTCATGAAACCAAGCTATACATCCTAAAACTTATTTCTTGTCTCTCTTAACTCCTAATTGCTGTAAGATAAAAATATACCGGTAGCTAACTCAACATTAATCAGTTTTCTTGCCATCAATGAATGTAAAAATTTAGACAGATTAAAAATTATTTATCCTTTTCAAATTCAGCTTTTAAACACTGTTTTACACAATAATATAAGAAGCATAATCTATTCCACTGTATGTATAATTTTGAGGGGTTTAATCTTTGTTTTCATGTAGAATTATTTTAAATTGTTCATACATATAATACACTGTAATAGCACATATTACAATATAATATAACTTAAATACATCTGAAGAAAGATCTTCCTAAAGAAAAGAAAAATGTTAAGAAAAGAAAATTGATAAGAAATTATACTAAAAAATTGCTGTGTATCTCAAGCAGTTAGCAATTTTTTGAGATGTTTGAAAATTCTGTGAGGATGAAAACCTGATGTTTGAAACAGTCATTCTTTTCCTCAAAGCAGAATAAAACAAAGAACAAAAAGAATTTTTCTGTTCATAGTTGCAGGTCTTTTATCAGCCACTATAATTTTTTTCTGCCAAAAATCTTCTTTATTTCTCCCTTTCTCCTCAGCTGCTAATGTCTCTTTTTTTCTGATGCCTCTTTTGTCTATCTTTCTATCTTTGTTCAATTCTGTCTGCTTAGGCTCTCAAATGCTACCAATTCCACCAGGTTAATACAAAGTTCCCTACATTTGTGTTCAGCTTAAAATGCTTTCAGCCCCTCAGTGCAGACAGCTTAACTTCTGACCTGCCTTGTATTTGCTAGTGTTTCACAAAGCAACTCTTATTGGTTTGTTATTTCACTCCAGTAAAGGAGTTCAGATGTTTCTACTGTTTATCCTAGGGGGGAAAAAAAAAAATTATTCCCCACCAAAAACACCACTACTTCAGAAAGTTGTTTTTTTTTTTTTAATCAGAGTCATCCCCAGTTGCTTTTGACTTTGCACCACCCTTACAGTCATTATTTTAGTTAAATTAAGTGATTAAAAAAGCCTGTTGGAAGTGGGCCAGTGTTTAACATTTTGTACTAAAAATGGCAGTGACTTATGCAAATTATTTACTGATTCTGTGATACTATCTTTCATCAATATCTTCTAGTTTTTATAGGATGAACTTCTTCCTTGTGAAAAGGAAGAAAAATTCCAAAACAACCAAAACCAAAGAAACAAACAAAACCAACAACCTGACCAACCAAAATGCAAAAATCTAAAACACCACGCAACTGGACGATTTTCTGAATTTGCCTGGTTAAAATTACCAGAAAAGAAATTATTTATAATATACATTTTTATGTATATATACTTTGTCGCCTGTGTCTTCCATATTAGTTCTTTAAGTTGGTGATCAAGCCGCCATTTAACTTCTTGTTCAAAAAAACAGATTGAGCTCATGGAGTCTCTCACTGTATCACCCCTTCCAACACCTTCTTTTTTTTTTCCCAAGCCTTCCCCTGCTTAAGTAGTCATTGCTACAGTCAGCTCTGCATTTGACCCTCAGCAAATTATTCACCTTATCCAAGACTTCCCCTTAGAGTCTTCCTTGAAAATCTGTTCCTTGCATGGCGCTACTCCAATCTAGAAATGTGAGTTTGTTTCCCAGTACCATAAAACCTGTTATTCAGTTCCTGAAATTCATACTGAAATTCATACTGTTTACACACATTCACCCCAGCTAGTGGAGGATTAGGATCTTGTAGGAACACATTTACTTGACACTGTGCCACGGTCGTAGTGGATCAAGGGTTGGACTTGATTAATCTTGGAAGTCCTTTCTAACCTGCTGATTCTGTGATTCTATGATTCTTTGATTCAACATGTAGTCTAGGAATGGACAAGATACTGAGACAGCTGACCCAAATAAACAAAAGGGGTACTCCGTACCAATTAGCATCACATTCAATAGCAGAATTGGGACAGTTTTCCCAAACTAACCACTTCTTGCAGACTGACTGGGCACCAGCCTGGTGGTGGGAGGTGGTGCCTGATCACGTCTCAGTTCTTCCCCCCCCACTTCTCTTTCTTCACTTATTAAAATGAATTCATCTCAACCTGTGAGTTTTTCTCACTTTCACCTTTCCCGTTCTCTCCCAACATCCCACTGTGGAGGAGGGAGGGAGGGACTGGTTGAAGGTTTACCTGCCGTCTGGGTTCAACACACCACATATGGTTGTCACAGAAAGTGGAAGCCGCTGAGGGGAAATCCTTTCTTAGTATTTTATACTTTTCAAGAGGTCACTATGGAGGAAAAGTTCCCAACAGAGAAACCTCCAAACATTTCTGTTCTGCTTTGTTTCATAACAGAGGTTATTGACCTCTGGCTAATTTATATATCTAGTAATCACCCAGACATTCAGTAACAAAAAATCTATAGCCTTTTTTCTGACCCAAAAAAAACAGACAACTTTTTAATTTGGAAAATTAGTGATGAATGAATGCAGAGTATAAGAACAGATAACTCAGCAAAATTACTTGATGATATTTTTTAAAAAACAACAAAACAAAACCCACAACAACTTACATTTTGCCAGATCAGCACCAAACACTGGAAAGGGGTTATACAGAGACACTTGTTACTTGTATCATTCACTGTAATACTAATTACTAAAACCAGAATATTACAAAATTAGAGTTTGAGAACAGAACAAACCAAGTTTAGTTGAGATAGTGACATGGACTTCCACAGACATTTATTAAACTAAAGAATTTCTGCTATTTATTTTCACTGTTGTTTTTATTTTGATTGGAAAGTGAGGATGAACTATTTTTTTCTCTTTATGTTTGATCTGATTTCATTACATATTTTTGGCTAAAATAGTTTCTATGTACCTTTAAATTTCTGCAGCATCTTTAGATGCTTAATGTGAACATAGAGCAATAAGATACCTTTAATTGAAGAGTATCTTTTGTCATGTAGAAACAAAGACACTAAGCAAAAAGCTCAGTGTATGACAAAGAGTGAAATGAAGTTTTGACAGCTACATATCCCACACTTTATCAGCAATCAGTAGCTGTAGGTCTACATAATCTTCAGAATGCTGCTCTACAGTCTGAAATTAGCTAGTCAAACATAATTTAATGTAATATTAAGTATAAACAGGGCATCAGAAAGAATTTCATGACTGTGATATTGCAGCATAAGTATAAAAAGATTATGTGTACAGAAACACATGAATAATTACAAAAGAACACACATGTAAAAGATATTTTAATGAACTATTGGAGGGAAAATTACATAACTTTAATTTCCTTGTAAGCTTTTTCACGCTCAAGCTTTGGTGATTATGGCATAAAGCAAAAAATCTATCATAGTGCTTTGTCTGAACATAGATTGTATCACCATAATAATTATTACCCATGGTCTGGTATAAAGATTCAAACCTCTTGCTTTATTCAACTATTTGTCATATATGGTCCTTCATTTACATTTTACTAAAAACCAGTTTCCATAAGATCTTTATCATAATATGCTATGTAATAGTTTCATCCACATAAAAGATGTTCTCACTTCTTGAGTTTGATTCCTTTCTTACTTACAAAATTTATGTAAGCATTTATAATAGGAATAATTTCTTACAATGTCTTTTTTCATAACAGTAGTGTACTAATACAAGGGAATATGGTCAGAGAAGCACCAGGTTTTCCTTGTGATGTACCTGCCTACACCTTCTTTAATTGGAGAGTAATAACCTTAAAAAAAAATTGACTTTGAATCTGGATTATCTGGTATGAGGAGAAGCTAGTTGTGAGGAGGATATGTGTATGGGGAAGGAGGAAATAGTAGGAGTTAATAATGTAATAGAAGATATTAGTCTTTTTGAAGACAGAAAGCTTCACAGTTCTAGTGGGTGATTATGTTGTCCACACTGAACAGAAAACTAGAACCTTATGTGATAAAACATGGAACAAGTCTCTTTTATGGTTTTGAGGTTTTTTTAATGGAAGTCATTGAACAGAGAACCATATGGATATTGTGGTTATTTACAATGAGTAATTATATTTTCTAAATTTTTAAGTATGCCATTCAACTGAAACTAGAACCATGATTCAGCAGACCAAAAAAATGATTACTCTCATCAGTGAAGTGGAAAAAGGTGGAGTACAAGCACCATGACTTATGAGGGATGTTGGAACGTAAATATTTGTCAAGGCAGTTTTACAAACATGCTGATGAGGAGATTTTAAACCATGCAAAAAATTGGAATAAAAGCACCCACAGACAGCTGTGCACATCAAAATTACAGACAGCAGAAGGAAATTTCAATGGAAATTTTAGTGAAAGGTGCACGCAGCATGTATCGTACGATCATTCAACTCCGAGGAATACTCCCAGGCATCAAAGCTTGCAAGACATCTGTTCCCTTTTATAGTGAACACACCCTCATTTGCCTTGCCCTGCTCTCCATAGCTTCTAGAATCCTAGGAAATAGATAGATAGATAGATGATAGATAGATAGATAGGGGATGGATAGATAGATTCATACATACATGCAAACACACACACAAAAATACATAAACACATAGGTACATAGAGATATATTTATGTACATATTTGTTCATACCATGTATTTATATGCTTATATGTATCCTTATATACCTATATTTGTACATATGTATTTGTATTTCATGTGTGTATAGATGCACATATAAAAATGTTCAAGTGTATATATGTGCACACGGACACACAAATGCTTATATTAACATACACTTTTTTATATATATAAAACAATATTAGCAGTTAATTTAAGAGGTCTTCCATTCCAAAATGGGACAAGAAATGAAGTGTTTGAACATACTGTTCATACATCTTCATATGTGTGCTTTTATATATAAATTGTTGACGTGGGGGACAATAGAAACTATCATAAAATATCTGCAAAAAGGAAGTGTTGTTAAATCAACACTTTATTTACTGCTAAGTTTTTACAGTCCCTATTAAGAATTTGACTAGGTACTTTAGAAGAGCCACCCAAGTGTTAATTTATCTTTGGGGTAAGACAGGTACTGTTCTACATTGCTTTTTGGAAACTGTGGCATGTGTGTAGGAATTCCTAAAACAAGTTTACAAATACAAGTGTGTGTTCTTACATATAAATATATGTTTACTATTTTAATATACATTTGTATATATGTATATCAGTTCAGCTGATATAATATTTCTGATTCAAAGTCCTGCCTAATTCAGTTTTAAACTTGTCATTTTTTACTTAATATTTTTCATGTTTAGAATAATTAGAAGTCAAAGCTACTTTCTTCTTGTGTACTGTCTTCTATATTTATGATAATAGCATTAATCAAGAAATAATGAAAAATCCATCAATGTCTGCACTACTTGTTTTTAAGAAAAACATAATTTCAGTGCCTCATTGTTAGTAATTATTACCAAATAATAAAACCAAATAGAGGTATTTTTTAAGAAATTATTTTCTCTTTTTTATATTTATGACCGACAATAGCATAATTCTCATCCCCCACTCTATACTTTCTCAGGTCAGTCACAAACTCCATTTATAATGTCCTAAATATACTTCATATTTTATCTCTTCTTAGTGCTTGCATTTAATAAGAAATGAACCAGCTCCATCCAGAAACATATTTGTTACAGCAATCAGATTTTCATTCAGTCTGTTTTATGGCATCACCACTGACAATAAGCACATTTGCTGTTTAGTGGGATATATAGATACAAATGTAAAATAACACAGAATATTATTCCAACAGAGTTTCAAGGATAAAGAAACATAGTTAATCTTCCTGTGGTTTGACCATGTGAACATAGGAAAATAGTATTAAATTCTACTTTTTTACTCAGAGCTGGTGTACTTGAGAATGACAGCTTTGTTAACTTTTTGCTAAGCCAAAACGTATTTGAAATGTTTCCACAGAAAGAAAGCTGTAAGTATGGGTATCAGTTTAGAAACTTCATATTAAAACAGGTCATCTTAGCAAACAGAGGGTCGTATATAACCTTTTTAGATTATTGTACTTAGACAGAGGCATAAATTACTGATTTAAAAAAAGTAAATGTGACAAATTATGCAAATTGCCGTCTCTGATTAGTACCTCAGATGAAGAACAAATGCTTCACAGTGTTATAGCAGTCTGCAAAGCACAAGACATTACTGTGTTGACTCTTAGAGCAGTTACCATTTACAGTCAGATAATTACAAGCCTCTTAATTCAATGCCCAGAAAACCTCCCTGCTCAAGGTGAGCAGTCATTTATCCTCAAGGTTACCTGACTGGCTTTTCAAAAGAAGCTCCGTTCCAGCTCTTATGAAGGAATCAAGAGCACTTTAGGACTGCACCAGAGGGAAAACCAGCTTTGCTATCACAAAGCAAAAGCATAAAGCAGCTAAACTATAAAGAGTTTAGGATATCAGAAGCTCAAGCTTTGATACAATTTTTTTGTAAAACATGGTGACTGATCAGTCAATACACAGGGTATCTCTTGTTTTGCAAGGACCTAATGAATGTGTATAGATATCTGAAGGAAGGTTGTAAAGAAGATGGAGACAGGTTCCTTCTAGTGGTAACCAGACAAGAGGGCACAAACTGAAGCAGAGTTTGCTGAACTTAAGGAAACATTTTTTACTGGGAAGGGGTCTGGGCATGGGAACAAGTTGCCCAGATTGCTTCTGGAGTCTCTGCCTTTTGTAATCTTCAAAAGCCTTGTAGACAAGGTCCAGGGCAGTACTCTCTGCCCATAACTGCTTGAGTAGGCACATTAGACCAGATGACCTTCAGATGTCCCTCCCAGCCTCAGCCATTCTGTGACTCTGTGATTTGTCTTGCAGGCAGTCATCTCTTACTACTGGATAAGACCGTTTGCAACCTTACCTGCAGTTCCGCCTTCCAGACCCCAGCTATTCCTAAACCACTAATCCTCCCTGCCACAGGTATATTAGGCTCCCATTATTCTTTTCAAGAAGCCTACTGTTGATATTTCCCTTTAATTTCAAGCATAAATTTAATCATAACTTGTCTATGTATATTCAAGTGTGCAGAATATCCATTACCATTTCTCTCTACCTATCCTTCTTTTCATCCTATCCTTCCTTCCCAGACATGTTGATGAGATTTTTTCTCCTTTTAAGCTCCATTTTACTAAATTATCATATCAGGCTCTGCAAGTTTTAATACTGCCAATTTCCTTGATTACACCCAAATACCTTTCCTTAACTCCTTTCAAACTGAGTGCATCTTTCTTCAACAAACACAATCAGAATCGTACATAATATTTCATATGACTTCTTAGTGGTTGTCTTGGCCTTCTGAGAACTGTTGATTTGAAATAATGCAATCCTTTTGTGATACACGAGCCTTCCTGCCTGTCTAAAGTAATTGTAACAAAATTGATTACCTTGTAAAATGCCTTTCCTTTTTTTTTCCCTTCTAAAAACATCCAGAACAGTCAGAAAGAATTTGTATTGATTAACTTGTGCAATCACTGCTTGCAAGATGGCAGGTCTCTGGGGAATGTTTTGTCAACCAAATCAGAAATACCAAGTGGTTGTTTCCTGCCACTCAAGGGTTTACACTCTCACCATTGTAACTGTGATAGCAGTAGAATTTGTCTATTATTTACTGAGTACCCGACAGTTCAGCTCAGACAGGCACTCAGCACAAGGAAACTGTATAATGCCATTTTAGACCTTTAGAACCTTCTACGATACCAAGAACCAGATGAGATCCTGGTGTCAGGGTGATTTAAATATTTCAGAGTTTTCAAAAGAAGAGTCTTTACTGCTTCACCACATGGCATAAAAATGTCTGATGATTCTGGTGATACCTTATCTGTAAGGGAGTGAACTCCAATTCCCAAATGTAAGTCAAATTTATTATTTAATCTATTGAAAGTTAGAGCTTCTGTTATGGTGATAATAAATCTGGCAAATTAGAATACAGTCACAGGTTAAGTTTCTGAGTCCAGCTTAGTAGCAATAATCAGTAAAAGTGAAGGTATCTCTATGTAAAACCACTTTTTAGAAATTTCAGAACTTTCCTTTGTGAATGATGGTCTATGCACATGCATTGGTGAAAGAAAGCATAATTTTTGGGCAGTAGGGGGAAGGATAAAGTGCACTTGTATCACTTAATGTAATTCAGAAGCTTGTGTTTGACTGCAAATGGCCACTGATGGAAAAGGTCAAAAAGCAAAGCCATAAAGGAAGTGTTTTTAGGCAAGAGAACAAATGAATGGAGGAAATATTTAGCCTCATTGTGAGGAAATATTACACAAATGAACTAAGAAAAACTTCAAGAAAGAACGATCTGCTCAACTTTTGTTTAAATATCTGATCTGGCTTGACAGCACCCAGTAAATATATAATAGCAACTAAATCTGCACTGGCAGAGACAGATGACATGTTGACTCTTTTCCAACTATTGTGTTTAAGATCTATGAATGATAAGTATGAGCAATAGATGTTGAATTTAATTTGCATGTCTGTAGACTTTTTCTTTCTTAAATGTTCCAGCGTGAATGGCTAATTGGCAGCCACCCATTAATTGTTTAGTCAAAGCCGAAGGGCCAGCTGGCATGATTCTACATTCCTCTCTCTCAGGATTCATAGATGAATTCTGGGTAAGGTGCAAACAGTGTTTTACAGCAGCAATTAGTTTATTCCTGGGGCAAAGTACAAATAGAACTGGGCATGTATGTGCAGGAAAAGCTTGTTTCCCATTCCACTGTGGCTGAGGAAATGACAACCCGTTGGCAGTGGGCCATGCAAATAAAAAATATCAGCTGGCAAACTGGATTATTTTTTTCCCATATGGATAATGGTATGTCGGATGACAAGAAAATATGTTACTGAGTACTAAGTCATCTATTTCTTGATCGTTATTTAACTCACCTGTTACAGACTGGTTCATAAATAAAGGTAAGGCAACTAGCAACTTTATCATTGTAGAGAAGGTGTTTGGAAGATCTGAACACACCAGATTATCCAGAATGACCATAGTGGTAATATAAAACTGATTTAAACTAATTTCTCAAAGATTTTATGAAATGTCAGATTTATATTAAAAATATCTGTGAACATTTCTCAAGTATTGTGTTTTTATTATTGGCTGGAAATGTTTCAACTTCTACCTTCTTAGAAACTTTAATAACAATAATTAATTTACTTTCATTTTCTGCCTGTTCAGTACAGTTCTGTCCAACAGAGGGAGCATCAAATAACTTAAAGAAGAATTAATTAATTGCATCAGTATAGAAGAAATAGATCATTAAAATTTAAGACCATGATTAATGTCTATATTGGAAATACCCTATCTAGATAAACCTCTGATATGTAATTTTGTACCAGAGTGAAAATATTTTATTTTATTTTATACAGAATTTGAAAAATGCACGTTTTTCTTTTCTCCTTCATTAGATCTTCTTAAAAAGAGATCTCATGGTTGTTGAGCTCAGACTTTATGTCAAGTCAGCTGTTCTTAGTTCAATTATGATTTTCTGATATAGACATATTACTGCATTTTAATATTGATCAACAATATAATTAATTTAATCTGTTCTGATGGAATTAAAAGAACATGAAATAGACACATCTGATTTTTAGACTCCAAGTATTTCATGGTAGTATTTATTTGAGATTGTGTTAGTGGCAGCCCTAAAAGATTCGTGTACTCCATCTATTACATGTTGCATTTAAAATAGAAATAAAGCATCATATATTAGGATAGGGAATTGACTGGAGATTTTCTTTAGTATGAATGTTACACACTTAATGAGTAGAATTTCGAGGAAAATTAATCTTGGTTAGTATTAAAGATGACATACTGCCAAAGAAGGTATTGTGCACAGAATGAAGATAAGCGGAAAGTCTTTGGGAAAACAACGTTAATAAGAACCCTTCAAGGATCTTATTCAGTTCTATCAAACTTCTCATAAGAGAGATGTCATTCTATGATGCTTTCTTCACATTTTACAACAATTTTTTAATGTATGACAATAAGCAATTCAATACTCCATATTTTATATCCCACATTTATATATACAGTTCTCAAGAGTTAGGAATTAATTAGATAACAGAGAGTTTCATATTAATAAAGTCCAGGTCTTTCACTGGTTAGCACATAACAGTTTATTTTAGCTGTTACCATTTACATTATCCAGTAGCTAAAAATGTCTAGAAATGTGTAAAACCGGATGCATTCCTTGAAAAGCTAGCACTTTATAGCTGTGTGATTACAGTAATTTAATCTGTATTGAAAACTTGTAGCAGGACATCTCAGTGGTCTGGTAGACTTGACTCGTTGATAAGTATATTACTAAATATAAAGCACAAGTGTAACATGTACATCCTGAAAATGTCAGATTTTCTAACCTTTGAGCAATTAATTCCTTTCCCTGAATGTGTTTGAAGAGGTATAACAGCACCAGTTTTAGATGTCTTCACTATTTAAATTAATTAGACTGGTTTGACCACTTTATTTTTTTTTTTAATTATTCCTTTTTTTATTATTTGAGTGTTTTTTTGTTTCAGAGCTAAAAAATTATTACTCTGATATTGTTCATATTAGATCCTACATGGAACAAGTTAATTCAGCTTTTAATGCAATAAGATTTAATTCAAACAAAATGTAAGTTGCAACCAGGACATTACTGTTACTAGCACACTAAATCTTGCCCTCAGCTAGAAATAATTTTGTGATTTGGCATGATATATATGTAGTGATATACTCAGGATTTTTTGTTTGTTTGCTATAATTTATTAAACAGAAAAGCACATATGTTGGCTTGCTAATCACATCTGTTCGCAAAATAAAAAATTAATTGTAAAAATCTGTTAACTACAGATTACTAGCTTGAATATGTGTTTGTTCAGGGGCTGTTCTGTGATCACAGGACTTACTCCATACTTTTGCTCAGCTATTATACACTGTCTCCATTGACATGACACAAGGCATGTCACAGAAGTCCTTTCTAAAACAGGGCTCAGCCGAGAACACACAAGATTCATAAACAGCTATTGTGTCTCCCGAGACATAATGATTATAATGAAACCCAATTATATTGTCTAAATCATTTCTACAAGATGTCTGTGGGCCCACAGTGCATAATAAAAAATGTGTGTCAAGCATAGAGTGTACTCCTCTACTTTTGTTATTTAAATCCATATCTTTAGAAACACAAGGTCTCGTGCTACTCTGCTTAATTCCCCTGTATTCCAACAATTCAACTTGTTTTGCAACAACATGTTGGTATTTAGCATTGTAGCTGCTAATATAAAAAATGATATAACACAGCTACACAGAAATTGTTAATAGAAAGCTTATCTCTGCCTTTAGAGGTAAAATATTTGGTGTTAAGACATAGATAGACCAAGTTCAT
>JAYRBT010000093.1:32901599-32927638 GCA_036023395.1 Myiotriccus ornatus
TAAATAGGAAAGGGCAAGGGTGAGAGTGAGGGTGAAGGAGGGGGAAAACCAGAGGGAAAGGGAAAAAAGAGAAAGGGAAAGGGAAAAAAGAGAAAGGGAAAGGGGAAGGGAAAGGGAAAAGGAAAGGAAAGGGAAAGGTGAAACTCACTCAACAACTATGAGAGAAAAAGAAAATTAAATTAAAAAGAATGAGTTGCATTAGTGTGCCTTTGAAATTACTTCTTGATATGACATTTCTATACTCATTCACACCAATTTGTAGATCTGAGCTGTTAGGTGTTAATTAGGACCCAGTAATTAACCAGTTAACTCCTCCATAAAGAGAGACGAATTCTTCAGTCCTCTTGAAGGAAAATGCACTAGTAGCAGTAGATGATCTTAAGTGAAACACACAGGCATTTGATAAGCATCCCAAATGACATGTGTTTTGGTTTTCATTGTAAGACAACAATAGCAGTTTAATGAGTTATTAGAAACTACCATTATATCTTGAAGCCTCTGATCAGGACAAGCAATTACAATAGAAGTTATATTTGATTTCCATAATTGATGCTGAAAACCTAAGTGTCTCATGTAATGATAAACTATACTCTTTACGTTTTGTGATGTTTAGAAATTTTCACCTGCAGAATGCTGAAAAATTTAATACCCAAAATTAAATGTTCCTTTATGGATGTTGATTACTCCTAATAGTTTAAGGGGAAAAAATATTTGTTATGTACAAAAGAAAGTCTGAAAAATTACTTTTGATCTGTGAAAATAAAATAAAGGAAGGCAAAGAGGGAAAAACAACAATATTTTTTTTCAGATTTGGTAGGGATTAGCAAAAGGGACCTCAGAGGTTTTTTAAAACAGCCCTCTTAATTCTAGAAAGTGAATGCTTCTTTTACGAAAGTAAAACTTTATACTAGTGGAAGTATACAGTAAAGGAGCACTTTAATATTTTATTTACTTACACACCACAATTATCTTTGATCAGTATGCCATATACAGACAGGTAGGTTCCTAGGATAACTGTTACCTGTGTAACAGTGCAATGATAGATGATCTTTTGTAGATCAAGATCTGGTAATAAACTAACTGATCATGAGTGACCTATTAAGTAGAAAGAAACAATTTACAATTTGATTAATCTCAGCTTTCTGCAGGTTTTACTGGCATTAAACTCTCCCCCATGTATCTCAAAAGAAAGAAAGAAAGAAACAAACAAAACCACAAACAAAAACTTGAAATGAAAAAAAACACAACAAAACACACGAAAAAAACCAACAACAAAACTAATATCTCCTGATATCAGTCAACTGATATCTCCTGCCACAAATTAATAAATTAATTAAAAAAAAATTGAAAAACATGTAAAGTTTGAATCTAGGTTTTGGTGTAATTTGTGGTTTAACACAGGTGTATTTACCAACAGGTTTTATTCTGCTGAACTTTTGAGGAACTGGAATTAGAAATATTGTCAGCATCAGTTGTGCTTGTACCATGTTCTTCAACCAGTTTTTATATCTTCCTATAAACTTTGCATTGTTTCCTTAGGAAAAACATTACTGTCCTGTGATCTACCTTATTTATGTCTTTAATAATTGACAGTTTTATTTTGAAGTGTTATACTTATCAAATATACTTTATTTGTGCAATCTCTATTTTTACCTCATTTTAATTTCTAGGTGAGTCCTTCTCTAACATGAGATGTCATATGTGAAATTAATGGTTATTATTATAATTATCAACCAAACTTAAAATAAAATTACTTTACAACATCTACTTTCCATAAACAAACCCTGGTGTCACTACTGTGTTACTAGCATTTAGTTTTTTATTCAGTGATTTCTGACTTATCATTTCCATTTTTTGCCTCTGGTATCAATGAAGAGTTGACAGACCTACAAGTACTTAAGTTACCTGCTTGCCATCCTACTTTTATCCTTGTAAAAGTTCTCCAGTATTTTAAGAGTTACAGGAAATCAATATTATTAATTTACAAAGGTTGTCTCCCAACTTTCTTAAAACTTATGGCCAAAAATTCCCTGAACTGCTCTCAAAACTCTAATAGTTCAGTAAAAAGTATTGTTATAATTTGTTATACATTTGTGTTTGTTTTTTTTTCCAAATAAGAATCATAAATCTAATACTTCTGAATTCTTCTGCATATTTACCGGTATTACTATTCAAGTATACAGAAGAATCAGTGTCATTTCTGGGTTTGTTTTACTTACTTAAAGTGCAGAGGCAGTGGAAGCAGGAAGAGGCATCCTGGGAAGAGCACAGGGGCACAGCTTGGTTATATAGGGATGGGGTCAGGAAGGCCAAAGTGCAACTAGAACTGATTCTGGAAAGGGATGCAAAGAATGACAAGAAGGGCTTCTGCAGGTATGTCAGGCAGGAAAAACGGTCAAGAAAAAAGGGTACTCCCCAATAAGCAAGGCTGGAAAACTGGCAGCAACAGATGAGGGCAAGGTTAAAGTATTCAACACACTTTTTGCCTCAGTGTTCATCTCTTCCCACATCTCTTGAGTGGATAGAACTCGGGGGAGGGTCTGAGAGAGCAAAGTCCCTACCACTGTAAAGGAAGATCAGGTTCGTGTCCACTCAGCAGCCACGAACACACATAAACCTGTGGAACTCAGTAAGATGCATCTCAAAGCCCTGAGGTAACTGGATGATGTTTTTGCCAAGCCACTCACCATGATTTTTGACAATTCTGAAATCCCTGGTGAGTGGAAAAAGGGAAAAATTGTATCCATCTCTAAAAAGGGTGGAAAGGAGGACCCTGGGAACTCCATAGTCTAACTTGTGTGCCTGGGAAGATCACGGAGCAGATCCTCCTAGCAGTTATTCTAAGGCACATGGAGAACAAGAAGGTGATTTAAGACAACCAGCACAGCTTCACTGATGGAAAATCCTACCTAACAAACCCAGTCACTTTCAATATATCAGTGACCAAGGGAATAGCTGTGGATGTCATCTATCCAAAATTCTTTAAGAGTTTAGACATGGTGCCCCACAACCTCCTTCTCTCTAAACTGCAGAGATATGGATATAATGGATGGACTGCTCAGTGGACAAGGAATTGGCTGGAAGTTCAAATCCAGAGAGTACTGGTCAACGGCTCAAAGTCGGGATGAAGATCTGTGGCTAGTGGTGTTCCTCAGGATTCCATACTGGGACCAGGACTGTTCAATATCTTCATTAATGACTTAGGTGGGGGCATCAAGCGCAGCCTCAGCAAGTTTGCAGATGGCACCAAGTTGAGTTGTGAAACTGACCCACTTGAAATATTGGAATACCATCCGGATACCTGCTGAAACAGGTCCAAAATAGGGCCACCAAGATGATTAGATATCTGTAACACCTTTCTTACAAGGATAGGCTGAGAGAATTGGTGTTGTACAGTCCCAAGAAGGGAAGGCTCTATGTCTTTTAAGTACTGAAAATACAGAAAGGGAGCCTTTACAAAAGATGTGGGCAGATTTTTCACTGTTTGTGATAGAACATGGGATAATGGCTTTAAACTGAAAGAGTATCAATTAGAATAGATATAAGGAACAAGGAGCTTTTTTTTGCAGTGACACTAAAAACCCTGAAACAAATTGCCCAGAGGGCTGGTAGGTGTCCCATCCCTTGAAAGATACAAGGCCAAGTTGGACAGTGCTCTTAGCAACCAGACTTAGTGGAAGATGTCCCCGCTCAACCTCTCTTTAAAGGTCCCTTCCCACCCAAAGTATTATATGATTCTAAATTTTTTCACTTTTTTTTTGCTTCCCCCCCCCCCCCCCGATTCACCTTATTCATTTTGTCTTCCCTTGCCAACATTTTGGGAAAAATATTTTTAAATTTTATATTTCCATACATTTCTGTATGTCCATACCTATAAATATATATGTCAGTTTGTGCATATTAACACAATACAAATACAATGATGAAAACAACTCTATTCCTGATTCTCTTCACAGGCCAATTTTTTTTTGTGTGTGAGTGGTCTAAGATCCCTCAGAGTCTTTTATTTTAACAAGACCTTTTGAGGACATGCACTAATGGGTAATTTAATTTAAAAAAATATCAAATGCATGTAACTTGTTTGTGTGTCTCTGATTTTAAATAAAATTTATTATGGACTTCACTGATGATGCTAGTTAATTCAACTTATTCCTTATAACCAGACAAAAATATCCAGGCCAAATTAGCCATCTTTCCTCATGAAACAACTATTTTTGCCTATTCTCTGCAGCATTTTTGACAGCACAGAGGCAAAAGTCTGCAGGGCAGTGTCGAAAAAAATGTAACACATGGAAGATGCTATACACCATTGCAATTCAGGAAGCTAGTTTTCATAGTATTAACCTGCATTTTTGTTCATTCCTCCACACTGAAACAGCCTTTTGTGCAGATAAATACTGAACTTTGGAAATAATGTGTGGCCTTCCAAGACACGCAAGATGTTCAAGACTCAGTGTCTCTACCAGTTAATTTATTTAGGCTTGACTGAGAGACTAACAAGAACAAAGCAATGAAGAAGACGCAACAGATGAAGTCCTGTGTCCTTCAACACGTTTGTTTTCACCTGAAAATGTAATTCAGAGGCAGCATTTCATTTCCACAGAGCTGAAGAAGTGGAGTGCTCTACGTTGTCCTGTACATAAGGGAGCAAGAAAAAGATTTCTGAATTCAGGACATGCTAATGTCGTAGGAGATATTTGGCTCATGCAGTAAGATCTTGGGGCAGAGTAGGAGAATTTGCCTATTTAAAAAGGAGATGAACCAGCAACTTATAGCTGAGGAAGCTTATGCATAGAATTTCTTAAGCGTTAAAAGCATTGTCAGTGTAGACTGTATTATTTAAAGTCATGCTTCAACAGTAGGGCTTCTTGCACCTGTAAACTCTTTTTTGGTAAACCTGCACAGTTCTACCTTGTCTCAGTACATTGCAAATTTCTATTCAGAAAAATGGAAGAAATTGTGAAGAAAAGAGAATAAAAATTTGGGCAAAAATATAAGCATTTTAGATGGGTGTAAACATGAAATTAGGCCAGCTTTTGAAATAACAAGAGCAAAGCGCAAAGAACGCTGAAAAAATCAGCATGAATTTCCATGTATTCCTTTTCAAGAACTCACTCACTGAATACACTTAAGTATGAAGTAAGTCCATATACAGGAGGTAATTAATATTTATGTTTAAGCAAATTGATTATGTGATTGGGTGATTGCATTGAAGCTGTCAATTAACTTCGTAAATAACATTTAAGTGCAGTCAGGGACACAGCAGCAGCATGATTTGGTCCCTTACTGTAACTGAGGGTACTGTGGTTTTAAGGATCATTTGTTTTACTACATCTAAAGCTACTAGTGTTTATAGTTGCCTGTAGTGCCCACCAGCTTGATGGAACACTAATAACATCACAGAAACAATCCACAGCCAAAATCTCAGATCAAAATAGATGGAAGATTTGGCTTTGTTAGGTTATTTATCATTGATTTGCAGTTTCAGACTCACATTTTAACTTTATGCCTAGATATTTCTTTAGATCATTACTGGGCTGTCATTTTTATAAATATTCATCCCAGGAGGAAGACATTCATTGAAAAAATCCTTCAAAATTATGTATTTAAAAAGATTAAAAGTGTTAACTGATGAAATATATGACAACACACTAGTAGTATGTTTGCCATAACCTGTTACAATTTCTTTTCCACAGTCAGCTACCTCTGAACTAAGAAGATATTTCATAGAAAATAGTATCTGATTACAGTATGTTTATAATAATGTCTTTTGATACATCATCATTTAACTTTTTCCCTTTTACAGCTTTATACTCTGGACATAAAACTTCCTTCACAATGCTCAGCAGGTATCGAAGAATATGTGCCATAAATATTCTGAGCCAACAAGCTAGAATGGCTGTGCAATGAGATAAGAGATTTTTTTTAAAAAAAAATGTGTTGCTGTCATAAAAGCAGATAAATGCTGAGCTGGGGGAATTTTCTTGAGAATTTTTTTTCAGAATAAGTGAAGAACATGCACAGTGCAGGATAAGTACTTAAACAGTTTACGATGAACACCAGCTGAGGATGGCTAACCTATGAACAAAATTGTTTGCAAAAAAAATTGGAAGTATCATAATTCTTTGTATTTTTAAATTCGTCAAGCTTTCTGTGGACATCTGCTTAATATCATTTATGCTAAGCATGAAGAGAGCAATCTGTCAAAGACATGACCTAATCGCCTCTTCAAGGTACTTCTCTCCCCTTCTTTTTCCTTTGATGATTAGAACTAAAAATTTCATTTCATTTAATCTTAATCATTTCAAGAGTGCACCAGGAGCTGAGATGTGTTATAAAGACGTTTCAGAGAGTACTGGAAGATAAATGACATTCAGTAGCTTTATTTAACTTGCATATGTTAAAAATGACAAAGAAAGAAAAGAAAACAAAACAAAACAAAACGAAGCTGGGGAGGAAATAGAACTTGAAAAAAAAATGAAATTAGGAAAAAACTATTTTATTTCCATCAACTGCATAAGGAAAAGACTCAACTCTTCTTACTTTATGCAAGAATACATGGGAATGCAGATGAGTTAAGGATAGTCGTTCATTTTCAGTTTGCAAAAGAGTTTTTGTCAGACTAAAATGTAAATGAAATATTTATTTATAACCATCTACTTTTGTGACCCCAAGCAGTAAAACCACAAGAATATATATATTTGTTTTATATATCGATATATATGCATACATATTCCCATTTCAAATGTAGGAGTGAGTAAACTGAGAAGCTGGAGCTGTGCCTCTCTTCACATGCTTATTCAGCAGTCAGACTGTAGCATACAGCTTGGAAAATGTATTTAACAGCACCAAATTAAACAGTAACCCTTGCCCTGCTTTTCTCTTTCCAAACTCACACAATGCATTGAACCTCAGCATTCAGGGTGGGCAACACTTTTCATCAAAGAGTTGTTGGTTTCGGTGCAAAATACTGATTCATCAACAGAAACTTTTCAGAAGCACCTGTTGGATTTATAACGAGCCTGTAGGAAACATTTCTCAGATATCAGGATGCAAGGTCGTGCCGGTGAATAAAAGCATGTAATAATGCAAAACTTGTGTTTAGGGTGCTTCTCTGGAGTGCTTATTATTCAAGTGATACATTGCTACTGATAGATTTCTGCTTTCTAAATTTGCATTCCCTAACTCACAGTGGAAACTTTCCCAAAATTTTCAGTAGCTTTCTAAACCTGGAACATAATTTCATTATTAAATTCAGAATTACGTGTGCTTGGAGACTTGTTTTCCCCTGGGCAATGTTGCTAAGGCATTGCCATCCCTTGGTCCATATGCAGAATATCCACTGATATAAAAGGGATAATATTAGAATGTCTTATAAGTTTTTTAAAGGTCTGTATGCCAGGCAAGGGAGGGAGGTAAAAGAGAAAGCCTTCTGCCTTGTTTCTACAGTTACTTCATTTTCTTTCTCCCAGGTAGCAATTTTAATTGCTTTAATCTTGGGCATATAAGAGTAGCTTTACTTCACTGAAAGGTGTTTTCAAAAAGGCAACACACTGTGTGAAATACTGCAATGACAAACATTCCACTTGGTGGAAACCATCATCAACCATGATGGTTTGTCCAGTCTCTGTAATCAAGAGTTGTTCTCCTTCTCCATCTGGCCTCAGTTACACTGCTTTGACTTCAGACTACATTGGTGAAATCAAGATCTGAAGTACAACGAGAAAAAGCTCAAAGAAACAAAGCAAGCCAAAGCCAAATGGATGTTCTATCCAATTTTCTGCTTGGACATTTCTCATATTAAAGGAACAGTGTTCCTAAAGGGTAATATATAAGATGATAGAATGTTAAGGGTTGGAAGGAATATTAAAGATCATTTAGTCCCAACCCCCCTACCATGAGCAGGGACACCTCCCACTAAACCAGGTAGCTCAAGGCCTTGACCAACCTGGCCTTGAGCACTGCCAGGGTTGGGACATCCACAACCCCCCTGGGCAACCTTTCGAGCGTCTCACCACCCTCACAGTAAAGAATTTCTTCCCAATATATAGCCTAAATTTCCCCTCTTTCAATTTGTGCCCTGTACTCCTTGTCCCACCAGTATGATTCCTGAAGAAGAGTCCCTTTCTGGCTTCACTTCAGGCCCCCTTCAGATACTGGAAGGTTGGGATGGGGTCTCCACGCAGTGTCTGTAATATAGGCATACATGATGCATTCACTGGTTTCATTTAAACAATATGACTTGGTATTTGTGGAGGTGAAATTTGGTACAGCATGGTCGAAGCTAAGAGACTTCCACATTTACCATGTGCAAACTGATTTGCCACTGAAGGGCAACATTATGTGACATTATAAATACAATAGAATCAAATTACAGTATCTCACTGCTTTAAAAAAGTAGTTAGGCTAATGGGGATCCAAGTAAAATCATTCTCAAGCACTTTTTCTATTTTAAAGATTTATTTAGATGGATTTGTCCCAGTCCTTAAATTGTAAATGAGACTGGGACAAATTCACACCTTTAAAGCAGCTAAAAAACACCCTAAAAATTGTGAATTATTTTACTCATACTCTAGCCTCATATTTATAATCCAAAATATCTGTTATACTGGCTGAGTAAGGAATGGATTTTACTTTTATTGAGGCAGCCTAAGAGAAAAAAAAAAAAGAAACAGATCCTATAATGAAATTTACATTTTAATGAAACTGTGAACACATTATTTTTCCTATCATTAATAACCTTCCTTTTAATGAATTACAAACCAAGGTCATGCAACAGGAAACCTCTTCACAAATCATTTCCTTCTGCTTGCTTTGCAGAAACAAAACTAAAGTAAATATGCAACTTTTTTCTTCATATGCATTTTTCATTAACTTAAGTTTTTAGTTACAGACTATTTTGGTCTTAATCCCTGCAAAACTGTTATAGAGGAAAATGAAAATCAGCAAAAAGACCATCATAAATATCCACCTTAAGGTTATCCCTCACTTCTTGGCCTCTTGTTCCTACCAGTCTCGAGGCTAGAAGTCAGAAGCAAAAGAATGCCTAGCATCTGATGTGGGATATCCTCTAAAGTCCTCCCCAGTACAGGTTCTTTTAAAGCAAACCTAAACTCTTCAGACCCTCATGCAGTCCTCCCAGACTGTTGTTTTTTTTTTCCATTTCTTAAGAAAAAAATCTATTTTGATTTGTCTTTCCTTGAAAGGCAGGAATACTGAGTCCCTTAGGACTTACAAAGAGAGATTTAGGCAATTACTCGTGGCTGCAAAGATGGAGCAAGCAGAGCTTGAAGAGATATTGCAAAAATTAAATTAGTAGGAAATATCTGTGAAAGAAATTTAGAAAAGTAAACGTTTCTGCTTTCAAATGTATAGTTTCGTTATTGCTTATATACACATTAATATAAGCAGTTATTGCAGCCTCTCCTTTGGAAAATGTGTATTTTTTTTTAGGATCTGTTACTTGTAAGGGAAAGATCTGTAATTCCCAGTAATGCCACATACTAATATTAAAGTGCAGCTGGAATTAATGTGTCACAGCAGAACCTAAACAAATTATTTCCTAATAAACAACATAAAAGTCTGTGCAATTGTTTTGTTACATTTCTAGTATATTTATAAATTTTAGTCACTAACTGGTGACAGATGAGTTAATTCCAGAGAGAGTCTTTATGCCACTGTTATCCCCCCAGTAAAAATCTCCCTCTGCTGATTTGATCAAAGTCAGTTCTACAAAGAAACTTGTCCTTTCATATCCGCAATCCTGACATGGCAGAATGAAAAAGCACTCAGGTGTTGCAATATCATCTTCCAGTTCTTTCCTTCACCCACTGGGAAGGAGTGACCAAAGAGCTGTGTGGAACTCAGCTACTTGAACCTTGCCAGGTTTAAAACACAACACTGATGTAACAGTTTGTCAAACATCAGGACTGTACAGATTTAAGACAATTTTATTTACTACTTTTGCAATCACTCAAAAAGAATATGTCAGACCTAAAATAATGGATGTATTGTAAGGTAACTGCAGAGTTAGTTAAAAACAGTAAGAACATTATATCTATCAGGTCAGTGATTTCCAGCACTTCTTCTATATGTAACAACAAAGTTGTTATTTGTTGAGTCCACTATTTCTTTTTTCAAATTCAATTTATTTTCTATTTCCAACAGAAATATTGAAACAGAGACTCATTCCATGCAAGGAACCTGAGAAATATTTTGAGGAGTCTATTTTTCATTACATAAGGATAATTGGTTTTATTAATTACAGATCTTTGAGGAATAGCGAGCAGTGTAGTTTTTGCTGTAGTCATAAGCAGGCAAAAATTCCAATATTAGCAAAAATACGTCTATGGCTGATTATTATTTCGTAGCACATTTCAGGTAACTGACAGCTGGTCACCTAGATATCAATAGAAAGGAAAGCACTCACCCTTATTCTCTCATTAACCTTAGCAGAATCTGAAAAGCTTTCAAATGTGCATGTAAATTTAGATGAACTCATTTTGCAGACAAATATTCCCCAAAATCCCTGCCAAAGCTCGGGGACGACTCTAAGGAGATTTGGAGTTTTCATGACAGATTTAGAAACTAAAGTACCAGTGACCATGCGAAGTCTCCTGCTGTTGTCACTTACACCAACAGCAGAACTGTGTATTTGGGAAAACTGAGATTGAAGTTAAATGTCAGAACAGGATTGGGTGGAAAACTGCTGTCTGACAACTCTAAAAGAAGCTTTAGCCGGAAGGACCTGGGATCAAGTTTTCATTGTATTTATTTGGACATAAGCTAATTTTAGTGACTTGGTTTGTTAGTGGTGCATGACAGTCATTACATTTTATGGTGTTTGTTTAAGGCCTAAGAAAAATGTTTGAATTTCATATTTCCTGTGCAAATTGCAGTGAATACATTTTACTGAAATGCAAAAAAAAAAAAAGCCATGAAGTCAGTCACTGCCCTTTGGATGACTTTGACATCTTTCAAAACTATTAGACATCTAATTAATGTATTCAAGTAAAATGGATTAGAGCTCTCTACTTTTAGCCCATAATGCTGGGATTTCTGCTAAACCTGCTTATCATTCCTTCCTGTATGAGACAGTTTTGATTACCCTTAAAAAAACAGGTGTTATTTCTTATACATTTCAACTTTTTCCTTCAGGAGTTCAAGTTCTTTTCAAATAAAGCTGATAGCCTGAAGATATTTTAATGCAGATAATTTATGTCTTTTTAAAAAGCAACCAAAGTAAATTTCATAATATTTTTATATAAAATAATCTTTATTTTCCTTCTGATCACAATGGCCCTTTGTAATTCTAGGTCATCTGCCATACTGTTAGCAGTTGCCAGTAAGAAATTTATTCTGTGGTTGCAATATGCAGAAGTAGTTACATAAATCCTTGTGGCTTCGTTTTTTATATATAAAACAAATAGATAAAATAAAATAAAATAAAATAAATAAATAAATAGGAAAATAAAAATGAACCTATATAGATTCATCAAACCTAAAAAGTACCAATTTATCTTAGCTGAGAACCTGGACATAGAAGAAAATTCTTTTTGTGCTGTTTGCTTAACCATTTTAAAGTGATCTTGTTTAATAATGTATTCCTTTAAAATACTGTAGACATTAGCTCTTCTGCAGGTCCGCATATATTACCTGCATTTGGTTAGAATATAAGGTCAGACTACTCTGTTTGAACAATTTAATTTGTCTCAATGTATACTATTGTACCATACTTTATCACCTAAGAGTTTAGATTGTGCTATAACTTGTTAAGAAAAAATTTTATGATAGGCCCTTAAGCAAAAGTAATATCTGGGGACAAAAAAAACAACTTGAAAAATCTGACCATCCTGTGTGTCCCTTAGAAATCAGTTTATTTAATTAAGAAGTGATAGAGGCTGGACTACGTTCTTTTCTTGCTTCTAATACTACCTTAAAGGAACTAGTTACTTTTTATGCCACTGGCCTTGATATTTCACTAAATTTCTCTTCAGAGAAATATGCATATGCATATACAGACACACATTAATGTCTTCATTGTTTTTGCTCTTATGGAAATACCTTTTCAGCTTCCTCTTCATCTTCTTTACTCCTTTTTTGTTATTTACCTGTGGACTTATATCTTTTCAAGTGTCCTGAGAGATTTCCCAGTAATTTGTTTTTCTTCAGTTTTCTCAGAGTAACTCACAGTATTTCACTGCTGGAATCTTAAAAGAAACATTGTCAAACCTGTTTAAGTAAAATAAAGAAAAAGAATACTGACCATAATATTTCCTTTACCTTTTTCATAACAATTCCTGCAATCTTTACATAACTATATATGTTGGTTTACTGTGAATTTTTCCATACCTGTCAGGTAATGATCAAACTTAAAAATTAAAAGTATACAATGTTTATTTTTCTGGGAAGTGCTTTTGGTAGAATTCATAGGTTAACTGAGATGAAATATGGCTTGAAAAGTGATCTTACTGGAAATCTAATCTTTTCAGTTCAGACCTAGACATTTTTTTAAAACATATATGTTTATCTTAATTACACAACAAATTCTTTATTCTCTCGAGCTGTGAAATAATACCGATTAACTTGACTAATCATTATAAAGCCTTTTTCATGCATAGACACCTATCCCATATTTTGTGAATTCTATGTTGTATTTTTGATTCATTATGCAAGGTCTTTGGTTATTTTTCAGTTCAGATTATAACGTACATAACATGATGAATCTGCAAAATTTGAAATTTTTCACTGTACAAAATAAAATTTTTTTTTTTTTTTTTTTTTTTTTTTGTGAATCAGAACCACCAGACTAGAGGTAGATACATTAGAAGGATGAGTTGTCTCCACATTGCAGCTAACGAGACCAGCAGTGAGAAGGTTTTGTTTTTCTCCTAACACTTCACAAAAGCGAGAAGCATAAGTTGCTAACTTTCCATTTCTGTCTTGCAAAACGTACACTTCCCCAAGCTACAGCCATTTGTTTCAGCTGCAGTCAGAATCACGTTCTCTTATGTGATTACACTTCCTATGTATTTACACCTCTAAATCTGCATTTCACTCAATATCAGAATTTTGAGATGTAATAGGGGCTAATAGCATTTGGAACAAAATGTACCAGGGAAACTTTACATATACCTAAACCAAGCAATTTAAAGGAACCAGCCAAGCAAAGCAGAGAAACAATGAAGAAAGGAACTGACTCAGCCAAACAGGCAGCACCAGGCTGATGCATAACCAGGAGGGTTGTCTTAAAGTTCATAAGCCTGTCACTTAGAACTTTGGGGGCTCCAGACAGAAACAACCACCAAAGACCTCAGCTGAAGCCCCTCAGAGACCCTAGAAGGATGTACATGCACTAATTAGGGGTGGGAAATGTCATGAATATGTAACAGGAATGAGGGCAATGAAAATGGAAAATGCAAACACACACGCTGTAGCAAAGACACCTCAGTGAGTGGTGAGGCAAAGTGATTAGCAGTGCACTCAGAGCACTGAAACAAAGAGTGGCTGACTTCTAAGATCTGCAGATCGAGTCTTAGAGGCTTGCTTTAAGGGCTGACTTCAGGCAGCACACACTTATCTCTGTGCTGTTTCTCAGTCACATCACGTTTACATCTCCTGTGTCTTTGCAGAACAGTAGTGCTTCAGAAATGTATAACCCACACAGACACAGACAAAAAGATACTTTTGAAACTCATTTAAATGTATATGTAGAGCTGTTATCCTTCATTTCAGTAAGCTCCAGGATTTAAGCTCGTTGTTCCCACCTCAAAAGAAAAGCAAACTCAAGGTTGCATACTGGCATAGAGGAGTTGACGATGTTTGTTTTAGAGAGTATCAGCAAGGCGGCTGGTTGGAAGAACAAAGTTATGGAGCAGGAAGGAGGGTAGTAGAGTTTCAGCAAAGCCTAAGCAAAACAGTTAAATGGCCAACTATATGGCCATGGAAAATCCACAAATGTGATTTTTGGGACAGTTATACTGCCTGAAAAAGGAGTGTATTTAGGAATAGGCAAATGGTCTCCAGCTGTTTCATTCTTTTTCTGTTCATTAGTATATGTCTTCTTAGAAATATAAAAATTGTATCTCTATACTCAGTCTTGTACCTCTTTCTGATCCCACGTAGAATCTCCCCATTTTGGCCTGTGACTTGGATAAATCCAATCAAAAGTACTTTCTGGAAAAGAAATGCTATCTAGAGACATGCTTCTATAGTTGTTTTCAGATCACAAAATTTAAAAGGAAACTCAAGCATTTCTGGTCCAGTTATCCTTTCAGCTACCTGCAGCAGCATAATCAAGCATATATAAAAATGTTCATTTTGCTCCAATTTAAACCGATGTCACAAAACATTAAATTGGTAGTTATTTCTTAACTCTAATTCACCCTCTGCCCTTCCTTTAGTCCTGGTTAAAATGGATACTGGAACATTTTACTAGGGGTGCTTTTTTTATTGCCATTCATCTTTCCTGTAGCATTCATTCACTGAGAAGTTTTATCAGATAACAACTGAGCTACCATTGCAAGGAACTCTGCTGTATTTAGCCTGCTTTGCACAGAAACTCTTCTACTCCTCTCATAGAAGTAGTGGTATTAATTCCAGCTTTTTCTGGTTCTATTAGATCCTTTTTGGCAAAAAATTCATGCAGTAATAAAGGCGTGGATATTGTAATAAAGTTAATCAACCACAATACAAAAGGATGACAGAGAAATCAGCTTTTTCTACTCAAACATGTATGGTATATTTGAAGAAAACACATTGGGTTTTTTGTTTATTCATGACTGCCGCACGACAAGCTTAGTTGATAAAAAACTTGAAATTATCCGGAGTTCCGCATAAAAATCAAGTGCATGCCGTTGAAAGTTCATGATTAAAGTTAGTCACCTTTTCCTGACTTTTTTTTTTTTTTTTTTTTTTTCAAACTCAGGTCTTAAAGAAGAAATATGCAATCCCTTGGATTGAATTTCTGAACAAGACTGAAAGGACACACAGAAAAGCAGAAACATTCTTAGCTCAGTTGCTGGGAGTTTCATCAGAGATCCAGTGCAAGTTCCAGCTTCCTGTCTAATTAATTAAATTCTTCCTTTCTGTGGGTGACCTAGAGCAGAGGTCTGGCCACACCGTATGCTGGACTATCTTGGAGCCTGGAACTGGGACAAAAACCTGGTTCATCTGATTGTGTTTTAGAGCACAAGAACATATTTAAATTTTGACTGATTTATGGGTCTCGACAACTTGAAGGGGTTTTTTTTTTTTAACTCTAGCTGTCCTTTCATCCGTGCCTTATTACTGCCAATGTACAAGGAATCTGTAGTGCCCCGATGCCAGCTACAATGAGCAGAGGCAGTGTGCTGAATTCAGCTGTTAGGAAAAGAGTTATGCATGCTGGTGTCAAGTTGTCACCTTGGTCTGCTCTCTGTTTAGATTGTCATGGGTTTCCTTTTAAAACTCCAGCATGAATTTTTTCCCTTTATCACTGTGAAAGGAGGACACCAACCAGCTGGGATGGGGAGGGGTTTGGCTCACTAGCGTTCTCTGTCCTGGAGGGAAATGGTTTGAAAGTTTTGGTTACAGTGTTGTTGCTTGTTCTGTTTTGGTTATATACACATTCCCTAGTAAAGGACTGTTATTTCCTTTTCCACATTTTTTTTTCCCCTAAATCTTCTTGATTGTCAAAGTAATAATAATGTGGAGTGAGGAATTTGTTTCTTTTTCTCTTCCTACCCCTGGAGGGTTCTCCCTCTCCTTGGCAGACATTTTGTCATATTGAAATGAGACTTAAATATGACAGCTAAGATCAGAGGCAGCCAATTCTTGCTCTGGAGGTTTGGGCTCTCATGTTCATTAGCTATACTGTACTATTGTTGATGTTTTGGCAACCCACTGTTTCCTTTTGTTTGGCCAGCTACACACTCCACCAAGGACAGGGGAGTTCACAGGAATGGCTTCAAGACATATGGAGTTTAACTTCCTATTCATCTAAGCTTCATCATCTATAGGTACATTCCCCAAATTATGAGAAATCTAGGTAGAAATGAGGTTGATTTTCCTTTAAAAACTACAAAGCATGGATATTCACATCCTCTTTTAAAAAGCCAGACTCTGTGGTTTGCGTTTTGGTTTGTTTGGGGTTTTTTTTGGTTTTTCTTTAACAGCTCTAGTCATTCTTTGAGAAATAAAATTTTCTCATATGGAATAAAATGTCAATTTTTTGAAGATACGGCTGTCATGAGTCCTCTTGACTGACAATCCCTAACACGGTTTATGACAGTTACAGTAGCAAGACTGAAAGCTTGTATTATTTGTAATCAAGCAGAATACTATTTGTCTTAAACATCTTGAGCACTGCACACTAGTAACAAAGATAGCAACAGACACAAGTCACTTTCTGGCACACTGGTAGGGCTACTATTCCATTGTTTAACCACACTCCTTCCCACAGTTAAAAGGTTATACACCAGAGGGCTCTCAGAATATAGTTAGTATTTCCAGAAACTAAGACAAGTATTGAATAACCACAAGGAAAACAAAAACAAAAACAAAAACCAAACCAAACCAAAACAAAACAAAACAAAAAACACCAAAAAAAAAAAAAAAAAAAAAACCAAAAAGAAACCCCAAAAAACCCCACCAGACAAAACCACAAGAGGAGGGCTGGGACTTTTTTCAGTATGTTTTGCCTCCCAGTCCTATGGGATAAAGCAATTTAATTTTGCTATTGCTTAGTGCCCTACCTTTACAGAAAGGTGTCTGACACTAGACTTAAAAAAAAATAAAAAAAGAAAAAAAAAGGGTAAAGGAAAAAAGTATCTAAGTTTATGGTGAGTCATTTCATCTCTCATTTGATCTACCACCTGTAGCGCTGACCTTTGGTTGTGCTGATTAGTCAGAGTCTGTGATCTGGCAGTCATAGTTTGTCTGTTGACAAGGGCTGGAATACCTGATATGTCAGAGAGTTTTAGCAAGTTCAGCAGGCTTTTGGATGAGCAGCAAAACAAAGTAAAACCACTGAATTGTCTAAAAGATTCAGGTGCCGAGTTTGCATTCAGCAGCAGACAGTTGTATTAAATCACTTCTATTTCCAAAAGACTAGTGCTGTTCTATATAATCACTAAAGAAAAAAAAAGTATTTTGCTAGGTTAGGATAGATAGCTGTGAGCATAAGGATGAAGTGAAGTAGCTAAAAAGTCATCCTAAATTCATTTGGAACCTAATCCAATAATTTCTTAGCCGCCAACTAAGCACCACTTGGAAAATCTATAGAAGAGTATAAACCTTGAGGAATATGAATACTATTATAATTAAACACCTTAGTGATGAGTCCTGCTATGGTAATGGCATATTGTTTACAAAACATATAACTACCTAATCACATGTAAATTTGAAGTGGCCAAATGTGCCCTTGTGGCAAAAAAGACCAGTGATATCCTGGGGGGCATTTGGAAGAGCTTTGCCTGCTGGTCAAGTGACGAGATCCTGGCCGTCTACATAGTCCTAGTGAGGCCACATTTGAAATACTGTGTCCAGCTCTGGGCTCCTCAGTACAAGAGAAACATGGAGCTCATGGAGTGGGTCCAGGGGGCGGTGACAAAGATGTTTAAGGGACTGGAGCATCTTTCTTGCAAGAAAAGGCTGAGAGAGTTGGACATCTTCAGCCTCAAGAGGAGACAACTGAGCAGGGACTTCATCAGTGTATACCAGGATCTGAAGGGAGAGTGCCAAGACAGTGGAGCCAGGCTCTTTTCAGTGGTGTTGTGCAACAAGAAGAGAGGCAAAAGGCAGAGGTCAGTGCACAGGAAGTTCCACCTGAACATGAGAAAGAACTTCTTCACTGTGAGGGTGACTGTACACTGAAACAAACTGCCTGTAGAGCTTGTGGAGTCTCCCTCTCTGGAGATGTTCAGGAACCATCTGTATGCAACCCTGTGCAATATGTTCTAGCATGACCCTGCTTGATAAGCAGGGAGACAAGTTGGCCACTGGGGGTCCTTTCCAGCCTTAACTGTTCTTTGGTTCTGAAGCTTCTCTTAAGTAGAAAAGTGGACAGGATAGTAACAATACCCATTTCTATTGAAATTTCAGTAAAAATTATTACACTTCAAGTGTTATTTTGGTACCTCATTAGATTAATATTTTCAGTGATAAACATTTTGTCTAAGGCAAACCTTAGACACAGGCAAATCTGTGAATTGCATCTCCTATTCATGACATCTTCAGCTTTTAAATTAAACCATTAATTTGTACTTAGGTAATTTCAAGGGGAAGACATTATACTTCTATTTACAATAAACATATCAAAACCATCTAAGAAAAAATGCAATATCTTTAATTCATAGCATGTAGATATACTTGCACACAATACATAGATTTCATTTTTTCACGATTCATAAAATGTGAGAGAACCTTGACTGCTTTGTAAAAATTTATTTTGTCTTCATTTAAACCTGAAAGATATCTCAGTTGCCTTTTCTCCAGGTTAATACTCTATAGCTTTTGTGTTATAAGACCTATTATATTTTTTGTGTCTTGAAATGCCTTAAAAGAAGCCCATCAATAATTACTTTTCAGATAATAAATTTAACTGCCAACCAATGACTGCATAAATAATGCCTTTTAGAAGACTGGCATAGAATTGTTTTAACTGTATTCTAATACCTCATGTAATTCCTAAATTATTTTGAACACACACATATAGTAAATTACTTGTTCTTCGTTTTCCACTAAACCTTCTTTCTAAACTCCTCAAAACTTTGTTGAAAAGAGGTAACCAACCAAACTCGTTTAGTTTCAGGAATACTGCTAAAATTAAAGAGTTGTTTTAAAAAAGTTATTTCATAGAATTGTAGAAGGGTTTGTGTTGAAATGGAACTTAAAAATCGACTAGTTCCGAGGCCCCTGCATGGGCAGGAACACCTTCCACTAGACCAGGTTGCTCAGAGCTCCATCTGACCTGGCTTTGAACACTTACTGGAATGGGGATTCCACAACCTCCCTGGGCCCCCTGTTCTTGTGCCTCACCACTCTCACAGTAAAGAATTTTTTTTGCAAAAAAATTTAATCTAATCTAAACCTACTCTCTTTCAGTTCGAAGCCATTATTCCTTGTCCTGTCTCTACATACTCTTGTAAATATTCTCTCTCCATCTTTCTTGCAGGTTCCTTTCAGGTACTGGAAGGCTGCAATTATGTCACCCCAAAGCCTTTCCTTCTCCAGGATGAAGAATCCCAATTCTGTCAGACTTTCCTTATAGAAGAGGTGCTCCATCCCTCTAATTAACTGAGTGGTCCTCTCTGGATTCACACCAGCAAGTCAGTGCCATTTCTGTGCTGGAAAAGTTGACATAGTTCTATGACAAGAGTTAAATTAATTCAGACAAAACCCAACATCTCATTACCCACACCTAGAAACTGGAGTCTTCTTCTGTGGGTCATTCAAAATGCTGTTCAAATTGATTACTTGTAATTGCATTTTTTAAATAGAAATATATTTACCGGTTTTCCATCATTACCAGTTTATCCTATTTTTTCTGCCTTTTTTTAATGTGGCTGGAATAATTTTATAACTGTGGAACAAATTTCAGGTTGGACAGTGTTGTGAATGACTGTTTAGTCACAGTCAAATGTGTTAGCAAAAGCAGGTTTTAATAAATATTTGTGAAAACACAACAGAGTTTGATGTCAAGGTTCACTGTTTTATTTACTAGATGTATAGAGTACACAAAGGAAAATGCAGCTCCAGGCTTCCCCCCACCCCTCCCCACCATGGCTACTGCCAAAAAAATTAACTCTGGCCTGGCCAAAACCAGGACAGGTAGATAAGTGGAAAAAATACAGGTTTAGTTTGGTATTTTTTTGTGGGAATAAGGAAAACTGCAAAATATTCTTCCTTTTTTTTTTTTTCCCAGATTTTCTTTTAGCCTCTGTATCTCAAAAAGTACTTTAGCCATGCATTGTTATTAAAATTAAATCAATATCTTGTGAATTTCAGAGGTTAATTTCTTTTAGATATCATTCAGTTCTGCCATTAGGTGTCTCGTGGTGCTTTCCGCATTTATGGGGTTGTGGAAAAAAGTGGAGGTTGCAAGGTAATTCTGAAAGCTAAACTTTCCGACACATGCCTAAACTGCAAAAAGAAAATGCAAGTCTTGTGAGACAAGAATAATAATTTTAGCCAATTTTTGTCTTTAGCTAAAAAAAAAAAAAAAATGGGTTTTGTATAAAAATTTCTTACAGCCTAAAGTTTTAAGCCATTTTTCTATGGAATTTTTCAGGTCAGGCCATTGAGTTAGCACCAACTTTGTAAGAATTTGATCAGATCTATGTGAAAATAAATCCTATGCAGATAAAAATATTAATATTTTTGTTCAATTCTCTTACATTCCACAAAGGGGCAAAATTAACAAAAACATCCATATAAGACACAATTAAGACAATATAAGATACAATATAAGACTCAATTACCAGGAAAAATTATCAGAAAAATTTACTTGAGAGAGGGAAAATTTACTTTTTTGTGGAAAATTCCACAAGAGTTTTTAGCTTATAGTCCCATTAGTTTGCTTTTTAAATTAATGAGTAGCTTCATTTCAGTCTCTTCACAGTCATCATTTGACTGAAATCATTCACGAGCTACATTTGCTCCAGTCTTTGTACCGAGGTAGATAGTTTTAAATCCATTTCTGTGCATCGTTGTTTGGAAAACTAGTGTTGTCTAGCCCCCATAGGGCTGAAGGACATTTGTGTTTTTGCTTCAGTTGATTTAAAAGTGAATAATAAGAGTGTTTGCAGGACTTGCATTCCAGAATTGGACTCATACAGGTGTAGGAAAAACAACCCAACAGCAATTTCAGGGAACTCACCAAAATTTTAGTCAATTTTTTTTAGAACATTTTCAAGTCTGAGTTGGCCTTTCAGTCCTACATCATGCATACAAAACTTGGTACTTAAACCCACCGGTCCCTGCAAACCATATGCTGGTAGTTATGAATCTATCTGTGATTAAGCAATGGAAATAAGTCGTGTTCTGCAGGATATCCCTAATAGAGTGCTTTTTGTGGGCATAAAGGTATTGACCAGTTGGCTCCCTGGTTTTAGCTTTCTCATGGAGTTAAGGACTCTGCCAATACTGCAAATTCAGGAAGTGCAGTCTTTCTGATTTAATAGTTCAACTTTAGAGTACACATGTATGATGTATTAATCTGAGATTCCATTTTCTTCTCTCAATTTACTTCTGTCAGTCTCTCCTGATCACACATGCTGCCTTACAGGCTAAAGGGAACACTAGATAAATAAATCTATCTTCTTGCATGTATAAGAGCTTCACTTTACATCAAATAATTCAACCTTAATTGGAAGAAGAAAAAGAACATGCATGAGCATGACTTTTCCAACAGTTATATCTTTGATTTGGGAGAAGTAGCAGTCATCTCTGTGCTGAGACACTTATGATGAAATACCTCAATATTCTTTAGAGCAAGCCTTTGACTGTTAATCTCTCCTCTATCAGCTCACATTTTAAATCAGAAAACTAATTGCTTTTGCTTATTTTCTTTCTCTAAACACTCAAAATTTATACGTGTAGTAAGACATCATAAATTTGACTATGTTTGACTTAATTATTCTCCAGGATAAAATACTGAAAGCAATGAAACTAAAACATGGTATTTGGCTAAGTGGGAGTCTGTGACTTATTTTTCAGAAACAGACAAAAAAGGTAAAAAGTGGTGTTTTTTTGTCAGTTACATTTGCACAGGCAAAACTATAAGTAGTGAAGCTCTAACTTGGAATTCAGGTTTTTAAAACTTTTTATATCACACCATTAGTCACATGATTTTAACCTGTGCTGGGTCTAGGTGGGGAAAGAGGGGAATGAAGAAACATCATTACACTTCTGATTGCTTGATGCTTTCTTCTGACTGTTCAGTATGTTGTCCTTTACTCTTCCAAAACCAGCACAGGTCTTGTGGAGACCTGTGATTTCTTACACAATAATTATCCTTGAAGGTGACACCAGGGAGCATTCATCATACATGCCTCTGGAGTTCTCTGGAGTGCTTCCAAGGGAAGACTTGGAGAGAAAATATGTCACTCCATTGAGAAAAGTCATGATCTAAGATAATTTATGTTCATCATTCTGCAGGGAAGTACCATTTTCTTTCTCTCTTTCCTTATCGGAAGTGAACTCTAAGGATAGTGAGAAGGCCATTGCTATATATATACTTCAAAACTTTGGATGTGTAATTAGGCTTAGTTCCTGAAGAGCACAGTTATCTTTGAGGAGCAAGTGCCCTACTGGCAGGCAGAAGAACATCTGGTTGAGAGCTGATGAGGTCTAGAAGCTAAAAAACCCACAATAGCTGAAGGGTCAAAGTCAGAAACATAGTTAAACTTACAGGAAGTAAGATATATAAATGCAATAATAATCAGGAAAAAGGACCTCCAAGTGCATTGAAGATCAGATAGAAAGTTAATTTTCCAATAGTATAGAAGGGTTCTTCATTCTAGGCCAATGCAACCTTCGATTGCCTGTTTCCTTTTCTGTTAATCCCACAGACTGGTGCCACACTTCTTTCATCATATGAATGTTTCCAAGAACTTTATGGGTTTTCACCTAAGCCCATGATTTAATTAGGATTTATTTTGACTTTTCTGGGAAATGGAACAAACCCTTAGTCAGCAATCTCTGCATGCTGTATGACTCTGTGAACCAGCGCTGAGAAAATCTACTATGCACCTATATATGACACCAGCTTTACAAAGAAAATTATCCGGGTCAAGTAGTCTATATGTGACAAGATAGTAAAAGGGCAAGCTAATTCATACCTCTAAGTGATAAGGTAATCAAAATCATCCCTCTAAACCTCAATCATTTTTGTAAAAGAAAAAAAGTAGAGCTAAAATTCAAAGGATAGCTAGCCAAGTTCAGTTATAGTAAGTAAAACTGTAATGAGAAATATTTAAATTGGCATGTGAGAGAAACACATGGATGTCATACATATGGTATGCATAGGTAGACACTTACCTAGCTTATCTACAAGACCCTCTAATGATTGTGGCAATAGAAACTTTCTAGTCTCCATTTTGTGCTAGTTCCATTAAGAAACAACACACAAATTCAAATTATTCCTTCGTAATGCAGACCATTGGAAAATTTGCATATAATTATATAGTTCTTTCTTTAGGAAAGTTCAGATTCTTTTAAGTCTTTTTTTTTTGCCCCTTTATATTTCTCTCTTAGAGGTCTCACTCACATTTTCATATTTATTACTTTCCTGAATGTAATTGCTTATTTGTTTTCAGAGTTCCTGGCTTTTGTCTTCCTAAGTATGAAAAACTGGGATTTATTAAGGACACTCTTGGCTGCATTGTCTTTTTATCAGTAATTTTAGCCATTTCCTTGTGGCTAGATTTGATTCTGGCCACAGTCAAACCAAGAAAAGCATCCACTTTAGTTGTTATATCCATTTTTGCAAGAAAAAGTCACCAATACATTAGTAAGTATTAGACAGTTTGTTTCGCTATTTTCTAACAACATGCAAGGTAACAGATTTCCCTTATTGTCCAAAAATTTGTTTTATGTCATTCTGTTGGTTAGTCTCAAAATCATTTCTTTGCAGTGACATCTGATAATAGATTTTTCCCTCACATTCTTTAATCTTTTTATAAACTGAACATTACAGAAAGTATTTGAATTACTGGCATTATTTTTGTCAAAGGTTGAACCAGCAGGTTTTACAGTACTGTATCATCAGAAATTTTGATAAAGTAGTATTGAGAAAATGTAGCAGGTTATTTACTGTACGTAAATGTTTAGAATCTGTATTAACAGTATGTTTCATAATGCTTATGAAGACATGTTTTCAACTATGGATATAATTCAAGACTTTATTTCCCCCTAAACAATGTTTTCTGTGCCTTAAGAACTTTGGTGGACTAAATCAAAATCTCAAGTGATTTCGTACATAAGTCAGAATTGATTTTTAGAGTGATTTATTGCTACATTTAGGCAATATTTTAAAATCTATTAAGTAATTGCATGCATTACACAGACTGGTTTTCAGATCTTCTTGAGAAACTATCAGATAAAATAATTAAATAGATTCGATGTGTGGGCTACTCAGTGGATAAAAAACTGGCACTCAGAGTGTTGTGGTCAGTGGCCCAATGTCCAAGGGAAAAGCAGGGACAAATGGCACTCCTCAGGGGGTGATGCTGAGACCGTGCTCTTTAACATCTTTGCTGGAGACGGGGAAGTGGGACTGTGTGCACCCACAGCAGGTTTGCCACTGACACCAACCCGAGTGGTGCAGTCCATCCTGGAGGGATGGATGCCATCCTGACACACCTGGGAGGTGGGCTCCTGTAAACCACATGCAGTTCTAGAAGGCCGAGTATACTCTGCATTTTATTTCTCTGGTGGCATGTCTGGATTAACACAGGACTGTTGCTTCCACCTGTGCTCGTGTGCAGTGTTTTCATGCTCAGAAAAAGTCTTTTTTGAAAAGCCTTAGGTGGTTTTAAATGCTTGGAGCATTTCGTAGGGCTGAGAGATGTTTTCTGTCTTTTGGTCTGAATCCAGTTCCTGAGGTAACCTTTGATGTCTGTATAAGTACAGCAGGCTACAAACTTTGTTGACAAAACTGCTTTGGGTCATATTTATGCAGTCACAAAAGATTCTAATATACAGTAAACACCAAGTTCCTTCAGAGAGGGTGATATCATTATTTATTCTCAATAATGACTGACTACTTTCTTGAAAGTTGTATTTTAAGGCTGAAATGAAAAGCAAAAATGACCTGAATAGTTTCTGAGTTTGTCGATTTCCAGTCACCAGCTTATGGTTGCTTCATTACCTAAAGTTATCTGCCCCTTGTAGAGTCCCTCAGCACTTTGTTTATTCAAGACATGTAAGGGTAGGACTTACCATTTTCTAACACTCTTACAGCCCACCAAATTCTTTGTGCCTAAATATAAGGCTAATTGTCTTCAACATGCTGAATTGAGTGGACTTCATCCAGATTCTAATATTCTAATACTTGTTTAAAATTCTTATATTTGTTTGAAACTTATTTCGCCACTGAAATTTTCCTTAGCACGCTTTAAAGCGTGAGAAGATAAATCAGAGATTTTGATTTTTAATGAACTTTCAGTGCAAGTATAGAACTGAAGCACTCAGAAATTCAGAAATTGCCTGGAAAGACAGCCAACATTGGTGAGTATAGCAGCAGGGCAAATTAATTTCTAAAAGACTAGATGTCTGAAGCAGAAAAGTGTTTTTCTCCAAACAGTATAAGTCTGCTTGGTAACATAGTAGCTGCAATCCACTCTAACTTTCATACTTCCTTTTGCAGAAGTGTTTTGGCTGTTGGAGACTAATTCCTGTATAATACTGCTGCTGTTGAATTAAAATACTTCTTTTTTTTTCAGAGTCCCTTCTGAGGAGCCTTGGTCTTTAGAGAATCTGCAAAGTCTACAAATCTACGTAGAAAATGACTATAATTTTTCTACAGCAGCCACAGTACTATTTTTTAAATTCATATTCTCACATACTGAAGTTCTAACTAGGTGACACAGAAGCTTTTAGTTTGTCTGGTTTTTTGTTTGTTTGTTTGTTTGTTTGTTTGTTTTTCTTTTCTTTTTCTGAATTTGTTGTTATGGTTTTTTTTGGTTCGAGACTTTTTTTCCATTTTTAAGGGTTACAAATAATTGCCTGAAGAGAATCAGAGCCAGAATCTAGAACCAAATGAAGGACCCAGAACCACCATCTTGTAGCCAATACTCCATTACAGAAAGACTTAGTCTTTGGGATTAATACTTTCTGTTGAAGTGTGGCACAAGCACTGACCTTTGAAAGTAGAGTTAAACATTTAGAAATATTCTTTTGAATTCACTATTATCCAAATACAGTATCCAAAGCTTTGGTAAAACTTTCTATTAATAAATATACAGCTATTTTTTCCCCTTCTTTTTTTTTTATTTGCTTTCAATCAGGCATTGTGGCTGGACCTCTATTGCATGCAGTCAAAATGCTTCGTTTCCCAG
>JAYRBT010000093.1:32933830-32959678 GCA_036023395.1 Myiotriccus ornatus
TATTTTGCTAGTAATAAATGTTCATGTTATTTTCCTAAATCCAGTCTCTTTTGTCTGCATAAACCTTCTCTCAACTAGTAGTAATTGTGTTGGGGGTGTAAAAGCAAATTGACCCAGACCAAAACCACAACAGTGTTTTTGTGCACTGTAGTTACAAATCAAAAGTTAAAAATCAATGAAAAAAAAACTCTAAACTGATACTAGACAGGTTAAGGAACAAAAAGATACACTTCAGATTTGAGTTCTATCATACACACAAACATCAAGCAAGTTGTGCAGAATCAGATCTACAGATGTTACTTTTAGGTACCTCAATACATTATTAATCCAGCAACATCTCAGAGTTCTCAAGCTTCCTATTTTCATATAGGTCTGTTCTTAAAAAGGAGCAAGCTTGATTATATTGCTGGACTTCACCTATAAGTATGCAAAATATCATAGAGACTGATGAATGGAAACCTTTCAGGCTTGCCTTGTTGCAACATCTGAGTGTTTAAAAATCATTCAGCTTATTTCTAATCTGTGGTAGTGCTCCATGTTCTGTTCCTTAAAGCAAAATTTGGAACAGTTGTATGTTCTGAGACAGGTAAGCTGTTCTGCTAGAGACTATCAAAAACTGCGTCTTTGCTTTTGAGCATGACTTTTTTTCATATATATTCACATAGTTTCTAAGATCCTGGTAGTATTAAGAATATTATTAATGTTTAATGGATGATAATATTTCTCTTGAATTTCTTTAGTAGAAAATGTAACCAGAGGTAACATTAATGTATATTTCCAAATATCAACATGAGTACATTTTTCACCTCTGATACATACATTATTTGAGAAACTTCCTTGGTTCCAACAGTTAATTAGCACACAGTTTTAACTACTTTTCAGGCAAACTCTTAGGCTCATTCTCTTTTAAGAGAGTCCTCTTCATCTTCTGAGTAACTCAGTCAAGTGATATTTTTCTCAACTTTGTTTAACCCTGGAATCCAAATGCATTAGCACCTTGTTATGGAATTCTAGACAGACTTTGCTAGAGGTTAAGGCCATAAATTCCTCTAAGGCAGTTATTTCTAATACAACACTTTATCTATGAAAACCTTCAAAACATGCTTCGTAAAATACAGTTTACATTAAAAATTCCTGTTAAACATTTTCTTTGCATATACTGATTTCATTACATTTTGTATAGGTTTTATGTGCTGACTCATAAAAATTTGTGCCAATATATTACACAATAGAAAAATTATTAATCAGAAATGCAATACAGTGTTTTCACTAAACTTTGTGAAATATAAATTACATTTTTATTTTGTATTTTAAAAGATTATTTGAAATAGAAACTAGTAGCAAATTTTATTTTAAATAATCTGTTCCTATACAAACCCCCCCACACATTACTGTCTAGACTATCTAGACTATCTAGCAATAAGTGATATCTTGGTAATGCACAATTTCTGTTGTACAGGGACAGATTGGTTACAAGGAAAGCTACCACCATGAGTATTATGGGAATCATGTCCAGCACAAAATTCAATTGCTGGAAGGTAAATAGGGAATTAAGAAAATGAATCTTCCCTGTCTCAATATGTGTCTTTATTCTTTAGCATAAATTAGTCTTCTTTAAAATGTTTTAATTGTGTTTTAGACACAATCTAATACCTATATTTGTAAAAGTTTTTGTAGGACACTATAAAGACATTAAATTAATTCCTACAGACTAATACTTTCAATAAAATAATTAATGGAAAATATATTAAATAAAATAATGTAAAAACTGTAAAGTATTAATTGGTTTACTTCTAATAAATAATGAAAGTCATGTATGGTCATGGCTTCTATGATGAAAAAGCTGGCATTGTGGACAAGAAGACATCAGTGAATTATCATTTCTCTTTACTACAGCTTTTAACTCAGAAGCTATTAGCAATCCTGTAAACAAACATAAGCAATGAGATATCAGTGTCCGAACTACAAAGAGAGATGAAAAACGGGATGAATAATGGGCTGAGAAGGTCATTATGAACAGTTCAAAGCCCAGATGGCATATGAATCCATGCCTCTCATACTAATACAGGGACCAGTAGTACTTCAGTAGCAGTTCAAATCTTAGAATCACAGAATGGTTTGGGTTGGAAGGGACCTTAAAGGTCATCCTGTTCCAACTCCTCCACCTTGGGTATGGACACTTCCCACTAGATCAGGTTGCTCAGAGGCCCGTGGCACCAACCTGGCCCTGACACTTCCAGGAATGGGACATCCACAGCTTCTCTGATCACCTGTTCCAGGGCCTAACCACCCTCACAAGTAAAGAGTTTCTTCCTAGCTTCCGATCTAAACCTACTCTCTTTCAGTCTGAAGGTATTCCCCCTTGTCCTAACCCTACAGCTCCTGATGAGCCATCCCCCTTCAGGTGTTGCAAGACAGTGGGGTCTTCACACAACCTTCTCTTTTCCAAGATGAACAGGCCAGATGTCTCAGCCTGTTTTCATAGGGGAGGTGCCTTAGTCCCCTTATTAACTCTGTGGCCTCCTCTGGACTCCTTCCAAAGGGTCAGCATCTTTCTTGTGCTGGGTGCCTCTGACCTGAGTGCAGTTCTGCAGGTGGGGTCTCACAAGAGCAGAGTAGAAGAGGAGGCTGAGGCTGCACTCGATCCCACTGTCCCTGTCACTGACAAGGATGTTGACCAGCATCAGCCCCAACAGTGACCCCTGAGGGACACCACCCGTCCCCGGTCTCCACACAGACAGTGGGTTGTTGGACACAACTCTTTCTGTGCAGCCATCCAAACAATTCTTTGTGCACTGTGTGGTCCATCCATCAAATCCATATCTCTTCAGTTAAGACAAAAGAATGTCACATGGGATACACTTTGCATAAGTCCAGGTACATGATTTCAGTTCCTTTGTCTCTCCACCCATGCTGCAGACCCATCACAGAAGGCTACCAAATTTATTGGGTATGGTTTTCTCTTAGTAAATCCATGTTGGTTGTCACCGATCACTTCTTCGTTTATCACGTGCCTTAGCATGGTTTCCAGGAGAATGTACTCCATTATCTTGCCTGACTGACTGGTCTGTAGTTACCTTGGTCTTCCACTTTCCCCATTTTAAAAATGGGTGTTATATTTTCCTTTTTCCAGTCATTGGGAACTTTACCTGGCTGCCACAATTTTTCAAAAATAAGGGATAATGACCTAGTAATTTTGTCTGCTGGTTCCCTCAAGACAGGCAGATGAATCCCATCAGGTCCCATGGACTTGTTCACATTCAGGCTCCTTAGATGGTACTGCTTATACACCCACTATCCCTCAGGATTACTCATAATTTAACTGCATTGCTGTCAACAGCAAGTTTAGCAATTACACTGCCATTACACCACACCAAATCCAGTGATGAATACTTCATGTAATGACTATGATACAGCTACAACATATTCCCACAAATTCTCAGAATCACTTATATTAACTTGAAACGCTTAATTTAGATTATGTGTTATGCAAATTTCACCCAGTAATGAGATTTCATTTATTGCAAATGATAGACTACATCTGATCAATCAAACTATCGATTTTTTAAAAAATATGGAGAACGAGACAGGAAGACAAAAAAGGGAAAAAGGAAAAGCAAGTAAAACAGAAAGGAGGTGAGGAGATGAAAAGGGGAGGGTGGGTGAGGAGGAACACAGCCAGAGAGACATCCAGAGAGGCAGGGAGAGACAGAAAATTGAGGCAGAAAAGACGACAGAGAAAGAAAGGGGTGAAGCAACAAAAAGCTACTGATTTAAAAGTCACAGAACATTCCTAGCTATCACAACTGACGCAAGGTTCCAATAATTTAAAATTGTATTTATGCTCTATGTTCACAGTGTAAATTAATTGAAGCAGCTTCACAAAATAGTTATTGCAGTACAAAGTTATTCACCAATCAGTAGTACTGAGAAGGAGGGAATCAATATCCTCCGAATTTTATTTCCTTCAGGGACATTTCATTTCAGCACCATTCCACGTAGCTTCTTCTAGCAGCTGTCATCTGTACTTTATTGCCACAGGGATCTTCACAGTTAGGTGGGAAATAGATGTAATAAAAAGAGGGAATGTAATTAGTGCAGTTTTACAAGTGACTGTATGAGGGGTCATTAAAAAGTACTGAAATGCTAGACAACCTTTTGGATTTTCTTACATAATTTTTTTCCGATTTGTGAAGTACTGCCTTTTCTTTGAAATGCTGTTCAAATGGAAAACTTTGCTGGTGGAGCAGTTTCTGTACAGGTTGAACCATAACTCAGTGGCAACACTTCCTTATGCCATCTTAGAACATCCATCTCAAGTAAAAGTTGGTTTAATTACATATGACACAAAATCTGGTGTATTCATGGTCATTCTGCCTAGACTATATCAAGATGATAGGCCTTTTTAAAAAAATTTTATTTATTTATTTTTATTTTTATTTTTGGCATACTATTTTCATATTTTCCTAACGCAGCAGTGCAGAAAAATCAGCAGAAAGGCTGGCTCTCTGATATCACACTGCTATAACTAAGACTACAGTTAATCAATACAGCTGGGAAAAAAGACACAAAAAAATTGGTATAATCTTTCATTCTCATGAAAAACATGCACTTTTGTTTCCTGAGCCTTTTTCTGTGTCATCTTCACGACATAGATCTCATCAGTTTTGGAACACTACCCAGACTGCAGAACTCAGCAGAGCACCAAACATCAAGGCAAAGTAGCTGAAAACACAATCAGAGCACTTAAATCATTAGACAGAAAAGTGTTTCTTAGTCTGATGGTGGTAGATTGCCATATTGCTGTAATCTAATCAGGAGAAGAGAGAGAATCAGTACTACATCCAGATACGTATGATTTCGAACATACATAAATGCTGTTAAAAGGGTTGCCATGGGACTAAATTTACCTATATGCTTCTCTGTTCACAGGGTAACAACCAGAATTGTGACACAACTACAGTAATAAACAGAGACAGAAATTTTAGAGAAAAATGTAGTAAAGTATTATTTCACATATGAAGGGCTCACATGACAAAACAGAAGTGAATATTCCAACAAGAATGTGATGCAGCATTCATTCTTTAATTGGGAGTTTGAATAATGTAAAAGTCTGACTGAGCGAAGACTAATGAGCTTCTTTGAAAGCAGGAGGGAAAAAACTCCCTTGACCTCTGGGACATTGCACTGTTATGACTTCAGCTTTTTAGCTACTTTAGCAATTAGTCATCATAGCGCCAATGAGCCAAATAGGAATTATTAAAATTCTTAAGAAGAATTAAATTTCAAACAGCATTTGTGTGAGTTCCTTGTTCTGTGTATAGGTGTAGGAGTCTCACACTTCACAATTAATTCAAACAGATACTGGGGACTTGAAAGAAAAATGGTTCTGGTGTGTGACACTGAGTACTCAGGCATATCAAATGCAACGCAGTAAAACATTTCTAATGCTAATCTCAGACCTTTGCTATTAAAAACTGCTTCCCACTCCATAACTAAATTGATGTTTTCACTTATGCTTAATCTCCCATGTCAAAGACAGTTGCTCTAAGCTGTATGACAACTCAGCTGCAACTAGCCACATGTACCAAAAAAGTATAGCCATGGCAGTAATTTGAAAAGCACATGATTAATGTAGAAACAACAATAGTACCTAATTTTCTGAAGGAATCCAGAATATCTCATTCCTCAAATTTGTAGTAATCTTAGGATGAACAAAAATTCTAACAATAAGGAATAGTCCTTAATACATTTTTTGATTCAGTATGTAGTGCTTACCTTGCTGATTCTGTAATGAATCTGATCTGGTTTCTTTGCCCTGATATCACATCAGAGGGGGGATTTCTATAATCTCCGTGAGAGCTGTCCCTGGCCAAGGGCAAGTATTAAGACAGAATATATTATGATGTAAACCAACATCAGTACTTTACTGCTTTGCCCTTCTTTCTTTTATTAATTTCTATCTTAATATCCATTTTTCCAAGGTGTCTCCTAGCCTGATTACCTTTCCCATGTCTCTAGTAAAGTCTTACAAGAATTATTCTCTTGTCTCTCTATGTAATAATTCACATTCTTTATCATGACGAAGGTTTATTCCAATTTCCACTCCTTTTTCCATCATGAGCTGGAGCCTATGGCACAACACCCAGTCATCTGGAAAGAGATCTGTATCGTGGTATTCAGTTCACCCCATAGCATGGTCGGTTTAAGATGGGCAGTCTTCAACACCATTATGCTCTCAGTCTGTGAACTTACAAAACGAAATGGCCTGAAACACAGCAAATAGTTTTCAGTTCTCTCTCCACCTGCACTTTCTTTCACAATCCTAATTTTTGTAATACAACTGGAAGCTTAACTCCACATGCCTTTCTGGTTCCATAGTTTATCTGCGGGAGAAACTAACGAGCATTATTCTGTTTGGAGTGTGCGAAAACCTCTAAAATGTTTTCTACAAATACCGTTGTTATTTCAACTAAGCACTTGTTGGATTTCATGAACTCTTGGCTTTTGGTTTTTTAATTATTGTTTCTATGTATATTAAACATTGTTAATTGGTAAAAAATTAAAATGGCTTTGTTTCTTGCTTTAGTCCTTCCAACAATGCCATTAATAAAACTTTTGTAACATTTTTTTATTTTTTAAACTAATTTTAAATTCCTACTTCCCAAAGCCTCCGTCTTACTAATTAATATATAATATATTTTTTATATAATATAATAAATATAACTCAAATATGCAGTAAATGTATAATGAAACACTTTCCCTTAGGCAGCACTGAAACACAGAGCCTGTAGGGTTGCTGGAGTCCATAGCATAAAGAACCTGCCCAATAAGCTCAAAAAAGTCAAACTTCTCACACAGCAAAAGGACAGAAATCACAGTGTGTCAAAAATAAATTGTTAAGTGGGGTCAAAGGGCTAAAAAGGGAAATACTAATGGAGAAGTGATCAGCGTTGTGCAAGAGTTTGAAAACTTGCAATTGAATGACTAAATTTTAAGTATATGATTGCAGGCAAAGAAAGATTTAGCTAGAAACCACAGTTTACACGTAAGGCAAAATGACTGAGTCACACACTTTTTGTCTGCCACCTTTTCCTGGATTATTTTCTTTTCTGCTGCTTTTTTTATGGATTAATTTTATTAGCCTTTAAGTGAAAGGACTGTTTTTTCTTTGGTGGGTGCAAAATATCTCTACCAAACAAAGTTATCTGGCCACTACCATAGTTTACAGACCCATATTTATAAATGTAAGTCTGTATACTCAAGTCTGGATAATTTCATACCAGTATATTCAACTAAAGAGAAGGAGGATGAAGCAGAACGTGCAACAGGAGTTGAATACCATTTGAATAGCCATAAGAAAAAGGCTATTAAGACTGAATTATGTAAGGAAATGGGAAGTGCAGAAAAGGTTCTGGATTCCGTATTTCTCTTTCAGTACTCTTTAAAATCAGTTTTATTTTAGAAAACTTGAAATAGACTCACTGTCTTAACCACTGTGACCTACAAAAAACTTTGGTTAAAAAACTTCCAATAACTAATTTGTAACCAGACTGGATATTAGGAAAACTGTCTCATGTCAGATCCAGCAACCCAGGATGATGCCATTCCACGTACCCAAGCCCGACCAGCAGAAAGGCTGAGGAAGGGTTCCCAGGAGCCACACGCAAGCAAGTAAGCCCACATTATACCACGAGTTTTTTATTTTGCTAGTAATAAATGTTTATGTTATTTTCCCAAATCACAGACAGACACACCCAGAACACTCCCAGAAACAGCAACAATCTCAGGAGGTCCCACTCCTGCCCTTGCTCCTGTCTCTGTGCTCCTTGGTGGATGTACAGGGGAGCTTTTATCACTCCGTCCAAAGAAACAGATGTTGCCAAAGGAAATAAGTAGCTATAAAGTCACTACCCACCAAAATTAAAATTGTTTTATGCAGTAGAATACAGGAAATTAACAAAATTTCCCAGCCAACACAAAATTGTATTTTGTTAGCCCAAGCCCTGCTTTTACAATTTTGAAAGGATAAAGGGTGATTAGAAATAAAAGTGGGAGTGGAAGCTATAGACAAAAGCATTATCAAACTCACACTATTTTCACTCAGGCAATAAGTCTGTTTATTAGCGACCTTGGTTTTCTTTCACTGAAACCAATAGCGAAGATTGCATTAATTTCTACTGCCCTACATTGAAAATACATGAAATAATCTTCTGTTTACTTTTTTTTTTCCAAACAGGTGGTAATACTTGACAGTTTGGTAAATCTGTTTGACATTTTCCTCTTTCCACATTAAGAAAGATGTAAAGCAAACTATTTTCCTTTGCATATTTGTATTACTCTCCTATGATAAAATGTAAATTTAAGGGAATATTCAAGAATATAGATATTAGTGCTTTTTTTAATAAAATAAAAATTAATATGGAAAGTTTCTATATATTTGCAATTTTTTTTAGAAGTATAGGCTTAAAATTTAGGCAGTAAGCATGGTAAAATGTGCATACACAGACTAAAGTGAAGTGAAAAAGATAACCTGAGGAAATTTCCACATGGCTTTGTACCAGAAGAAGCAAAGGCAAAACATGAATAATCTCTAATCCACTTCTTATTTAAAAAAATTTCCTTTCCACAGCCAGTCTATGTTTCCCACTGGCTGGCTGTTATCTGAGGTTATTCTTTCCAGGACATGTTCACGGACTAATTCCAACCTGATGTAGAGATTAAAGTGTATTTACTTCCTTTTAAACACATGCAGGTTTAGTTGATATTTAATGAAGATGAGAGGGCATTATTTTTTCCTGTATCTTATTTTCAGAAAAAAACCCAGCTTTTTGTATTGTTCTCAGAAATACCTCATTAATTTGAAATAGAATTGAAATTATTTATCAGTTAAGTAAACAACCCACAGTGTAATTATTCAGGACTATTTTTCATCAGCATTACTGAATGAATCACCCAGTATTTTACAGGTCAGAGTATATGCAGTTTCAAGTTCATTTCCTGAAACGTGAAGTTAAAGTTAGGATTTCATATAGTTCAAGGATGATTCACTTCACAGTAGCCACGCACTTAAAACCAGCACATTCCTACATAGTAGCAGAGGTTTATTCTTTGCCAAAAGTTGTATGAAAGAGAACAATGGGAAAGAGTTTGTTGTTTTAGGGTTTTTTCCCCTCCTGTGACCAGAGGTCAAAAAGGCTGTATGGGCAGATTTATCCCTCTAGAGAACGAAGAGGCACGTACAAGTGCAACTTTTACCTTGGTAAATGAGATCTGCTTCTGCTGATTATTGAAGACTCTTGACAAACCAAATGAGTCACGGACTTTTCTCATCTCTGTGAGATTTGACTTACCCCCGCAACCCACCCCACACACACACACTTCAGTTATTTCCGACCCAGTAATTAAATAATCCAGTGTCTCACAAGAGGTCTTGATGTGACATACAGGTGGTGGTGTTTTAGGAGGCAGCACTACCACAGAAGGTCCTTTGCCCACTTCAGCAGTCATCTGGCCTTCTAGTTCCAGAGCCTCATACCTGCGGTAGAAGGTGCCAGTCCTACCTGTCAGATTTTGAGAGGGAGAAGGACTCTTCCTCCTGGCACATGCAGTGACCCACTTCCAACCTCCACCCTGAACAGACCCCTGGTTGACAGTCCCTTGACTTAATTACCCTTCAGGGTTCTGAGCCCACCCGTTTCTGAAGGTGGGAGACTTGAGAGCCTTGAGACTGTGGAGTCTCTGAAAATAATCAGTCTCTGTCTTGCTCATTTGCCTCAATACTGTGAAGCCGGTTCACTTCTACCCGTAGCTCCCTCACCTGGTGACTCAGCTCTTCAGCCACAGCACACCTTCTGCAAAATAACTGTTTGTCTGCCTCAGCCTTCCTTTACTTTCCCCCTCCCATTAAATTGAGACTATTCTCTTCCTTAACCATTATTTAACCAGAAAGAATAAGAATGTGCAATAAAATTTTCATTGAAAAGGGTATTTTTTTCCTAATAGTAAGTGTTAAGCCCCCCAAATCTTCAAGTAATGTTTGCTTGTTGGTCACTTTGATTCAATCTGCAAGAAAAATACTATAGAAAAGGTGGCTGCAATGGTAGCATTCCTTTTAATATTCATCTTCCAGTAGAGATCATTATGATAAGTTTTTATCAGTGATGTTTGGCATGTTGAGGTCATAACTGAAAGAGGTCAGTACTCAAGTCACATTGGCCTGATGTTAGTCTTAACTGCAGTTTTGTATGCAATAAGTTAAATAATTAGTAGAAATGAACCAGTGTAACATGGAAGGAGACACAAATGGCAATCAGCTGTGTGCACACACACTCACAAACAAATGCACACAGAGATACAAAAAAAAAAAAAAGAAATAGCCCTTTCTGTTCAAGAGAAAAACTAATACAAAATGTCATTTTTTTGGTGGATAGTCTTTTGAAGACTATAAACTCGTGGTTTAAATAGTTTTCCCTCATTATGTATTTTTAAAAAATTATGAGAATGCAAAGTCAGAAAATCTCGGTATGGGTGTTGAGCCTTTGACAAAATATAAAATAAGAGGAATATGTTAACTTTATTTTCATGTTTCGCACAGAAAATAGTAATATTTCTACTGACTAGAAGTCTCCAGGTCTTGCCTCATCTCATAAAACAAGTGAGAACCGTGTCTTGAATGACAGTAGGTTACACTTCTCTAATCTTTCATGTGGCTTTCAAAGAAGTTGCTATGTAAAAAAAAAAAAGAAATCTTCCAAGGAAAGTAGTGTTACTCATTCTTATAGGATTGGCTGTCTTATAGGATGAGTTTTAAAGCATCCCTGCATATACAAAATGTGGGATGCAAAGAGAAAAATTTGAATTTAATTCCTCCAAAGTACACCATACCAAGCACACCCTATGAAACAGAAGAAGAGGACAGAAGCTATTGGAAAGAAGTAGGGAAACTTACTGGACTATGTAAAAACGTATATAGCAGTACATATGTAGTAGTAGAAATAGTTCTGTATAAATATTTTTGTTTAAAATGGTTCCAGTTCTGGATTATGCTCCTGTCACTATTAGCTAAGCTCCATAAAGTCCTAAATAGCCGTTTGTTATAGCTGAGAAAATAGTTTAATGTTTTCCCATTTGATATGTATGGTCCTGAGCTAGCAGCTATGTGGCAAATTGGCAGTAATGTGTACACAGAATTTTAGGACAAAATCACAATTGAAAACAAAGTGATCAGAGATTCATCCTGATGTTCCCAGGACTTATTCTTCTTGCTTGGTTAATATCGAAATCACCAGTAAACCAACACCAAAAGAAATCTTCACATCAAGAGATATGAGGAAGAATCAAAAGGACAGTGAAATGCCCTCAGACTATTGCAGAGTCTAGAATTCATTTTGCAATCCAAAATCAACCTTTTGATTCTTGTTTTTACAACAGATTTTGTGCTTTACTTTGAAATAGATATGCATACGATTTTGGTAGGTCTGTATTTTCTCATCCCTGATTTAAGAGTATAACAGAGTCTGTGAAATTACTTTATTTTAAGGGAATCAAAATGAATGGTCCACATGCTTCTTTTAGAATTAATATAGATTAAACTCCTTTTTTTTTCCAAATGTTTGAATTATAAAATACAAGAAGGTTAATGGTGCCTCAGCTTTTGAAAACTCTTTAAGCTATTATGGTGATTAGCCAGAGTTAAAACTTCTATAAAGGGTTTTGGAAAATTCATCCCAAACAGTGCTGGAGGAGCCTAAAGTTGGAAGATTTCACACTTAAGATTATTTAATTGACACATTCATTTAACATCAATTCATTTAACTGAACACTGTCTATTTAGAACCCATATGGGGCCAATTCTCCTCCAGGTTACATTGCTTTAAATCTGAGTAATGTCATCCAAGTTAATAGATTCAATCATGTTAGTAATTTTTTTTTTCTTCAATATGAATAAGTCTTTCCAGAAGTGGTACCTTTAATTCTAAAATTCTTTAAGCATGTCCAGAGAAGGGCAATGTTGCTGGGGAAGGATCCAGAGCAGTGGTCTTGTGAAGCGTGGCTGTAGTGAGGTGGGAGTCGATCTCTTCTCCCTAGTACCAAGTGACAGAAGGAGAGGAACTGGAGTTGCTCCAGAGGAGGTTTAGACTGGATATTTGGAAGAATTTCTTCTTGGAAAAGGTGGTCAAGCACTGGCTGGAACAGGCTGCCCGGGGAAGTTATGGACCCTCAAAAAGCAACAAAACCACAGTACAAAATGTTAGATTAAGTATGCACCTGCAAGAAAAGCGATAATAAAATTTACAGCATATGCCTTAAACCACTGCTAGGGGGTGAAACCTCTTGCAGAAAACAGCAGGAGGAAATTATGCTCACGTAAAAGAATATCAAGTAACTTCCTGTTCTCCACTCTCTTCACACCTGCAAACTGGAGTAAACAGACAGCAGAACTAACTAAAATAAAGGGACAGCAGAGGAGAGAATGCTGTCGCTTGTGTAAAGCCAAAGAAAGATTATTTGATCTTTCATACAACTAAATTATGACTAGATCTCAGATTATGGGTTGGCTGTGGGTTTGATTTTTTGTTTTGGTTTTTGTTTGGGTTTTGGTTTTGTTTTGTTGTTGTTTCTTTTGTTTCTTTTGTTTCTTTTTTTTTTTGTTCCCTTTGTTTGGTGTGGGCATGTCAGTTTGGATTTTCTTTTGTTGTTAGTTTCGTTTGGGCTTTTTCCCCTAACTTAAAAGGTTTAAGAAGAGGCACAGTCTTGGCATCACAGCTAGTGCTTTTTCAGAGGACCTAATTTGTAGGTTTATTTTCACCTTGTAATTACTGTTTAACATCTATCAGGTAAACCAGATAAATTACATTTTTATATCCTTCCTTCTTCACCTGCAGCTTCCCAATAACGTTTTGTCTGGATGGCTATTGAAAGCATGTGAAATAATAGAACCTAACTTCCAGTCCTGCAAATAGGTGCTAATATATTACAAATAAAACCCACATTAATATCCAAAAACATAATATTGTCAAGATGTGTTGATAACCACTTTCAGTCATACACTGATGATTGAAAAAGCTGGCTACAGGAGGCCCTGATACGTAGGCACAGTGGAGGAAGAGGCAAACAAAGAAATAAGATATGAGGTGAGAGGATACAGAGAGAAAAATCAGTGTCACTGTCAGCTGATATCATATGATTGCTTCCTGCTTCTCCTTTACCTCATGCATTGGAGATCTGGACTGTTAGTCCAAAAATCTTAACACTGACAGTATCATGTTGGGTCAAAATAATATATTCAAAAGTGAGGCTTATCAGAATAAAGTGTTACTTCATGTACCTACATATCAGTTTTCAAATGGATGACCAGACTGCTCTGATATACTGCATGGATGGTCTACTGCAAGGTAGAGTAACACTCTGCATATTATTAAATGAAATTTATACAAATGAAGAATCATTTATTTTAGATCCTTCATCTGATCCAAGAATGGGAAGATTTCCAAATAATATCATAAAGAAGAAATAACACCATAATCTTCAAAGAATAGCTGTGCCACAGAGTTCACATGGGAAGCTGAGCAAGTCACCACCAGAGCTACATCATAGCATTTGTTTTTGTTTCTCATTTACCTAATGGTTAACCTAGAGACTCCATGTTGTCTCTCTATGTCCACACCACAGTAAGACACCACTGCCACAGTGGTGAAAATGCTAAGAGTCAACAACTACAGATGAGCCAGATTTGCACCTGAGCTTTCAATAAACCAGGTAACCTACAACACTCAGGGTATTTAGTAATCTACATGTTGCTGAATGTTCAGTGAGAATTTTCAGAATTAGTAGGAAATCATTGTAGGTCTTACAGGCTCTTAGTGTTTAAAATGTACTAGTTCACTCCAGAAAACTGTATTTTTAGAGCATCGATCTCCAAACCAGACACATACACATGCTATTAACTTCAACAAATGCAATAAGGAGCTGCGTCGGGATTTATCTCATGGTACATAATAAGGTACATCCCTGTCCAAACTGTGTTTCTAATTCTCTCACTCATAAACCTTGGCACTCATAAGGAGTTCTCCAAAGCGAAAAAGGCATTCTGAACAGTCTGCTTTGATCACATGTATGCCAACTTGCTTCTATCTGTGTCCATCCTACTACATCTTTCTAGTTTAATGCAAAATGTTTCTGCAAGGTAAATTTCATCCAGGAAATTATATTACTTACAAAGAGAAACAAATCTGAAAATTCTGTTTGTCTCCCTTTTCATTTTAATAATTAGTATTTAGAAATAGTGTCGATGCCAGTCCCTTTACAAGCCAGCAATTCAGACAAAAACCAGAATAATATTCCAAGTGTGAGTATGACTGAGGAAGGGTGGCTGGCTGGAATTCTAATTCAGACTTTTACAACTTCATTTGAAAGGGCTTAATCTAATCAACAGCAGTAATCTTACAGGCCTCCTGTATCTCTCTGATATCAACTGCTGACACGCACATCAGGTGCAAAATATCAGAAGGATTATGTGAATGCTGCTTAACATTGGCAAATAAATACCTTCAGTATAGATATAAATATATGCTGCTCCTACTCTGTACTCTATCACTTGCAGTAGTGCAGCAGGGTGACTAAAGGACACGAGATTCTGGTTTTACTGGGACTGTGCAAGCTTGCCAGTTACAGCAACCATCACTCTTCTCTCTCAAGACAGATATGGCTCCAAACTCATGAAGCAACAACCTTCTCTTTCATCGTAATTATATTAATAGCAGTGAAGTTTAGAAAGGTATATTAATTTCTGGTTTTATTTATTACAATAAATAATAATGTCTTTCAAAATTCCCTTAAAAACAGTGAAGCCATTTGCCATCGTTTAACCCCAGCCAGCAATCAAATACCACACAGCTGCTCGCTCACCTTCCCACCAGCAGGATTGGTCAGAGAACTGGAAAGCTAAAAAGCTAGAAAACTGGTGTGTTGAGACAAAGTTTGATAGGGAAAGCAAAAGCCACACACAAAAGGAAAGCAAAACAAGGAATTAATTCACTGCTGCCCATGGGCAGGCAGGAGTCCAGCCATCTCCAGGAGATCAGGGCTCCATCACGTGTGGGTAACTAGGAAGACAAACATCATCACTCCAAATGTATCCCCCTTTCCTCCTTCTTCCCCCATCTTTGTAAACTGAGCATGATGCCATATGGTGTGGGATATTCCTTTGGTGATTTTGGGTCAGGTGTGTCCCCTCCCAGCTTCCCACACAGCCGCAGTCTCCTGGCCAGCAGGGCAGTGCAAAGCGCAGAAAAGGCCCTGGCTCTGGGCAAGCCCTGCTCGGCAATAACAAAAACATCTCTATATGATCAACACTGAGTTCAGCACAAATCCAAGGCACAGCCCCACAGTAGCTGCTGTTAAGAAAATTAACTCTGCACAAGGCCAAACCCAGCACACAATTAAAGACGTTCACATCAAACCCATCCCTCTCCTGCTGAAGCAAGCACACGAGTTCCAAGCTGACTGGCTTCCCGGGTGGTTCAGGCTGAATGCAATTGCCTATGGAACAATGCTTTTATGTTTATGGTCAATTTAACATTGACTTCCAGACATAGATTTAAAACTTACAGATAGAGAACACAAGTCTTATTAGGGATGAAGGAGCTGGGGTTGTTTACGTTGGAGAAAAGGAGGTTTAGGTGAGACCTTATTGCTCTCCACAACTACTTGGAAGGAAGTTGTAATTAGGTGGGTGCCAGTCTCTTCTCCCAGGTAAAAAGTGACAGGATCAGAGGAAAGGGCCTCAATTTGCACCATGGGAGGCTTAGATTAGATATTAGGAAAAGTCTTTTCATGAAAAGTAAAGCATTGGAACAGAGCTGTCCATAGAGGTGGTGAAGTCACCATCCCTGAAAGTGTTCAAAAAACACTTGGATATGGCCCTTGACGACATGGGTCAGTGGTGAACTGTTGGTAGTTCTAAGCTGACCATTGGATTTGATTAAAGGTGTTTTCCAACATTAAGGATGCTATGGTTTTATTATTTCATTTTAATGAATCAAACCATAAAAACAAATGCTACTTCTTCAGAACATTCAAGTACCATTCACAGTGAAGTAAAGTGACCTTCTCACAGTGACATTTAAGATGTTATAATCCAAGGATCTATGCCAGGATGTGGGTATGATTTTGTGTGTGTGTAGATAGGCAATGAATCAATTTTACATTTGCTTGGTTCAGTGATTAACAACATCACAGAGCATAAATTTAAATGAAGTCTTGTAAAAGACTTTTGAGTTGTATAATAAGAGATAAACTGAGATGCTGTACTTCTAAAACTTTAAACATTTTTTATTTACTTATTTTAGGCAAATAACTTTTCTTTGTTGCTTGTAACTTACCTGTGGGGGGCCTTACATAATATTTTTTTTAATTTTTATGCTTCATTGATTAAGGAGATTGTCTTACCATACAAAATTTTTATACAAATAAAGCACAAGGTGATTTATCATTTGAAAATGTCAAGTCTTTTAAAAATTATTTTTTCTTCCAGTATGATAACGACAAAAGCAGTCAGTGCAGCAGATCTTACTGCCTCTTTGATGTCTGAGAAAATGAAAATGCTGTATTTACATTAAAAATGCCAAAAGCAGAAGTGTTCCAGTGTATTTATAAATTAAAGGGCAACCATTTAGATAAATCATATTCTTCTCAATTTGAAGCACTTTAAAGGAAGAAGAGCTTAGTTAGATGTATGAAACACCCTTTTGTTATGAATTAGTAATGACTTAAAAAACAAATTGTCCAGTTTTAACCCATAGCTGGAAAACTTCATGTGCTGGGTAAGCAATTGGCTCAGGGGTCAAGCACAGAGGGTGACAATGACTGGGGGTGACATCAGACTGGGGACCTGCCACTAGTGGGCTTTTACAGGGCTCCATCCTTGTCCCTGTGCTCTTCAACATCTTCATAAATTACTTGGATGCAGGACCCAAAGTTATACAAAGTTTGATGATTATACTAAATTGGAAGGAACTGTTGACTTCTAAAACCATATTTTTACTAACCCCATGAAAACATCTGAATTACATTTTAATATTTTTACCCTGAAATTAAAGCTGAGCTGTGCAATTTTGTCAGAGGGAAAGGCACAACAGAAAGTTCAGGGAAAGAAAAAGAAAGGAATAAGGGTAGAGGTGAATAGATTATTTAGAAAAGAAAAAGATTTATGCAAAACCTTTTAAAAACAAGAATAAAACCAAAGAATATTTAGTTAGACTAACAGCTTTAAGCATCAAACTTCCCAAAAGGGCTCATAGGGACTTACTGGCACAAAGACAACTTTTCAGGATGGATGTTAAGAGAATGGGGCCAGACTATTTTGCAGACATGTCCAGTGACAGGATAAAGGGCAACAGACACACCTATGGGAAAACTATGACTGATGCATCCTTAAATGAGAAAGAAAAACGTTACAAAGTGAGAACAAGGCTGCAGGAAAAAAAATATATTGTATTAAATTGGAAGTCATGGAAGTATGAATAGAACCAACAACTAGGTTATGATATTTTGTAAATTATCTGTCGTTGAATAATGATAGAAGAGATACTGATTCTTGTTTTTCAGCACATTTACAAGCCTTTACTCCTGTAGGTCAATGAGAACTTTAGTTAGAATTACATGAAGAACCAATGTGGCTGGAACTTCATTTGATGTGAACTTTCTCTTTTTGGAAAGTAACATACAACAGCTTTCTATGTGAGATTTTCTAAACAGCTGCTAAATGTTCTTCCTCTTAATTAGGACATCATATAATAAAGGTGCTACAAAATCAAAACATTCATGTGCCTATTGCAGATGAGTACCAATCTAATGTTGAAAACTATATAGATGATCTCATAGATGAATCAAAACATTAGAAAAGTTCTCATTCTTGATAATTTGGAAGATGAAGAGTCTTTTGTATACTAAAAAAAATATAATAAAAAAAGATAAAATAGAGAGCAAAATAACTTTGTTTACAATTCAGTAATTTGCAAATGAAAATCTGATTACTTTTCAATAAAATTGCAAGTTGTAAATGTTGGGTCAATTCTGAACATTCTTAACACCCCTGACTTAATGAAACTTATTGGAAATTTAAAGTGATTAATACAGATGAAAACTGGACTGAAAGTTTGGATATTCAGACACATTTTTGGACAAATGTAATGTGTATTTTATAATCAGAGGAGAGCTCTTCAGCTGTAAGAAAGTGCTTATCTGAATGCAGAACAATATCTTGACAAACAATTACTTTTCCTGAAGTCAATCATGAAAAACAAGTCTGTTTTTCTCATTTCCTAGGATTTTATGTATACTGAGATCTCAGCATGGCCTCAAACACACCACAGCACTTTTTTCTTATCCTCCACTCCACTTCCCCAAATCATGCTAGACTGTCTTCTCTTCGACATAGGATAAACTTATTCATCATGTAATTCCATTACTACCTTTCTTATTTATTCTATCCTACAACTCCACAATATTACCATACAACCTCAAATTTATATTTCTCTGGGGAAATTTTTTTGCTGCTTTAGTGGACAAAAACCCTGCTTCTGGTCAAATATTCACTTTTACATTCTGGGGGAGAGGAGTAAAGGAGCAATGTTTGATCACAGGGAAGAATTACTTTAGTTCATGTAGTTGTACAAATACGAATAAGCCACATAATTTGGCTTTCAGCTTTTATTGTATGTAGTGTTTCTATATTTGACTGTCTTAGTGTTCCACAGCTGTTCCATAAAGTAAACTTAAGCAACTCTCTCTATAAATCCATTCTCTTGCCATTTATATATTATTCTGCAGTCCACCACTGAAGTGTAGAGCAAGAAGATAAGAAATCTGGCTCAAAACTTCTTATTTTTAATGCCAGCAATTCTTTTATTTTGCATCAAAGATTTTCTCTAGAAATGTAATTTTTCATTCAAAGATTTGGCTCATTGACTGTTGAGAAGTAGTAGAATTTCTCTTACTAAATAACAATAACCTTTGCTGGTACGGGGTTTTGTTTTTCTTTTGTTTTAAGTTAATTTGTGGTTACACCCAACAAAGCAAAGGTTTTCAGTTTATCTTGGTGTTTTGCTTCGTTTCCTTTGTATATGCTGACAAAGAGCAGTGTGTGTTTCAGGTTCACACATCAGTAACGTTACACGAAATATTCCAGCAGGTCCAGCTCAAGGACTGAGGAATGAATCTGTGGAGCTACTGAGGTCTTCTGAATACATAAAGAACTGGATTATTTTGGACCAGTCCTTATGATATTGTTTTTCTCTGCAGGCATCTACATTTCTTTGTTTCTTTCAACATTAACAAATAAACATTTTTTCCCTATTTTACAGCTTTTATTTTAAGTAGCATATGCAACTATAAATATTATGAGAAACTGTTGATTTTATGGTGATTACTATGTGTTATTCTTTATAGATAATTTCTCCTCAGGTTACCAACTTCCCTTGATGGGAAACAGACTTGTTAAACGTTCTTTAGTGACCACACAAATACTAAACAACACAATTAATTAATTATAAACATAATGTTTGAAATGCGTCTATTTATTTCAGTTTCAACCAGCATTTCAGCTCAATTTGAGCTTCTTTTCATATGGTCTCCGTTTTCCTCATCAGTCTGATGAAATATTTCACATATGGATAATTATTGCTTTGAAAATCCTCAACTTCTTAAAAGTACTGATCAGGAAAGTAAATTCTCAGCTAACTTTGTCCCCCATCAAATGCCTCAGGTACAGACAGATTGAAAAACGAAGCAGAGTAGATGAGAATTACAGGGAAGTGAGAAGTGAAAGGTGAAGGCACAGAGGAAAAGGGATGCTTTAGGATGAAGAAAGCAAGCTATTGGGGATCACAGGTAGAGAGGCGCTTGCACAGAAAGGGCTCAAGTTGCACATGAAGTGGTATTATTTACATACCTGTGTGCCTTATGCTAGTTAGACATTGTTATGTTAACATATATAAATACAGTTTAACAAATTAGTTATGTTAAAAATGTCTAGAGACATTTCACGTGCCCTCAGACATACATATTACTTGGGAAACATCTGTATTGTTTTCTTTGTACTTACTGTAAATTCAAGATCCCAAACCATGGAAGTATTTACAATCTGTTTAAATTTGATCATTAGTGTTTTCTCAGGGGATAAATGCACGATTATGTACAGATTTTTTTTCTAAATAATCTACATACCTGAGGACAGGATCTATGATTGCTTGTACACTGTGCTGTAAACATCCCACCAGTGCTTTCAATAATAACATAAACAATAATATTATTGTATTTCAAAACCAGAAAAAATGACACCTCTTCTTTGCCATCACCCTACTTTTTCCATCAACACTTTCTCTAAAATTTAAACTGCACATTGAGCTAAAATTTGGAGTATAGGCACCCTTAAGATTATAGCTCAACATGAGAGAAGAGAAAATTCTGGAGTAAAAAGCAAAAAAACCCAACTTTTGCCCAACAACTTTAAACACAACTTCACATTGGAAAAGTTCTCAGCAGAAACAAGATATAAAATTCTACTAATATTCCACTAAGAAATTAAAATAGCTCTTGAGGAGACCTACACACCTTATTTTTCTCATTAGAGTGACCTGTTCCCTGACCTGTGACTCTGTTTCATTCTGAAACTAATGAGGAAGGTCTTAACTCATGAAAATAAAATGTGCTTCAAGCCCCAAAGTACTATGCTTCTTATTTGGAACCTTTCAGGACTGTTTCTTCCAAATTTGCTTGAAGGAAACAAAAAGCACTCCTTTCTGTTGAAAAACAGTAAAAGAAATACAGTAGTGCATAGTACATGACATCACTTTGTGCTGAATAGTCAGCTAACCAACTTTCAAAGAAATGTGAATTATATTGAAAAGTTGATGTTGTCTTTTTATTCCTCCCCATGCTGTATATTTTTTAGACTTTTTAGATTACATTTTCTTAAAATAAACTAAATAATGGAAAAAAAAAATCTCTCTTTAAAATGTTTTTAAAAGTCTTTTACTTCTTTTACTGCTAGTGCTCTCTAGTTGATGCATGCAGGTTCAGCTCATCAGTAGTGGTCATGAATACGAACAGAAAGCATGAAATATATTGCTCAGACAGGAAATTTTTTAGGATGTGTGAGCAAAAAAAAAGAACAACAAAACACCCTGCATTTTGTAGGGTTTTTTTTGTCATGTACAAGTCAGGCTACCTATACGCTATCTTTATTTTATAACTGCCAGCCTGACCTTTCCATACAGCATGATATTAGTACTTTCAAAGGGCTTAAAAAGTAGTGACACCAGTCAAAGATTGAGTCAAAACCACTCACACACCTGTACTCCTGCTCATTCTTTATACTAAGTGTTGTGAGAGAACTAATTCACATTCTTGTCACACAACTGTGACAATAATGTCTTCTGTATACACAGAAGAAACCTCTGCCTTTGTAGTACAGTATGAGTTTTTCAGCAGGTAAAACACACATTTTCAGCAGCAGACCCAGTTTAATGTCTGTTCCAAGGCACTAAACATGGCAATTGAATCAAGGATGTGACCTACTAAGCAGGTGGTGTATGTGCATAGATATGTGTGCAATATTACTGCATGAATGTGCAGTAAGTCTATCTAATCATTTGTGGCTATCACACAGTTGTTCTTTAACACTTTACGTGACTGCAGTGAGTTCCTCCCAAAATATGACTTGTCACTGGTCCGTGGTCACATCAGAATTCCCAAACCTCCAGTAGTTAGGTAAGCTGGAAATACTGGTCAACTATGTTAAAAAATAATAATCATAATTCTTTGGAGATTATACATCCAAGGTTGCAAAGATCAAGAAAAAATTTCTCAAAATAATGAGAAACAGCCCACGCTCTTTAATCAAAACCTTATCTGGCTTTACCAAGTGTTTATATCCTACTACCTGTTTCTCCATCTGTAAGTGCTAGCTTTCAAAACAGTATTGGCATTTCATGCAGTACATTGTGAAATGGAAGGAAATATGTGATACCCCTCAGAGGCAGAAATGGAACCAAAATAAATGTTTAGTTGTCACACTATTTCTTGAAAGGCTCCTGTTCTTGTCACCTCACTGAAAACCCTCTTTATATATATGGTAGATGAAGAATCTGCTCTACAAAAGTGTACTCTAGTCTCACACAAATGTTCATTAGCTAATTGCAGAAATGCTTTGACATGTCCTCTGCCGCCACTCCTGCCTCTCTGACACATACAGAATACAGGAAAGAACAAAGAATGTCCTATACTTGGAGTAAAACATTTTTAATGTCAGTTTATTCAGTCGATACGACTGCTGGACAACCTGGACAATTGCCAAGGGCTGGAGAGCAATCTCTGTACATAAATCTTTCTTCCAATTATATTTATTTTTCATTCAAACAGGAGATCGAATACTACAACACTGAATTGAAAAGTCTATAGTTCATTTCACAAGCAATTAATTAACTTGGACTTTTTTAAAGTGAGCGCAAGAAACCAGGATTTCCCTGTTAGTCTGGAGTCTAGATCTAGAAATGAGCTTTCAAGTACAGCAGACTCAGCATCACGGAATTTAAAGCACAGATAAACCGAGAAGTTTGTAGTAAACTGATAAAAAATGTGGAAATGAGGAATTCAATATTTGAAGAGTTCAAATAAATCTACGTGTACCTGTGTCTGATCCTGGTGATAAGTTTAGTCCTGAACTATCAAATTCATTACATCCAGATTTTAGTTTGAAATCACAATAGTTTTTAGCTTGACAGAAATAGCATATCTTGTATCTAAATTAAGTCCTTCAGCATATGAGATTAGAAAAAAATATTGCTTCTATGAAATAATCCAGGGTGATAAAATCTTTAATTTTGCTTGTGCTCAGGTATTATTAGACTATCAAGAAGTTCTACAGCAAGTTTTAATACCTTACTTCAGTATCTGCAGAGAAGTGTATTCTATACATTTATGAATTCAACCGTTTAAAAATGTGTGAAGAAATGAAAACTAATTGAAAATTGAATTTTTGACCCTGGTATATATTTTCCAGTAGACTCTATAGTACAGACAGAGCAGGCCAATTCTTATTCTTTAAAATTCAGGATTTATCAATTTTCATGAGAAGTGACTCAGAAATCAACAGACACACATTGCATTCCTAAGATTCAGTAAATATTAAGGAGAATATTTCACTTATTTAACCAGTATATTCTTGCTAATTTGACCAACTATGGTCAAGTAATGTACAGAATTTTTAAAAATTATGTTTGTTTTCTGTAATGCAAAATTTCCCCTTGAATATTTCTGATGCTGAAAACAAATTTATAGTTTATATGATGTAAAAATATCCACAAGCATTAATAACTTATTTATCCAATTGCCATAGCTACTCTAAATTTATCACCCTAGTTGTGTTTACAAAACCAATTTCATCATGTACCTGAGAAAGACCACAGCCCTGTCTCCAGAGCAAAGTTGAAAAAAAAAAGATAAAGAAGGAAGGAAAGAAAGAAATAAAAAACTAATGTTTCAAGTTGCTATGTCAATGTCACATGGCATAAAAGGAACTGACAATCAATACCTATAATTATAAATTATATATATTTAATAATAGCTCTGTAATTCTATGATATATGACATCTGGGATATAATACTTTTTCCCATGAACCTTAGCAATGCTGTGAAAACAACTGTGATGTTTCCAAAATAAATAGGAATTTATTTCTGCATTTCCAGCAGAAGATGTTCTGAAACATATGACTACAGTTCAGAGAAACATTTTTTTGCATCATTGAATGTCGTGAAAGCTCAATATCAGGTTACAGAATTAATTTTCTGTTTTTTCCCCTCACTATTTTTTAAGTTCTGTAATACACCTACAGAGACCATGGCATTTAAGTCAACAAACCATGAAATACCTAGCAACAACCAAACAGATATTTTTGAATTACGGTTTTGACTCCAGAGTCACCTATTGAAGCGAAAGGGTCTATATAAATCTATGTGTGTTTTTTCACTATAGAAATTTGAAGGGTGTGGTCTGAACCCTGAAAATAATAAATGGAAATCTCAGCATCACCTCTTTTTTTTTTCCACATATAGAGATTTTTGCCACCTTTGGTAACTATAGGAGTTAAAGGCTCTAAAAAAGTAAGGAGGAGAACAACATTTTAATAATGGGTGGGAAAGAACTGTCACCTGAAACTTCTGCAAAAATATTTTAAGTGACAGCAATACACATATTTGGGAAAAATGGAGATCAATATCTAGGAAAGATATCATTTTCTTTGCAGGAGAGAGACAGGCATAATTTAACTCTTCAAATCATTAAAAGTGCCATCTTATTATGTCCCTTCTTTGAAATGGAAGAAATATTAACTGTCATCATCAAGTTTTGGGACTGGAGTACTCTAAGACCTCCCCCATGGAGATGGGAGCCACCAAAGTGCAACAGCATTTTGAGCCATTAAAGTGCCATTGCCATAATGACAGAGAGAGTTCAAGCTCAAGTGAATGTCTTGTAGAATCAAACACCTCTGCAATAGGCATTACTTGCTGTGTGTTTTGAAATATATTGGTCTCTTGAGGAAGCCAATTACAGCCTCTGGCAGCTACCCTCTTCATTCTTTTGTCACAGTAATGCATTCGCTGTTTTTTAACTAATAGCCTGAAATGCACAGAGCAGTTTTGTTACGCTCCTAAGTAGTAACATAATTATATAATATCTTCTTCAGCCCATTTGTTGCACTGAACTTCCTGCTGAACTGGATTTTGACAGGCTGCATATGATTTATACAGCTGGTCATGGTTGAATATGTATCTGTCAGGAAATTCAAATATTCTGAAACCTATTTGTTTCATTTTTGACAAATAAAAAAAAAGTGCTTAAAAAACACAGTAAACATTAAAGAACAATAGGAAATTAAAAATACCAGATATGAAATTTCTGAACTGAAAATTAAAAAGAAATTGCACATTTGTACAGGGTATTTCATTTTCACACTTTGGCATACTCTGATAGAAGAGCTTCTGACTTGTGGTTCTTTTATTAGGATTTGTGTTTCCGTTTTCTGGGCTCATCACATGGTAGCTGCAATTTTATAGTTGGTCTGGTGTATATCAGGGAGGTAAGGAAATAACGTTTTCCAAAATCAGTGTCTTTTAGAATAATAGTGAAAAACTCTAAAATAAAATAGCTATTAAGACATCTGAAGAACACAATTACATTTTAAATATTTTCAAATAGACTGTAATTCTTGAAAAGAATAGATAAAATATAATGGTTTTCTAGAATAGCTGAGCTAACCTGGGCTTCTGTAGTTTCTGGTAAACAAAAAACCTAAAATTGGTTGTTCTGTGAAAGAAAACATAGATAATAATAGGTATTTGATCCTAATTTAGCTCAACAGAAAGAAAACGAGCTGAACACCAACCAGACATGTTCCTGGAAGGAGTCCAAATTCCATTGAACATGAAAAGAAAGCTAAGCCTAAGTACAGCAATATTTATATACATAATCTCTGCTAGAAATTATTTTTTCTCCATGTTTATCTGGTTATTTTTCCCCACCATGAATTGGAAACACTGAAACACTTGTAGATATGCCTTTTTTTTTTTTTTTTTTTAATTGACTGCATTTATGGATTTTCAAGATGAACAGTAGGAAGTCCCATAAGAACACTGTGTAGGTTTGCCATAAATTACACTGCTCACCTTAACAAGTGAGGACATTAAACTGCTATTACGATGATTAAGATAATTCTATTCTATTCTATTCTATTCTATTCTATTCTATTCTATTCTATTCTATTCTATTCTATTCTATTCTATTCT
>JAYRBT010000093.1:32967852-32988680 GCA_036023395.1 Myiotriccus ornatus
CCCTCCACCAGTGACTCTGAGATGTACCAGCCGCACTGGAACACACCTGCAGTCTTGAGAGGTGAGTTAGAGATCACTGAGGTAATGAAGCCAGCAGGGAAACAGTTTGACTGGAAAAAGTGCTGGACAAACTTCATTTCTGCTCAGGGAACTAGTGAGTAAAGTCCCCTGCAAAAATTTTTTAGCAGGTGCTCAAGTCCATCACTGCCCATCACTTTTTAAGCATCGCCTCCTAAGAGCAGCAGAGCAGGCAATTCCAAAATGTCAGAAGACAAAGCAGACAAGGCAGAAGGTCAGTGTAGCTGTACAGGAATCTTCTCTTGGAAATAAGGCACAAAAGGAAGGTGTATGCCATCCCTGGAAGTGCTGAAGGTCGGGTTGGACAGAGTACACTGGTTTAGTGGAAGTTTTTCCTGCTACAACAGGGGTGTTGACATTAGATTGTAAGATCCCTCCCTTCCAGCCCAAACCATTCTGTAATTCTATGATTCTATGAATTTTCATCTTAACAAAAGTTCTGCTTTCTTGATTCTTGCTCTGTGTGTTAGTTTTTATAATCTTGCCTTACTTTCCATAATGCTAATGATGTAATTGTTTTTACTATTTTATGTGAGAGTCTGAAATTTTAGGAAACAGGAAAAGGCTTGAAGGAATTCCGCTTGTAGGATCATAAAGGAAGTATTTGAACAGAAATATCTGTTTGAGTTTTGGTACCTTCCTCTCTCATCTCCATTTTTCGCTTAAGGAAATATTACATGTTCCCTTTTACTTTTACTTAAAACTTATTCAAAGCAATATATTAATTTAGTATTCCCTGTTTAATGTTTCTTGCATATTGAAGTTTATGTAAGAGGTCTAGATTGACTCGTGCATTAGACAATTGTTAATGTACAGTTTCAAGCTTTCTATACTATGCAATTCAGATGAAATCTCTAATAAAATCATAACCAGATAACTTTTCTGTTGAGCCAGTACTTGGATTCATAAGCATAATACTGTTTTGGTAGGAATACTCAGTCGTGAACAGCAATCATCTAGTATCATCTACACTAGCTGTGTGACTGTTTGTATCAGATTTTTCATGGGGAGAGACACCCTAGTCACAGTGAAGGACCACAGCAGATCCATAAATTCAGTTTAACACTGGAATGTCTGACATCTGCAGCATTAAAACAGTGCATGATATCAGACATCAATCTCTCCAGATTTTATATGTCAGGTTAGTTCAGTCTCCTCCTTCAAGCCTTACCAAGTCAAAAAATCCCTTCACTGTACCTTTCTTTTGATTTGTGCCTATGTCCAGGCTTTTGACATGGCAAGTATGAGAGCTGGAACATATGGTTCAGTGTGTGAAGTCCTGTGCCAATAATACCTCCATTCCTGTAGTCTAGCCCTGCTTTGCTGACTTCAGCCTGACACAGAAAAAGATTAGCAAGTGACACATGACTTCTCTTCTCAAAAGAGCAGACCATTCCCCTTTTCTTTTGCAAGTCAAAATCAGCAAAATCTTACTTATGTTTCTGAAAACAGTTACCATGTACACAGTACTTAACATCAAAAACTGTAAAACTACCACTCTACACTGACTATTCTTTTTCTTTCTTCACAATTATGACTATTACACCGTGCATGAGCCTTTGCTTTATTTAGTCTTCCAAATGGATCAGAAAAATTGGTCCAGCATGTGCTGTTAAGGTTAATCATCATCTCTCTGGAAAGCTAAGGCAATTTGTAGAATGAAATGTCTCAGGCTTGTTAGTTCTAACAAGAGAGAAAGATTCAAAACAGTTTTCTTTCTGTGGTTCTCCTTTAGAGCCCGAATAAAGGCTTAGCGTTAATATTGTTCTTATTTGGAAACATGAAAAGTTGACAGTCTCCTGAACTGTTCGAAAAGATATCTTTATGATAAGTGCAGGTAATCACACAAACTGCAGCATTTTAGAACAAGATTAAAGCTGTTGCCTGGCTATTGAGGCCTTATGGAAATTTTGTTTCAGATGTTTCGTTATCTGAGCTCTAACAGCTCTGCAGGAGACTCAAATTTCTAAAAATGCATAAATAATCAGGAACTCATAAAGAAAAGAATCACTGTGGTTTGTTGTAAGAAACAAGAACATACTATCAATTAGGAGGATAGCAATGATCCAAATAATAAAACTTGCATGTAATTACTACTGGCATGCTGCAGGTTAACACATGTAAAATACATGCTGAGGCAAGTGGTTTGTTTTGTTCTTTTAAATAGTAATTGCCAGCATACTCTTTCTTCTGTCTGAAAGCTGTATACATTATTTTCCCTTTTGTAGTTATGTAATCTGTTTGTTAAATTAGATGCCTTGATTATAGAGAGTAAAGTGTATAAACCTTCATACAGACCTCATAATATTGGCCTTCTCCCTCTTTTAAAATGCCTTTGAAATGTCGTTATTGTATGAATATAACAAGAGTGAAACGGTTGAAAGGGAAGAATATTAACATACTACGGGACATTCCCAGTAGCCTGAGCTGTACTTGTCACCTGGAGCTCTAGGGAATGAGAAACAGGGTGAGAGGGAAGGCTGAGCAATGACCTCATTGCAGTCTACGTCTCCCTCAAGGTGGGCAGTGGAGGAGGAGGTGCTGATCTCCTCTCTCTGGTGACCAGCAATAGGATACAAGGAAATGGAATTCGTCTGTGTCAGGGGAAGTTCAGACTGGACATTTAGAAAGGGTTCTTCACTGGGAGCGTGATCAGTCACTGGAAAGATCTCCCCAAGGAAGTGGTCACTCCAGGACTTAGAGAACATCCCTTCATGGTGCTCCGGACTTGAAGACCTCCAGGATCAGGGTACACACAGCCTCTCTAGACAATCCACTCGTGTTTCACAATGTTCACAGGGATTTTTTTTTTTTTTTTAATATATCATTTATTTATTTTATTTTTTATTTCTTTTCTCCAGCCTGAGCTTCTCTAGTTTCAAGGGGTGTCACCATCTCTCACCTTCCCACCAAGCAGTGCTGGAAACAGACTGTCCCCATCCCCTTGACAGCTTCCTCAGAGGTATCAGGCTGCACTGTGAGGTGATGCAACACCTCCTTTGCTCCTTGCCAAACCAGCCCTGACCCCACAGACCCCCTTTGCCTCCATAGACTCCCCCTGGTTTTAGCTTTTAAACGTTTGTGCAAGTATTGAATGAGTGAGAGGTGATGTTGTACACGATAGATGGCTGGTAGGAAAGGCAATATTTTCTCTTATGAAGGAAAGCTCTGGTTTGTCTTATCTGTAAGGTCATGACCAGTACTGCTAATGCAGTTACTCTCATTTTCTTGGTCTGTCAGTTGCCTAAAAAGTAGAGAAATGACTATGCAGTCACTTATCAAAATATTTACATTTTAAGTAAGAATCATTGAAAATCCCAGATTCCTCATATTTCCACAACATATTTTATAGATCTAATTTTGTTTTAACAGCTTTTAGGAACCAACTGTATTCTGCCTTTTAGTCTGTAACTAGGAGATACTCCTCAATGTCTTCAGGCAAGCAGTAATCTTGAGTATATAACAGAATTTAGTAATGACTATGACTCATGAGTGCATAAATGCTTTATTTTACAAGGTCACACTTCTCTATGCATTTTTATTAGCTTGTTTTATAATGTTGCTGCTAATCATATGCAGTTTTTTAAAAGTTAATTTTTAACTATTATTTCATCAAAGTGCTAGTGGCTAAACCCATTACCATGTGTGAATGATTCAGAATCATAGATAATCTGAAATATATTTAGAAGCAAATGATAAGGATCCGACCCCAAAAAATGAAGAATGAGAAAGAAGAATGTTGCATCACTGAAAAAAAGATGAAAACAAATGTACCATTGAGCACATGTTGCTTGAAAACATCTCACCATTGACAGCATTATTACAAAGCTAGAACATCTTCTTCAAGACTTAGATGAGGAAGATTTTAAGTAGCTTGAACTTTTTTTTTTTTTTTTAATGAATGTGGTGTGCTTTACCAACCATAGTAATCGTTTTTGGGCAAGACTTTGGCCTTGAGGGTTTGGAAATTCTGTCCTGGAGGAGTCTGAACTCTCTTTTCTGTTACTGTGTGGTTTTGTTCTGGAGAAATTCTGATTTGTTTGTTTTGGTTTGGTTTGGTTTTGGTTTTGGTTTTGTTGCTGTGTGTTTTCACACTTGCAGGATAGTTGGTTGCAGACAGAGAAGTGATATTATAATTACTTTTTTGGTGTAGCTGCGTCTACTCTTTAAACTTCAAAGATTATCAGAAAAAGACATTCATCATAGAGCAAAGACATTTTAAGAAAGGAAAAAAAAGGTTTTCATTTAAACTATTCTTGAAAAAAAAATATAGAAAAAATATTGGTTGCACATTGATTTTCCTATGAAAACAATATGTATTCAGGGAAATATGTATTCATCTGAAATATGTATTCATTGTTTGAAATGCTGCAAACTCCTATTGATTTTGATTATTTAGAGTTTTACGAGCAAAAAGTAACTATTTTTGTTTCAAAGAAAGATCAAATAAATAAATAACCCTCAAAGCCATTAAAAACCTGACAACTGTTGCATTTTCTGCTGCTGACAATATTTTCTTCCTAGCACTACTATATTCCTAGAGCGGTTTTCCTAGGCTTCTCTTCTCTGCTCTACCTGTGCTCGTCTTCCAGGCATGCACTGTGATAATAGAATATGATCAGTTACCTAGACTTCTTTGAATGTGTAGAAACTTTTATTGAAGTGATTTTGAGCACAATTTACATGCAAATTACATGGCAAGGCTCTAGTGTCTTTGATAACTAAGAGAAAAAATAAAAGAATAATTATAGTGCAGCAAGAAGAAAGTCTGCAAGTTCTCTGCTATTTATATTTGTTCTTCCATGTACATCTCTGAGAATTGTTTTTGGTTTTTTTCCCCACTCCACAGAAACCTTGTTTCTGGCTTTATGATATGGGTTCTAAAGGGAATTCTACATTTCGTATTTTAATGGAATTTGTGAACACTGGTAAAATGCTAATGGCGTTGTTCTGTTTTTGGAACTTTGCTGGAATACTGTGAATTTGCATAGGCATTACAAAGTAAGAAAAAAAAATTTGGGGGGATAAAATCTATTGACAGTGAAAAAATGTCACTTTTTCAGAAAATATTGATCTGGTATTGTTTTTAGGAGAAAAAAATTAGGAGCTCAACAGTATTTTGTGCTTTAAAATCTTCTCAATTTTTCTCTTACACCATTATAAATAAACAGACATGAGCCAATCATCTTAAATTGGAAGGAATACAACTGAATTCAGATTTTTCAACAACTATTCCAACCAAAAGGTAGTTAAGCACATGGACAGCATGCCAGAAGGCAGCAGAAAAACTCCTTACTTTTAAAACACCTATTGCTGCAGGTTATTGATGGATTTGCTTCTGCTTCTTAAGCATGCCTTATGGGGTTCTATAAAAGAATGAAATCTACAGCTTTAGGATCACAGAGTAGATTTCTCATGTTATAAGTATACTTTATACATGTTTAAAACATGGCATTATGTAATACCTTTCTACCATCCAAGAAATCCTCTCTGGAGAGAAGACAAATTTAAGGACATATTAGTGTGAAAAATAGGAGTGGTAGCCAGATCAACCATTAAGGATTTAATGAATTCCAGAGGTGCTTCCTACCTACCTAAATTATTCCATGATCCTCAAATGGTATAAGATTTATTTTATCTCTAAACAACTTTTAAATCCTTCATTATACAGGACAGTTCCAATATCAAGGAAAATAGTGACTGAAGGATGTGTACTTTAGCTAATATAGCTATTTATGGCCACAAAAATATGATTCCTTTGAGAATTGTTTGGTAATGTTATAGGTCATTTATGGCTTTGGTTCCTCTATAGCATAATAGTTCTTTCATAAAATAAAAAATAAATCTTTTTATTGCTTCACTCCAGTGTCTCATATTTCTTTCTTCTATTCATTTTAAAACTCCTTTTTGGGCTATATACAAGTCTCAGGTGAATTGTTTGGCCTTCTAACAAATGCAATCTCTCTTCTGATTCACTTTCACGTGCTTACTCTCCATGAAAATCTCAACACTATTTTCCTATTCAGTTTAAGTTTCATAAAGATATATTTTAAAAACCTTTCAATTATGTTTATTGCATTTTCAACCTAGGGCCATCCAAGGGCTTCTCAGCCTTCTCAGAGCGTGGGGCCAGCCCTGCCCGAGGACTTGGGGTGAGGCCACAGCAGTGCTGGGCACAGGGGATGATCCCTCTCTCGGTGTTGGTGGTGCTGTGTCTGATCCCCCCAGGATGGGGTTTGCCCTCCTGGCTGCCCGGGCACACCCTGACCCACCCTGAGCTGCTGCCCACGGCACCCCCACATCCCTCTGGAGCTGCTCCCACACACTGCTCTCCCAGCCTGCACCTCTGTCCAGCAGCAGCTCCATCCCAGGGCAGGACCCAGCACTGTTCCTGTTACATTTCATGCCGCTGACAATTGCCCAGTGCTCCAATCTATCAGATCCTTCTGCAAGGTTCTTGTCCCTCAGGAGGGTCCCCAGCACCTTCCAGTTTGGTGTCACCAGCACCCTCCTAATGGTGCACTCAGCCCTGCCCCCAGCTCCTGGATAAACTTGTTGAACAGAACTGGTCCCAGGGCTGAGCCCCGAGGAACACCACTGGGCACTGCTCAGCAGCCAGATATAGCCCCACACACACAAGCCCTGAAGCCTTTCTGCATCCAGCTCACTGTCCAGAGTATGCTGTGCAGGACAGTATCAAAAGGAACACTAGAATCAAGAAAAGCTTAATCCACTGCTTTGCCTTCCACCACTAGGTGAGAGGCCTTACTGTGGAAGGATATCAAATTAATTAGTCAGGACCTTCTCCTTTTTGAGCCCATACTGGCAGTGGATGGTGATTGCATCAGCTATCAGTCCAATGTTTTCCTTAGACCTTCTCTTGCTCTTAAATAATTTAAATGCACTTTTCTAGGAACTTTTTCAAAATATGGGACAAGGAGGAAGCTTACTGTTTGCTTATTTTGGCTTGCTTTCAAAATAAATCTATGAAGCCAGGAAAGGTTATGTTTGATGGACTGCTTGGATCTGTCATAGGAAATGTGGTAAAACTTACAAAAGCGATTCAGGTTGATTTCTGCCATCATTAACAGCCGGCTGGGGTTAACATGATCCTTCCCACAGAGGAAAGGATGGAACATCTTTGGGTGAAGGGTGTGCAGCAACCCCAAACCCAGAGGGTCATGGCCGGCTTAGCTGTCGAAGGGGTCCTGTACCAGAGGAGGATGAGGAGCCCTCGGGAGCACGGAGAAGCTGTAGGAATTCTGTAGGACTCACTCGTGATACTTCAGGTCTTCAGTGGAAGAAAAACCAATATCTACCGAGTGTGAGTACTCTGTAAAGCATGTGCCCTTAGTGGATGATCAGATACACATTTTCCAACATCAGTTGTTAATAAAACGACTGTTTAACCTGTGAAAGTTTTTTTACAGCTAGGAAATTAGGAGTGATTTCTGTTGTGTCGAATACAAGTAACTGGTATAAGGCATGACAGTTTAAATCTGTCATTACAGGAAATAAAGTCTTGCACAGAGCTCCTTTGCACAGAAATGGGTGAATGGAGCAATTATTTTGGCTTTCTAGACTATGGTATTTCTCATTTTGTATCATTTGTCATCCTACAGCACAAAGATTCAGACATGCTTAGCTGTCCTTGCCCAAATTATGGTACAGGGTTAAATTGCAAATGCTGTGCTTTACCTTGGCTATTCCTGCATTTTGTTCCTCTGTCTGTAACAACTTCCCTGTTGCTTAAAATCCAAGGGAAAGCATCTCTATATAAATTAATTCCTTAGATTTCCCTATTACAAATACTACATACATTTTAGAGATACAATTAATCCCCTAAGGAAAACTTCACAGTTTCTTTTCTAAATATTCTATGAAAATTTCTCTATCCATGTCTTTTTTAAGTGCTTCATACTTTGCCATTCTTCCCAGATCCCGTAAAAATAAATAAATCATACGGTACAGTCGTATTTCTGAGTCATGAAAATGTAAAAAAAAAAAAAAAAAAAGAAGCACAATCAAACCCTAATGTTCTTATTTTCACCAGTAAAAAGGAAAAATAATATAATACAAAAATTATGTTCCATACACATGTTTTAGGGTGCATGGGGAAGAGCATTCTTGGAACATGGTTTAGTGGCAACATGGCCGTGCTAGTTTAACAGTTGGACTCAATGATATTGCAGGTAATGATTTTATGATTCTTTGATTCTACGAGTACCACACATACACTAAAGTCAACAGCCAAGGAATAATTATGTGGCCTGAGTGTATGGACAGTGTTTACTGAATTTCAGAAAAAATTTATCATAAAGATCGCCAGTAAATCGTTTTCCCTGAGCAGAATATTTTAATGACTCATTGCTTATCTAGGGTGACTCACCTTTTGATAAGTCCTGGTTTCAAAAAGCAACCTTAATCCCAAATGTGGGCTACAGAACAGCAGAAATGGTTCATGAAGAAATGACTGGAAGTTTTTTACACTATCCTAAGCGCTGTTCCCTGTTGTACTTTAGCCCCTTCCTGTGCTGTATGCTGATGTTCAGCTATTCAACCAATCTGTAGCTGAATTAGACTGAGTCTGAATCTAGTCACCCATATCTGATTTATCTCACTTTCTCTTGTTTCCAGCACTTCAATACTGAATGATTTTTGGTGAATTTTCGGTTATCTAATCCAACTTGTAAGTCTGCCTGCTCACCTCTTGATTCTGAAAACTAAGAGTGTTTCAGTTCTGCAACAGCTAACTGGTATTCATTAAGTGTTCCCATGAGTAAGAAACTGTAATAAAATTTATTGTAATGCTACTTTCCCTAAAAATAAATACCCAAACAAACAAAAAAACAAACAAATAAATAAATTCCACATTGCAATTGAAAAATTCAGCTCTGAATTCAAGACATTCTGTTACATAGTTATTTTTCTTCATGATTTTCCAACAATCTTTTTATATTTTGCACAGGTACTGTTCTATGTGCCTAAAGTTAATTATTTTCTGAAGAAAAATATATAACAAAAAAACCCCACCATTTTTCTGTGGGAAATTCTTTTCTGGAGAAGAGAACTTGATGAAAGCTGAGATATACCTCTCAGCAGATGAATGATCTGCAAAAGTTGTTGCTAAAGGTAAATTTCAATCGCTGACAAAAATTAGGAAATATTCTTAGTATATATTCAATATTGGGTTAATGGTTCTGATGTCTTACAGTGAGACATTTATAGAGGTAAGTGAGAAAGAAATGGAAAAGTTTAAAACATCACAGGAATCAATCCCATGCTGCTTGAGTATATTGACAAAGAAACTTAATGAACTTCTCAGGCATTCTGAAACACAGAAATTTCTAATTTCAGTTATGTAATCCATACACTCTTTTTTTTTTCTTTTGAACATATAAAATTAATCAATAGCTGCAGCCATTGCAGTCATAGTTCTGTTTTCTTCACCAGCTGGGAGTTTACAATCAATTAATATGAAATTGTTTGAAGTAAAAGTACAGTTGCTACTACTGTAGGTGAAAGTTTCTTGTAACTGCAAATAAAGAAAATGTTGGCAAGAAATGACGTGCAAAAATTATCTTTTATATTATACCTTGTTAAATAACAACCTGCTCTTTGTAAATTTTTTTAGTATAAAAAGCAAACAACAGAAGTAATACATATAATATTGGACTAAGTGTACCTCCTCTCTACACTGTATGAGCACTAAGGTCAAACAGTTCTTAATATATTTGTTCTGTTCTATCTTTATCTGTCCTTTCTAAGCAAACACAATATTATTGCAAAATGGTTAATATTAAAATAATTTAACAGACTAAAAATGCTTATGATCAATAATGAATTTCTTTACATTTTCACAAAAAAATCAAGAAAGATATTCTGTAACTAGTCAATCAATTTGTTGAAGGACTTGCAAATAACACCATGAAGTTCCAAATACACTATTCCTAAACAGCGTATTACTCAGTATTGGACTGTATTTTGAGCTGGTATGTGTCTAATAGGTGCCAGAAATGTAATAGCTGAAAAAAAAACCAGTAAGGAAAAAGAACTGCATTATTATGTTTCCATGCCTACAGCTATGAAGTTGGAAGGCAGCAGCATTGTAGCTCTCGAGTTCAGGGAACAAAGCTTTGGCTTGCCATAAGAAAACATTTTTCCTTTCACAAAAGATACACAAAAGTCTGGTGACTTCTCCACTTGTATCCTTCTTTGTCTGTTTACAGCTGGCAGGAAAGAGAGACTGTGGACTGTCATCACAAATGTTTTGAGTAACTGTGGAAAAAACCACAATACGAGAGATAAAAACAATCCTCATTCTGAAGTCAAGCAAAATATTGCTTTTACCAATCAAAACTATGATTCTTGAGAAGAAACTTGCTCATCAGTTATACAGAATTTGTATTCAAACTCTTGAAAAACCAAGTAAGATGTGCATACAAATGTGTACATGACACTTAACACCAGATAGTTACTAATGATTGTAAATTTACCCAGTCCAGAAGCAGTAAAATGTTTTACTTCTTAATAGATAAAAAAGTTTTCTCAAGAATCAAAGGTGAAGTTTTCTTAGCCAGCAAAACCTGCCTAAGATTTTCAGCCCCTGTCAACTGAAATGCTACATTAGATGTTCAAAGCAAAAGTCTATTAAGTAGTTCAGTATTTTACTTTCTGAAAGAATTTACAGAGGATCTCCAGTTAAAACATGGCAGCTAAATAAAACCTCATAGATTATTTGAAGGTATCTTCTGTATTTGTTTCTGAACAGCTGTAAAAGTTTGATTAGCAATGAAAATAAATTTATTAAGACCTTCCTCAAATTTTCTTAATAACAAATCACATTTTGCTCTGCTTATTCCCATAAATTTCCCATAAGAAGGCTCTTCTTAAATAAAGCTATCTACTTTGTATGCCTTTGAAAGCTACATAGCCAAACATGAATTTCTAGATGACCATACAAGCATTTAAAAAATAATAATGATACAGAAGTATTCAGATAAACAAGCATTCACAAAATTTTTGGTCTTCAGGTCAGCCTAGGAACAAATGTCTGTTCTTGCAAGTCTTCACAAGAGACTGAAAATGAATGGATAATACTAAATTGCTGATATTGCTCTTTTACCTATCATCAGAACTAACCCGTTTATATAAATTGGTAACTTACAGTAAATATTGACCTGTTACTGACAAATAAGTTGATGTTGCCAAATAATAAAGCAGAAATCAAACAACCAGAACCACATGTAATTAAAAGTATCTCGATTTTTTTGAGCTTTTATGTACAATTTGTTAAATTTGTAAAAGACTATTGTTCACTGCTACTAACTTTCAATGCATCCAAATAATATTAATTTCACACCAACAGATATCATAAAAAAGTATAGTGTGAGATATGATGGAGTATGTAACATAAAGAGTCCAAATATGCATCATGTTGACACAAGCAAATGTTTAGAAAGTGATGCTTATTAGAACATGAAATTACTGCTAAATAAACATATATTTTAACTTCAAGACTTGCAGTATTTACTTGAGTGTACCTTGCTGGGTATTGTACACATGACACTAACGAACCCTATCATAAGGCAAAGAGAGACTGGCGTGGAAAAAAACAGGAGTGGTTTCTGGGAAACCTCTTTCGCGGGGTAATTGAAAAGAGAAGCTCCTGAAAGCATGTCCAGATTTGTTCTTTTTCATTTACCTACCTAAGTATATCTGCAGTCCATAACAATGTTTCAGAGATGTAGAGTCGTTGTAGACTGCAGAGCATTCAATATAGATTCTATAGCACTTGCTGTTTACTGAGTGACAATAATTAACTGAATTTAGGTCAGATTTTCAGACACATTATTGTTCAAATAAAGGTACTGTTCCATTTTGACTTCTTCATCCTGAATTCTAATCCAGCTAATATTTTGTCCTCTTTATTCACTCTGTGTTGATAGGTTATCTTGATGAAGAGGTAAGGTTACAAGTCATATTTATACACACATTCTACCACAGAAAGTTGAAACAAACCAGTGGAGGAAATAAAACAAAGTATAAGGCAAAATAGGAAAAGTATGATTTTTTTTTTTTTTTAGTGCTCTATCTAAAGAAGAATATCAGAGGAGCATGAAAAAAATTATTATAGGATTTTCCATTATAAATATATTAAATGTTTCACTATTTTTCTTTATAAGATCATCTACCTACCTAAAGCATGTAAATGTTTCTTAAATCAAACTAAAATCCTCTACCATTTAACTGATAATATGCTCAGAAGAATAAGTATCTTCATTAGAGTGGCTATATTGGACAAGTAGATACCCAAAAGTTAATCATGAAAAGCATTAATAATTTTTCAAATTTAAATAGCAACTTTGCTTTTTATCTTACTCAGTTTCTTTTTCGTCTTATTCTAATATACTGAATACATGGTATAAGGTTAGACTAGCTCTTTTTTTTTCCTTTTTTTTTAAACAACCAAGTCAAACAAAGACTTACTTAAATGAACAGTTTTTCAAATTTTGAGAGAACTGGTAAACTAGCAGAATAATGGTGACAAAAGCAGAAGTTCAAGGTGCAAGGAATAAAAATCACTGAACAGGCCATAAAGTCATGTTTTCAGAGAGGAGCAGAATAAGTCAGGATAGTAGCAACTGTAGCTGTTCAGAGTAGGAAGACCAAGTGAAATGCAACACAAAGAGATCAGTCCTATAACCCAGATAGATACTCTAAATTACTGTTATCTTCCTCGAGGTAGAAATTATGAAATGAAACTTGGCAGATAACAAACTGTTCCTGTCTGGAAACAGAACTGCCTGTGTGATGACTAGTGGATATTATCCATTAGGATTTACTTTCAAATTATCAAGTGTCAGCAGGGTCTTCTTACAGTGATATAAAATCTGGACACCTCACCGAGATTTCCCATTGTGTATGTTCATCTTTAGCTAGCCAAAGGGTTTAATAGAAAACCATATTATGTGAGGATGATAGGCAAGAATATTTCTGAAATCTCTAAAATATTTTATCTACTGCACTTAAAATAGCTGTTCAGTAGTCTGATGGCATCTCCACTGATCTGGAAGGAAGAAACCAGTCAGGTGAATAATAACTTCATCTGCGGCAAGATTTTCTTAACATCTTCATTTATTGCATGAATGCATCTTTCTATTAAATTCTCCTATCTTTTCCTCTCACAAAGCAGTAGTACTATATCACCTCTTAAGTTATCATTTCTATGGCTAAATCCAGTTAATTCTTATCACAGATGAATGTATTCCAACACTGACTCTCTCTAAGGAGGACGAGGGTGCTACACCACATGTGCACACGTCACATCACCAGAGGTGTTGCAAATAAGCCCCTTGTTCCTTTCTGAGTGTAAATAATAACTTCCCAGGTTACGGGGAAATAACATACTGTTCTTTTCAAAGGAAAAAGGCTCACTTTTAAGTAGAAGGTTTGATGAAGGCAATACATTAAATTTATGTTAACAAAGCTTAACTTTCAAAAGAGTGACATAGTGGTAAAGCAGAGGAACATGTTGAATTGTAGCTTTCTCATTAGACTTTTCTTTTAGAAACTCCTGTCATCTACAACTAAAGAAAAAACATTATTACATGACAGGAAAACAAAACAACAACAACAGAAGGAAAAAATAGTTTTAGTCCATACGTTTTAATGTTTCACAGCAGGACTTGAAACTCCAGGGCAGACATTACCAATGTGACAAGGGAAAAATTAAGAATCATCAAAATCACTTAAATATTCAACCATCTTTCAATAACACAACATATTTTTGAATATTATTTCTGTATATGTTTAAAACAACAAAAAGAATTTAACAATCAGATTTCAGAGTCTCAGCATTTCATAATTTCACTTCTTTGCATTGACTCATAACCACCTTCACCTTTAAACAAAAGAGACAACTGTGGTTTTTTTCTTTTCTTTTTTTTTAACAGCATTTGGAAACAGGAAGAATCAAAACACAGCAGTAAACAGAATTTTTGAAGGACAGGCAGTTTCATTTCAGCTGTTAAGAAGCAGAATCAGATGTGTGGGCCCTGTATTTGACAAACGTAAGCAACTTCTCCCTGCGTTTTGTGTTAACTGTACATCCATTTACAGGGATTGATGGGTTAAATCCTAGGAATGGTAGAGTCCCTTAATCTAAGATGTTGGAAGTCATTCTGGCACTGCTTTTTGAATGAGGGAGTGATGTTACGGTCTTAATAGCCTTTGAGGTAATAACCTCATGATATCACAAATTTTACTTAGAACTTTGCTGTAATCAGTTTCTAAAAGATTTAATTTACATACAATTCTGTATTTCTTATATAAAAATGAAGATTTAGGTTTAAATATGGATTGATAGAAAAAAGGATTATCTTAATATATATTAAAGATTATCTTATATAAATTATTATTTTATGCTTGATAAATTATATTATTTATATTTTACATAAATTATGTACACATATATTATACATATATATATATTACATTTTATGTTCACTCAAAATTCAGTTTTATAGAGCCAAGTTTACATTTCTGAAGTCGATTTAACTTTTGCAATTGCAGTTGGGTGCAATTTTTTTGAATGTTCAAAAGCAGAAGATGTCTATGTGCCATCTTTTAGTAATAAACACAGAGCCCCACTCTAAAAGGAATAATCTAACATTGTTTCTTTATTTCCATTTGCTGTTGTATGTTCAAAAGTCCTCTTAGCCATCTGATGATCACTGCATTTAATGATGATGTAGGCAGAATATCAAACAAAGGCTATTATTGAGTATTTCTGATTGGGTTGATTTCTGATCTCCCTTTACTGACTTCATAAATTATCCCAAATTCCTTCAAATCCTTTACTATTTAATTTTTAACTTCCTAAGGCCTTTTGTTTGGAGTACTCTATGCTTTTGCTATTGACCAATGCTACTGAAACAATAATACTTGACCTCTGTGAACAAAAGCAGTAGTCCACCCTGTGTGTAACAGAGTAACACCCACCAGAACTCTTTTTCCGACCTAATGATCACTGGTTTCTAGAGTATTCTCTTTTATCAAACATTTGGTCGAATTTATTTCAATAATAGTGAGGATTGGAATGAAGTAACTTGCTAGAATTTAATCCCAAACTAATGAGGGCACTTGATCCTTCTCCTGTCTTCTATCTGCCTCCAGAAAGGTGAATGCCTCAGTTGCAAACCACCAAGTTTCCAAAGAGCTGCATTTTACTGATGAGACAGAAACAGATTGTTTCTGTGTGAATGCAACAGCACACACAAACACTCATTAACAGAATAGTTCCCAACCCGATATTGTTCAGATGGTGTGAACATGGAATATTAATAAAAGTGATTTCTTAACCTATAACTTCGAAAGAATTGTGGATTTAACCTTGTGTGATTAGCAGAACAGCCTTTTATGTTGCTGTCTTTACCACGCTATTCAACTGGTTAACTTCTAGCAGCCACTTTTAAAATAAATATAATATTAATTTTTAGAAGCAAACAAAGCTGATCACGTTTTAACAAGTTTTGGGATTTGAGGGTTTTTGCTTGTTAGTATTTGAGTGTCAGTTTAGGGTTTTTTACTAGTGTTGCCATTGTTACTTACCTGTTTCTGCTTCATTTTTATGTCTTTCTGCTAAATTTTCTTCACTTTTTAAAATTCTTTATAGCCACAATCTTGTTTTCCCAAAATTCTTGCTGTCTAAAATGTGATTAAAAATCAGTAAAATCCTATTTCTTTATATATATATATATTTACAGAAAGCTTGTGATCACATGGTGCTGTTCCCTTATAATTTCCTTACACATTTGCTTCCCACTCTAGATACAAAATACCTTACATTCACCTTTTGGGATTGTTGCTACTTAAATGTCTAGTTTTGATTTCACTGATGTGATGATCTCCAATGTCTTTCTGGAGTCAGTGCTCAACAATTTTTGTCAGACACATTTTAATCAAAAGTGCCTTTCTAGAAGTCATTTTTAACTTCTTGCCTTTCCCCTCCATAGTTATTAACTGAGTTATAACAGACGATTCTTGCATGGGTGTACAGACCTAAATATGAGTGTCAAGAGTTCAACCTGCCATGAGGTTGCAAGTGGTGGAGTGCAACAATGTGAGCATCACACTTTGACACAAGGAGTCAGAGAGGGCTCTCACTGCAATACAGGTTACAAACCTAGTAATAGACAAAGTCAGATTCTATTTTATTCTATTAAGGTTGTTGGGGGATTTTGTTTGGTTGGTTTGGTTTGTTTGTGCTTTGGGGGTTTCTTGTTTGATTGTTTGTTTTTAATTTCAATAAAAGTTTGAAAAATGTGTCTCTAATCTGTCAGTTTCTCTCTTTCATGGATTTGGTGACAATATCCTGACAATAACAGATGATTCAAGAGTAAACTGTTAGCTAAGGAATCCAATCAAGATTAACTGTCCATTCTAATGAAAACAATAAATTAAGGCAAATGCAGGAATTTAATAGATGAGCATAGTTGAGTGGACATAAACTTTAGCTCAACTGCAGTACGATATATGAAACATTTCTATGCAACATAATTACATCCATGGAAAAAGTACACACCTCCAAAAAGATCCCCCTTATGCCTTCTTTGAAGTTTGCTCTTTTTTTTTTTTCCAAGCAATGCAAGTAACAATTTCTCAGATTAAAATAAAAGATTAAGCAGATTGTGTGTTTCATCTGTGTTTCTGGGGATAAGATTATCTCAGTCTTTCAGCTCTTTGTCTCTTCTTGACAGCAAACAGAAATATATGTGGAGTTCTTTTGCTAGATGATTATACGAAAAATAGCTTTGATGGTATATGAACACAAAGAGCTGCAAAATAAACAATAACCAAAAAAATTAAGATCTGTCACTGTAGTTCACTGGAAAACAGTTCCCATATTCTTTTTTATTACAGTGTTTCATAGATACATAAAAGTCAAGGATATTTTGACATTTAACAAATAAATAATTACAAATATCTAGTTAGCTTTTCCTATTGCATGGTACAGTGGAATGCACTAAGTGAGCTTTCCCAAGCCTAGTCAGGAAAGACCACAGTGATAGGAAGGCACCACTGGGAATAATACCTGTCTCTGCAAAATGCATCATATTTGTGCTGAGCTAGGGAGATGTGAGTGGAAGTTGCAGGGCTGTGGGGTGAATGTGATTGATGTTTCTTTTATAAGCATAAACAAGACAAAGTTGTTGCTTAAAGCCATGATCTTAATGTGCCTAATCCGTCACCCAAAGGACAAAGAAACAGCACCTGACAAAAAGGACAAGGATGGACTTAGTGAGTCCAAGAAGGCATTTATCCTCTGACCAGTAGAGAGATATGTTCTCACTGTCTCAAATCTGAGAAGCAGGTATGATACCGTAACTCCTGATCTCAAAACCTAATTTTCCCTAACTCTAATTCACACTGACTATTAGTCCTATTTTATCCCCTCATGCTTCAAATTGCTTAGTTTCACAGCTGTAACCTTGACTATTTTGCATTTATTATTTTAATTGTTCTAAAAGTTCAGTATTGTGGAAATGCTTTGGAAACCAACTTTTGAATTGATCCATTCTTTTAATTTTAATCAATTAAAAAAAAAAAAGGGGGGGGAATGTTAGTCATTAATTTTTTCTTTTTTTTTTTTATTTGAATACACTTTATACATTTTCATATATACATTTACCTATATTTTTCTATAAGCCATTTGTATATTTTATTTCACTGTGTTTTTCAGTTCCCTCTGATAGACTCACATTGTGACACATTAATGAGTCCTTAAAATAGAATAAGGCTAACAGGAGGTGGGCAAGGGTGAAGCTCAGGGAATAAGGTAGAGTGTGATGGACTACAACAAATTCAAAGAATTTCAATTGTCCTCAACACAAAGGGAACACACAAAGGTCTTCGTTTTAAATAAGCAGCTATCAATTGGTGATGTAAATGTTTGTCCCTGAGTTCATTAAAAGAGTGTGAATGTCTCCCTAACTTCAGTAAAAGAATTTTAAGAGAGCAACAGGCTTGAGGTGACATCAACCCTGCTATTCCTTCCCATCAGCTGGAGACTCTGAGCATCCATCCTGGCAGAGAACATAGGACTGAGACTGGTAATGGGAATCAAACTGGTATTGTGATTGAACTGCATATTCCAACTGGTGCGTTTTGCCATAACTTAATAATTTGTTTTGAGATTTAAATATATTTTTAATCACTCTACTAAATCAGAAATCCTGTGTGACATCAAGTATCTTCAAAATGCCCCACTCTACTCTGCACTGGTGTGTCCTCATCTGCAACACTGCCTGCAGTTTTGGGCACTGCAATATGAGAAAGATATTAAGCCATTAGGGGGTGCCCAAAGGAGAGTAATGAAGATGGTGAAGGGCCTTGAGGGAAAGCCATATGAGGAGCAGCAGAGACCAATAGGTGTGTTCAGCTGGAGAAGAGGAGACTGAGGGGAGACTTCACTGCAGCTACAACTTGCAGTATTACAATTTACCTTGTGAGGGGCAGAGGAGGGACAGGCACTGAGCTCTGCTCTGTGGGGACCAGTGACAGGACCACAGGCAATGGCCTTAAGCCGTGTCACGGGAGGCTTAGGTTAGGCATTAGAAACATGTTATTCCCCCAGAGGGTGGTTGGACGCTGAACAGGCTCCCCAGGGCAGTGGGAACAGCACCAAGGCTGCCAGAGCTCCAGGAGCATTTGAATGATCCTCTCAGGCTCATGGTGTGGCTCTTTAGGATGGTTCTGAGCAAGGTTAAGGATTGGACTCGATGATCCTTGTGCGGCCTTTCCAACTCAGCATATTCTGTGATTCAGTGAAATAGAAAAATGTGATACTAAACATTATGGCCTGCCTATATGGAATGTCAGAAACTCTTCAACTCTGACTCACGTCAAATGAGTTCAGATCAATTTTATGGCACACTACTACATTGTCTAACAGACTGAAATGTTTTCATGAAAGGCCACACACTCTTTGGGAGAGACAGAGCAGAAAGGTGTGATGGTGGAGTTGCCCTCTATGTGAGACAACACTTGGAATGCATCACGCTCTCTCTTGCGGTGGATGACAAGCAAGTAGAGAGTTCATGGATCAGGATAAAAGGGCAGACCAGTAAGGGTGACATTGTTGTGGGTGTGTGCTACAGACTGCCTGAGCAAGGAAACAAGTGGACGAGGACTTCTACAGGCAGCTTGAAGCAGCCTCAAAGTCACAGACACTTGTTCTTGTAGGGGACATAAACTACCCTGACACTTGCTGGAGAAGCAACACAGAGAAGTACAAACAGCACAGGAGGTCACTGGAAAACATTGGTCAAAACTTTCTGATGCAGGTGGTGGAGGATCCAACAAGAAACGATGTGGTCCCAGATTTTATACTAACAAGAAGGGAAGGCCTCGTTGGAAATGTGAGAGGGAGCACCAGTGGCTGTGAGGTTGTTCAGTCGCATATCGGGCAAGGAGGAAACAGGGTAGCAAGTAACCGTGGATGCAAGAAAGCTAACTTTAGCCTCTTCAGGGATTTTTTTATATGACTTCTGTGGAAACAGGTCCTGCAGGGAAGAGGGGACCAAGAGAGCTGAATGGTATTCAAGGATCACTTCCTGCAGCTCAAGAATGATGAATCCCAGTGAACACAGAGGGCAAGAGACCTGCGTGGATGAATAAAGAACTTCTGTCTTTACTCAGATGTAAGCAGGAAATACGTGGGAGATGGAAACCTGGTCAGACCATTTGGAAAGAGGTTTTCAGAGTAAGATAAATGAAACAAGGACAACCAAGGCCCAAGTGGAATTGCATCGGGCCAAGGATGTCAAGAACAAGAAAGGATTGTTCAAATACATCAATAACTAAAGGAAAACAAAGGATAATGTGGGCAGGTTTCTAAATGAAAGAACTCTGGTAACAGAGAAGGCAGTTACTGAAGACCTTCTTTGCATTGGGCTTCACTGACAAAATCAAACTTCGGAAATCTCTGGCTGAGGAGACCAGGGTAAAGGAATGTTGGCAGGGAGAGTTTCCTTTAGTCCAAGAGGACTGGGTTGGAGAACACCTAGGCAAACTAGATATCCACAAGTCCTTGGGTCCCGAGGGGGTTGCACCCCTGTGTGCTGGGAGAGCTGGCAGACACCATAGCTAGGATGCTTACAATCATCTTTGATAGGTCATGGCTATCGAGAGGGGTTCCTGAGGACTGGAAAAAAGCAAATGCTACCCTAGTCTTCAGAATGGGTAAGAGTGAGGAACTAGGGAACTACTGTCCAGTCAGCCTCATCTCAGTCCCTGGGAAGGTGACAGAGTACCTCACTCTGGAGACCATCTTTACACACAAGGAAGACAAGAAGGTGATCAGGAGTCATCAACATGCATTCACCAAAAGTAAATCATGCTTGACTAACCTGATTGCCTTCTAAAGTAGAAAAACTGCCTGGATGGATGAGGGGAGAGCAGTGAGTATTGTCTACCTGGACTTCAGCAAGGCTTTTGTCACTGTCTCTCACAGCATCCTCTTGGCAAACTCAGGAAGGGTGGACCGGATGAGTGGGCAGTAATTTGGATTGAGAATTGGCTGAATGGCAGATCCCAGAGGGTTGTAATCGGTGGCACAGGGTCTAGTTGGAGGTCTGTCACTGGTGGAGGCCTGTCCCCTGTACTGTTCAACTTATTCATCACTGATTGAACAAAGGGGCAGGTGCCTCCTCAGCAGGTTTGCTGACAGCACAACGCTGGGAGGAGTG
>JAYRBT010000093.1:32993370-33028332 GCA_036023395.1 Myiotriccus ornatus
TATGTAATTAGCAAAGGCGTCACTACGAGTTGTGATTGGGTTTTGTCCGGAAATCTACTTGGACAAAACCATTCACAGCCCCAGGGACGGGCTGGTGGGCAAAACCACGACAGGGTCCTAGAATTTGTATATCTTATCACAAATGGGGAAAAACCTCTAAGTTCAGACTTATTTTATGGTGAACAGGTGCAAGTCACTGCAGAGACAACAGGTGAAGGACTGATTTTTGCTGCTTAGCTACCTTCTTCAGTGTTGGGATAGCAAGCCCCAAACTGTGCAAAATATATTTTTTAATTTAAAGGTCAAATTACTGAAACAGGCTACAGTCTCAGTCTGAGGAATGCCAAACAGTTTTAGTTAGAAGTTATAAATTATATCATTAAAGACACTTGTTCTTGTTTTGTCTTAAAAAGAAATGCACAAGCCAATTTTGTATCTGAGAAGGGCTCATGGGAGAATAAAAGTACAAAGAGGACTATAGTCTTCAGTTCTTCATTATTTATACCATGCAATTCTGAATACCCCAGAAGAACAATCTCATCTTTTAACAAAAAAAAAAAAAAGAAAAAATTAAACATTTATGTGGCTAATTAGAACATGAGTTACAGGGCATTAGTCAGTACTAAGTGGTAGAGACAAGAAGTAGCATCTCCTCTGGGAAGTCTCTTTAGACATATCATATTCTTAACTGTGGACTATTATGTCTCTGGTGCTCTCAGGGTCAGGACTTCAAGCTATGTTATGTTTATTCAACATCTCAAATGTTATGTCCCTATATAGTAATTTGGTTGATGTAGGGTTTTATTCCATCTATATATAGTTTTTAAACATTACTATTCAAAAAACAACAACAAACATATAAGAAACCAAACCAGAAACAAAACAAAAAAAAAATCCAGCAAACTTAATTTCACTTGAAACTGGCTTCATCACACCCTTTTCTCATGATTATCCTTTCAGATATAAACAAACTACTAATTAAAAGCAACAAAAAATCGACACCGGATGGTAAAAAGTTTTATGGTGCAAATCCTTTTTATCAGATATTGAAGGTAGGGGAAAAGAGTGGGAGAAAAGTTGCTAAATGCATGTAGAGGTGTGTAGAGGTGCATATAGGTATTCCTTTCTGCTCCACTATTAGGTCTAATTTATTAACTTTCCTTGAGACAATTAAAATATGCATCGTAAATTTGCTAAAAAGTACAACAAATTTTCTTCTAAGAAAAATAAAAGAGTGAAATTCATTCTAATACTTCTGCCAGTGAATGATCTATGGAGCAACGTTAAACACCTTATGAGTTGCCTTGGGCTCTAACTTATTTATGCATTTCTTCTACTGTCCTGGGGCACTGGAGGGCACACACTACTATTCTATTCATAACATTTTAAAACAAGAAATTACTTTTTTTTAATGAACACCATATTTCCCAATTTAAAAGAAGATTTCTTGCCTACATAAATCATAGATGGCGAAACAAAGACACCAAAAGTCCTGTTTGTTACTGCTCATCAAAAATTATTAAGTATTTTGACACGAAAGTAAACAAAGTAAGAGATTACATGTTCAAGGAATAATTTCTTTTAGCTTCTGGAAGTATATAGATGTGTACATAAGTTACACATAAATACTGTAGAAATAGATGTTAAAAACCCACTAGCTATTGCTATTAATAAAAGGCATAACTGCAAGAAAAGAAAAGGCATAACTATTGATGACTCTGGAGTAAATGTTAAATGCTTGGGTCATGCCTGGGTCATGAGCCTTTAATGGAAGTTGCTAAACAGTTATAGGGAGCAAATAACTCATTGAAAGGACTTTCAAGATCTGGGGGAAGTAGAGAGAAAAAGCCTAAGGGACTGGGAGTTTTGCTTTGTTTTGTTTCTTTATCACCATTGCTATTCCTCTGAAACTGATGTGAGTGACTATTGCACAGGTTCATTGTTTAATACTTCAAAGTCCTGTACTGGAAAGATCTGTATGTATATCAGCCATGCCTCCTTTCCTCTACCATTCCATTTTTCTTTTCCTGTGACTTGCAAACAGGCCACTTATCTTCATTTTCAGTTCTTTGTAGAAGGCCAATCTTCACAGTATATGCTACACATACTTCACATACTGTTAACTCATTAATTTCTCTTTATATGACCGAGGACACTGACCTCCTACCTGCAGGGTTATTCCCAAAAAATTTTTGTCTGTTTGAAATTCATATATTTTCATTGCACTGCTCTTACTCCTTTAAAGAAACTCACTATTAAAATGTATACAAATGCTTCTGTTTACTCTTTCAAATACCTTTTAGTAGTCGGGCTTCTGGTGTATCAAGACTTTTCAATATATGTGCACTGTTTCTTTATACATGTCCATCTGGTTTATATCTGTACATTCTCTCTGTTCCACGCAGACTTCGTAAGTTGTTTGGTACTTAATTCATTGTGTTTGTGCAACATTTAACAGTCATGTCTTGATATCCAGTTAGATCTTCCAAAGTGCTGCAAGGGATAATAAGAGCAATTTGTCACATGATATCTCTCGCTCAACTTTTTCTTTTTTTTGTAATACACAATTAGTTCTTATTCTCAACAACACATTCAGTTTTTCAAGTCCAAGACAGTAAATATCAACTGAAAACCATGTAGCAGTAAAGAAGCAAATAAAACTGATTCATATCTGTGAATTTCTTGCATTTTCAATGGTGTAAGAGGGGAAATAAAAATAATAAGGAAAGGTGAAGAAACTGAAAAAATATCTAATCAAAAAATAATTTTGCAGTTCTGGTGTTCTTAAAATTGTGTTAGATCCATTCTCTCCTTTCTTTTTGATTTCAGACTCATTTTGCATGCACAGAGGTTGCCAAAGGAACAGAAAATTCTGAAGAAACACAGCAGCAGCCGACTGATGACCCTTGATTTCAGTCTGAGGAGAAAGAAGGTAAACAATGGGAAAGTAAAACTAGAGCACTACTATAATACTGTGGTCCAGATAATATGACTTTTCTGAAACCTATTAGAAATTTCACTGTGTGATGCAGGTTTAATTTCCTCAGCTATTTCTGTGTCCCTTAGTTGGAAAGGTTGGACTTGATGATCTGAGAGGTCTCTTCCAACCCAGTTAATTCTATGATTCTATGAAAATGCAAGGGATGCCTAGTCGTTTTCATGGGCAATTGAATTATTTCGCTATCCTGATCAATAAAGATGGTCAATTTATTAACTTAATTATTTTTTAGCTAAGCTCCTTGCAGCTTTACCCATTAGCTGTGTTGATTTTAATCTCTTTGCCAATTTTAGTTTCACAGGAGCCCCCAGAGCAAGAGTTCAGTTTCCTTATGTTGCCTTACAAACAGCTGGCTTTATTTCTGCTGTTCAGAAGTATTTCATTTGCAAACTGATCTCCACTCCTCTGGCACAAGGTGCCTGGAGGACTTGTTGCTGATTTATTATTTCACAGAGGCCTGTTAGCAGCTGTTCTACCTTTTTGCTGAGGGCCTCTGAGAGGTGCCAGGGCATTTGGGCTGTGCAGGCAGCCCGACGGGTACACAGACTGAGCAGCACACCTGAACCCAACAGGGCACACCCTAAGGGGGAAAAAAACCACAAAAACAAAAGTAAAAAAAAAAACCAACAAAATGAAAGAAAAAAAGAAGATTGATTTCTAGTCTTAATGCAAGAATTGTGTGTTTTATTCAGGGCAAGCCTAAGTGTTTTTCTAGGTGGGTAAAAATGAATACATCTCATCAGAGACGTTTATTTAACACGGGTAAACTATTATATTGATTTGGTAAATAGTCTGCTTTGAGTTGTTTTTCCAGCAGTTCTGAAACAATTAACGATTTCTTTCATGTTCTTCTGATGTGTTTGCTATAGCAGCCTGTGTCTATTTTTCTGGATGCTGTTTCTGAAATATGCTATCCTTGCACTGCATAAGTTACACACAATATTGGTACATATATATGCACATAATGCCTATACCTGGTAGAATGCAGCTTTGTAGAGTTGCAATAAATGGCCTGCACCATATTCTTTACAGTCATTTCATGTTTGTTTCTATCTCTGGATCCTCTTAGTGAGTTACACTGTGTAGTCAAGTACAGGTTTATTTTGGTTTTTATTGTGACTTAAGTTGCAGTACTTCATCTGCACCATAAAAACAGAAGTTCCCAGATTTTTTGAGTCACTCATTTAAACCAGGGATAAGAAAAACAGACTACATATACTAATAGATTAATGCCTGCCAGGTGATACACACTGAAAATTTGGGGAAGGACTAGACTGACTAATAGAGGCTAAGAACAGGCTCCTGCCATTTTACTGCTGTCAGTTCATGTGTAATGACACCCATGGTAAAGAAATTATTCTGCTTAATTCACTATGTAAGAGTAAAACATAATTAAAATATATTTTACAAGTTTTGAACAGGTGGGCTTTTTTCTTAGACTCACTGATGAACAGGGAGTTATTTATTATTTTCTCTTTCAGGATTACTGGAGGCTGTTTTCACAGAATTGGGTAAGAGTGACACTCCAGGAAAAAAGGCAGAACTGTAGGATCTCAAACACCACAAGCTTTTCAGAATTAAACTTGCCTTTCAGCAAGTTTCTCAGTTAATTTGATCAATTCTTGTGTTCCAAAAACTCCAGTTTGATAAGATTTGAGAAATATTGGAAAGAATTCGAGTTAAAGTGCAGGTTTGACTAATTCATATACAGTAAATGGCTTAAAAAGATATAAGATTTTTTCTAAATTCTTTACAACTTTCAGGTTTTACACACACACTAGCAGACTACCATCATTTCATCCTCCAAGGAATGGAATTGCAAGGCTACCCACAATTCTAATAGGACTAATATCCTAAAAAATCTACTGTAAGTCCACACAGTTTTTATCCAAATAATTCAGACACAAAAAAAATAAGTCACAGGCAGTTCTACATAACATTGTTTGCTCTGCCTGGAAGTAACAACTCTTTTTTTATGCAGTGCAAACCTGTATATAGGAAATAAATATAGAGAAATTTGACCCCAACTCTGCCTTAGGAACTAGCACTCAAAAAAGTGATTAAAATCCGATGGTAGAAAGGTAGGGAAATTTAAATTCAGTGGGGTGAAAACAAACAAACAAACGAAAAAAAAAACCAAACCAACTTGTGAGAGATTATATGGGTAAAACATAAATGAGCATGTACTGTCATCTTTTCTGCTCTCTTAGCTAAAGTTACAAGGAGAAAAAAAAAGCCAGATATGATACTGGAAGATGTTTAGTAATATCCGTTGTGTTACTGTGTGTTCTTGTCTGAATTAATCTGAAAAGCCTCCTCCTTGGCAGAGGTCAAGGAGCGAACAATACCCCAGAAGTCTTATCTAAATTGAGTATTAGCTTCATTTTCATGAAATCACTTTGTTTCTTTCTGTTAGCTCAGCATGAAGAATAGTGTTAATCTTGCTAGTCCCCTTATCAGATAGCAACAAGACAGTGTCATCATCACACAAGTAAATAAAAGATTTATCAAAGCTGAGAGAGAAGAATTATACGCAGAGCCAAAAAATTGAATAAATGCTTGAACAACTCTGGTATTGGTTGTGGTAGTAAAGACAAAAACAAAACCAAAAAACAACAAACAAACAAACAAAACCAACCAACCAACCAAAAGCTTTGTCTGAAGCTACAGAATGAATAATAACTTATGCATAGTTGTATAGGGCTGTCAGAGGAACCAAAATTTTTCATATAATCACATTAACAATATCCAAATACAGTGCAGAAGTTATCTAAGCATACCATGTCTTTTTAATTTTGATGTTTTCATTTTTAAAGAGTTTGTAATTTCAGAAATTATATGAAAGGAACTTGAATTACACAGGATTTGTTGTTAAATATTAAATTCATAAACTCCACTGCTAACGTGGCAGCTTCCCAGTCTGTGATTTGTTTCAAGAAAGCAAATCCCATCTCCTATTGCAAGATAACACTGACACATTGATTTAACTCTCCCTTAAGCCTTTAAAATACTAGAGATAGTTACGTCTGAGAGGTAAGCACCTAGTTTCAAAATTATGTTAACAATGATTTCAAAAGCTATTAAGCACATTTTTTTGTTTTGTTTTGTTGCTGTTGTTGTTTTCTCTTTTTTTGCACAATAATATTTTGTGTTAAAATATAGAGGCATTTTGTTTCCAGGGTTTATATAAGGCTTTGCAGTGGAATTCAGTTCCCAGGTATGTCAGGCACATAAGGATCACCCTTCTCGAGATAGACTGGTGATTCAGAACACCAGAGGCACAGATCACACCTTAAAATGCTGTGAAAGAGTTACATATATCCTAGGACATTTAAAACAGTACTGCATGCACATATTTACACAAGTAAATTGTCTGTCAGTAATGTATCCTGAATAGATTCTTATATGTAATTGCTGAATAGCACTGCTGTTATTTGCTGCACTACCAGGAGCGTAAAATACTAATCAGTGTAAGAATCTTAGCCCTATGATCTTATTTTACATATTTTCCACACACATGAATATCCAATTAGCTAGATTATTTTTAATTCTACTATCCAAATTATAAATGGATAAATGCGATCTTATTGTATTAAATTAATGATATTCAAATGAGTAGATTTTTCACGGAATAGTTTAAATAAAAAAAATTGAAGTTGTAATTTAAAAGCCTAAAATATAATTAAATAATTAAAATGTCTGATAGAAACATATTATGACAGCTAAACGTCTTCTAGGAACTGATTCATGGTGATAAGGAAATGAAGTAGTTCCTTCCTTTAAGCATCTTATTTAACTTTGGGAAATGCAAGCAATCAAGAACTAACCTAAGGATAATTTTAAGCATATTCCTTTGCTACTGCTGGAATATGTAGCACACGTTTTTCACAAAGACTGGCATCACTAATTTATATTCTCCTGGAATATAAACTTAGAATCTCTGTGTCCACATTTTATCTAAAAAACATGATTGCTGATTCCATTAAAAAAAAAAAACAACAAACTGTTAGGAAATGTAAATCTGCATCCTGCTTTAAATTTCTTCAGTATTTCAGTCAGCATCTAGCCAAATTGGGACAAGAAACAGATGTTATTCAAATTGGTTTTACAGAGATCATTCAAAAGTTTACCTGGGGAGTAAATGAAAATTACTGTAATCTGGCATTATATTTTTATGGAAAAGCAAATCTGGTCAATGAGCCTTGGGCAACGAATGTTGCATGCTAATAAGGTCTCCTCTAAGACATATGAGCTTCAAGCCCTCAGGGTTCAGGAAAGGCCCAGTTCTAACACTGAAGCTTAGATTTCCATAATGCTATGTAAATACAGTAGCTTACACTCTGTAAAATAATGCACAAAAAAAACCTCCACCAAACCAGATCAAGCTTTTTTTTTTTTTTTCCAAACTAACTCATTTTCCAGTGCAAGTCCTTCCCAAGGGATTCAACTTCAGGAAACAGTATAAAGGGAGTTAAGTCAATACCAACTTGACTCTATTGCTCTTGCCATCTGTTTATCATAGTCCTTTCAGCAGCTGTTTTTCACCCTTCTATTGACTAAAGGATATTAATATCTCTTGACAACTGCCTGGTGTGTGAAATAAATGTTTATCTCACTTTTTTGCCTAACAGCTGTTGATTCATCCATGCTAACATATTTGTGGAACATCCATCACGTATTTAGAAGGTGGACATCTTCCACTGTGCTTTTGGTGGGAGAATATTGAACAACAAAGGAAGGCAGCCAGTGGAAGTTAAAGACAGAGCTCTGCAAACACTTTTAATTTTAGTAACCTACACATCAGTCACCTTTCAAAGATGACTTCTCCTCTGACTAAAGAGCCCTGCGAGTGAGTAGGCAAGACATATTGCCAAAATACAACTTGAATAAGGGTCAGCTTGCTACGTTACCTTATATCCTTATTCGGGAATGTGTTTGTGTGTGCTTGGAAAAACCTTTGTTTTCCTGTTCTACTGAACAAAGGTATTGTATAAGCACCATATAAGTCAGAGAAGATGAGCCAGTTTAAAAAATCATTTGCTGATAAGGGCTTCTTCAGTTGAGTGGTTAGAGACTGTACGAATGCATGCAGAAAAGCAATCCTTGAAACTGAAATCTGATCACTAAAAGAAGAATTTAAACATCTGCGTGTAGTTTACACTGACTTGTTTTCCACTGTAAAAAAAAATGAGAAAACTATATACATTTAACATTTAGTTTTAAATGTTTCATTTAAAAGTAATGAAATTGATAAACCTTTAAAATATTTTTTTATTACTTCAGAATAAAAGTGTTCTACAACAGATCCTTAAAATGGATGACTTACTTTTCTACTAAACTAAAACTTTTTGACACTTTTAGACTGACCAGTTGTGGCTGGCCCACCAGACTGTTCTCTCACTCCCTTCTCAGCAGGACAAGAGGAAAGGAGGCAAGATGAAAATGATTCTTGGGTCAAAATAAAGGCAGTTTAATTTAAAAATGAGAGGTTGGAGAGCAGTGCCACAAAAAGGGACTGGGGGGAGTCTTGGTTAATGGCAGCCAGGAGGGACATCCATGTCCTGAGGGGGAATCAGTTGAAGGAGAGGGTTGTCCCTTTCTGCCTTCCTGTGATCCGTGGGAGTCCCTTCCAACAGAAGTTATTCCATGATCCTGTGATACTATAAAGTCCCTAAACAACTTGGTAGAAGTCACGCAAAGACACCCAAAAGTGTATTATTAAACTTTTACTGATTGCAAAGAGTGTTTGAGCTGCTTTCTGAGACATCTTCAATGTGATATAGTCACCAGTATAACAGCTGACAGATCTGACTGCAGAGAAGGTCCTGAAGTCCCAGTCTGAACTCTCTGTTGGATCCTGAGCCTTAGCTCATACTGTGTTTTACAGCTTGCCTTTGCACTGGACCTTCCAGTCTCTAAAGGAGGAAAGTCTCTGAGGAAAGTGTGTTGGATTTCTGCCTACTGTACTGATTTCCACAGAAGATTCACAGTGGTCCTGGTTTTGATCACTGAGGTATCACTGCAATGAATATTTAGTAATTAGGAATAGTATTCATAAATAAACTTGCTGCCGTCCACAACTCAAGTTGTTTGAGATGAACCAAGGTCAGGCTTCTGCTGGTGCAGGATTGCTTCCTCCAGCCCCCCAACACATCCTTTTTTGACAGTATTTTCTTCACATATCCATGCTGGATACAAACATTACACTTTACTGAATGACATAAACCACAACTGAGAGGACAATAGTGAGAACAGATGTAATTATTATGTAGTAATTATTAAACTTTCACCTCAAAATTCAGATGAAATTTGATGGATGATATTTCTGATGTCAGTATCACACTGAGTGACCATACCTTGAATATTTAGTCTTTACATATTATATATGTTGCATATGTTATATAGTCTTTATGTATATGTTATATAGTCTTTATATGTCTTTATATGCCTGTATATGTTATGTAGTCTTTATATGTAATACTGGGACACTAAATTAAAAAGATACTTAAAAATATTTAAAAACATATTAAAAAAATGACAAAAAAGTGTTCATATAGTTTTAACACTAAGTAAATAAACAGAAGAAAAATGTCCTTTTGTATTCCTTGAACTACCAATATGGACTGTGCTTCATGGCTTGTAGTCAGATCTTTCAGATTAAATTGTGGTTTATTTGTGTCTGGGAAGAAATTTCTAGGAAGAAACGAATATGTAAACACAAAAAGGACAATTAATTATTGAAAAGTATGTGTTATTGTGAAGTGTACCTGTAATATTTACAGATCCAGATTGGAAATCCTTGTTTGATGGAACACTAAAAATCATGACTCTTCTCGGGCTTATTAGAGCTTCCACCATTCACATTGCAGAAGATATGACCATGTAGGTACTTTCATATTTTCTGAACATATTTATCTCTTTTTTTCTTGCCTGGTCTTCTATTTAAAGCCTCAGTTGAATTTAGTTGTGCAGTTGCCATTTTTAAAAAGCTTGTATTTATGAAGCTGGACTAATCTGTCCAGGTAGTTTATAAATATTTTTGTGTGTGTTTCTAATGAAGACTTTTTTTCTTTAAGTAATTATTTCTTTTGGTTTTAATAATTATACAAAGCAATGCAGAAATAATACTGTTTGAGAGACCACCTCCACAAAACCTTTGAACACTGATTAACTGAATATTTTGCAGGGATTAAGGTAAGAGCACTTCCTCTACATTTTTTTTTGTTTTCTCCTGAACAGGTCGTGAGGGGGAGTTTATTAAAGTTTATTAAAGAAGCCCTGTCACTGAGCTAAGAGATACAGAAAGGAACCCCTCTTTCCTTCTGAACTCCTTCTCAGAGAGGAGACTTGGTGCAGCTGGATCCAGTTGTAATCTCAGAGCTTGTCAACAATTTACATTTAAGGAATTACAGAGGTGTGATTGAACCACTTTGTCCCTCAGGTTTATCTTTACATAAAATAAATTATCCATTATGACAAATGAACAAAGATCTTAATCACTATTATTTACTATGGAGTATAAAAGCTAAAACCCACTAGTAGAGTACAGTATAGCATAAAATGTCTTGATTCGTTATCCTGTTGCGTTAATAGAAGTCAACTGTTAACTCTACTACTTCAGTATCAGTGTCATAATGACAAAACAAGATCTTTATTAATGGGCTCCAACCTCTTTATTTCACAGTGTATTTACTCAAGCTATACTCTGTCAAATTTGTAAGTTTTTGGGTATTTCATAGTAAAGCATTCTCCACCTGAGGTACCTCAGGTGGCCTGCCAAACTTGCACAATATATAGAAAAGCAAACTAAGCAAAAAAAAAGTCTATAAAAACCAAGGGCTGTCATTTCTATATCTACTTGAAATATTATTAGTGTTTCTTGAAGTGTGGTATAAATTTTAGGCACAGTAAAACTGGACACCTTAGGAATATACCACATAAATAGCTGAAAATGAGTTAGTTAGCTTTCAGCCTTTGCCAGTATTTCGAACCTGAGGACATTTTTTCAGCTAGGGAGTCAAATGAGCAGGACATGCAAAGCCAGGTGACCTCCCTTTCCAAAAGTCAAAGTAGTTAATTATTCCACTTTCTCCTTCTTGAATGTGTTTAGTAAACCTTCAGCACACAGCAATTTTTGAATTTCTTGAACTCTATTTGAGGTCATAAATAAATAAATAAAGGAAATAATTAAATTGCATTCTGATGGAGCTTCAGATGAATGTTTGTTCCTTTCAGCAAAGTGATGCAGAGGCTTTTAGATCTTGCAATATTCCTCATAAAATCCTCTAGGATGTAAAGTTAAATTCAGAATTCTATTTGTCAAGGTGCCTATATAATGGAATTTAAAAAAAGAAAATCAAAAATCCCCCACATCTAATTTGTGAAGCTGTCCAGAAAGACTGCTTCAAAATAAGCATGAGTTTGAACTTGACTCCTATAACTACAAATACTTAATTCAAGACCGACTATATGTATTCTAAATCCATATGTGTGACAGTCCTTCTATAGACAACAGAATACTGATTTTCTCTTGCTACAGTTCATGAAAATGGGGCACTGGAAGTAAAAATTTCACTAATTAGAGCTGGGACTGAACTCTGGTCCATTATCAAGTACCAGAGATAAATCAGCTAAGTGGTTGGGTTTTTTGCTACTCAATAATTACTGCATTGTTTGACATTATCATGTAGAATCCAGTCAAGTAATTAAGCAAATAATTAATGAGTTATGAATTGGTACATCATATTTCTCCATTTAAAACTTCTCAGTGAAGTGAATTTCATTCTTCTGTCCTATAGAAAGCGAAAACAGTAGGCAAAAAGTTCAGTAGTCAGGACTCAAGCACCTTTCACTGTTTCAGTACGAAATTTTTTCAAAGATTCTAGATCATATATCTCTATAAAACCCACTTCATATACAAATTTGTCTTCTAAATTTCATTACTAATGCAACCACCCAGAAATCTCTTAAAAAAATTAAACACTGACTTGCAATTTTGGTCCTGTTTATCCACGAATCCTTTCCGTTTTCTTTAGAAAGCCAGACTTTGGTTGTGGCACATGTTTGGGAAAAGGTTTAAAAAACCCAAGTGTGGCAGCAATATTTTAAAGCAAGCAAAGAATGGTGGGCTACCACCTACACAACATAACAACAGTCATGTGATGTGAATAATAAAAAAATAATGCAATCCAGGGTCTGACACAGAGGAAAAATATTAAATTCTTTACTGTAGCACTTCTATCTTTCTTTTCTCTTCAAATTCTGCAATCTACCCAGGATGTTGCTGTAAACTAGTGCACAGCACCGCAGCCTTACTGGCTTTAAGAATTTCAGTAATAGGTACAGGAGAAAATAAACTAGACAGTTGAGGCAGAGATGAGCTGTTATAATTCTTGCTCTCAATTTTTTTGTCAAGTTTCCTGTCTTTCTGCTGCTGTACATCGCAAAGTCACCTAAATAAGTTCTATGAGAAAGAATACTGGAAAATGCTTCATGGCAGCAAAGCCAAATTTTATTCCTTATCTTAAGGGGACAGCACCACCTCTGTTACAAAGCCATACATTTTACAGAAATAATCTAGGCTGACTAACACTTCTGGGGCATACTTTGTCCTTTTACTTTACCTCAGAAAGTTTAAAATAAAAATTTAACAACAAATCCTCAGATAACTTCTATTTCATTTTGAAATGCTCCCACGTGCGTAGTGCCACTGTAAAATAATGTGTCTTGTACAGCCATACATGCTTTTTTGGTATTTTCCTCTGCATGTTTAATTCCAATAAACAGGTATTGAGCTACCTGGAATTACATATTCAGACACAGAAATTTATAGTACAAATTTTTTTTCTAATTTTCATGCATACAACTAAGAGAAGATGTGAAAACATGGTGGCACGAAGGCCATTTTCAAAATTTTTATGAACTGCTAGTCTCAGCATCTAACCCAAATTTATTTGTCAAATTACATCGCCAGTAGCTGATTATACATACAAAAATATAAAAATTCAAGTTCTCTGAATTAGATATTATTCCCAGGAAATCTTTGAGGTAAAAAAGAAATCTTTAAGTCTACTATTCACAGTTGCTATTTTAAATTTATACTTTCTCAGGGTAAAAAGCTTAGCAGTGTGTGCGGATATCACTTTGCATGTTCGGAGTCTTCATCCGTGTGTGTGTGCACACACAGGACAACAAGAAACGTGTGTTTGAGCAAAATTCACCTTGATGCATCCACAGCTGGATGCCACACAGGCTTTTGCAGAACAACATATTTAGCAAACATATTTTTTTTCCTACAGAGGAGAAGTAACAACACCAACACATGCTGACCTAGCAAACACCTTGCATTCATTTGGCTAAATGCGCGTATTTATTTTAGTTTGTGAGCTTGGTTATACAGAGAAATTACATGCATTATTCCTGATTACATTCATAAAGAATTCTTCACCTATGTGGTGAAGAACAAAAGCAAAAGATTTGAAGTAAAATACTGTTTCATTTTTTTTTTTGCAATTCACTAAATGTTGTTTCTGTATTCTTTGATAATTTCTGTGAGTATGGAAATCAGAACACTAAAGAAAACACCTTAAAAGGGGTAGTTAACAACTTTGGTAAGTATCTGGAATATCTAGTTTATCTATGATTCTGTAATGGAAATTTAATTTTATAAAAGAAAGTCTTTTTTTGTGGCTCAGACTTGTTAGATCTGTGGTCTAACTTAACACCACAGTCTCTTGCTGTGTTTTTCAACCATATGCACAAAATCAAAGATATTCCAAATATCTATCTGTCTTTTTATTTTGTCAGCAGGCCTTAGGTTCAGCAGACTAAATGAATTTATTTCTATTGATTTTATTAGAGATGTTCAGTTGGGGGATCGTATGTCCTGGGCTACGTTTAGGCCAACATTTTCTCAGCTCTTCACTGACCATATGTCTGAATTTACACACCTAAAGATCTGGTTGGTACCTTAAATCAGAAAATTGCAAGTTTATATTCAGGGTTAAAAATCAGATATTTGGGTCTCACATGTGAGCTTAGCAAGACATATCCTGTACTTGCCCACTTCTGTTAACCCTGATGTAATACAGATACACCAGGTGCTCCTCTCTGCCTGAGAGAATTAAATTGCTCTCTTTGCATTTAAACAATTGTCTCACTTCTAGTTTCATCAGCCTTTCATCCCTTGGCATGACTTTCTTTTGTCTTGCATGTTACAGTGTCAGTTGAACGCTGCCCACCAAGCAAATATTCCAGAGCAACAAATGGATGAGTCACCAAATCTTTTAGCCCTTTAGTATATAAAAATACTTCAAAACTATTTGTGTTCTTGCCCCTTCAAAATTCTGTCCGGACCAAAAATCCAGTCAGTGACTTACTAAGTGCCTTAAGTTTTCCAAGTTAAAGTTTTTCAAGAGCCTCATTTTGTGTGGGTGCTCTAAAGTTTGCAAGTAAAAGTTAGTTGTTATTGAGCCTCCTGAGAATTGTTGCTTCATCCATGCACTGCCCTGAGGGAATCCAACTGCCTTCCCCTAAAGTCACTGAGTGGGACAGGCCTTTCTTTCTAAAGCCTACCAGCAACTACACAGGAATTGCACAGAGATCATCAGATCATCCATGTTAGCTCTTGTAAATTAGTAATTATCACTTTTTAAATACTGTGTCACTAAACGTGCTGTATTACAATGAGTAATTCCAAAGAAATTCAAAAGAAATTGTCATTGGTGTTTTTTAGTTTACTTGAAGAGGAGAATTTGAGATTTGTGAAAGGAAAAAAAATAAATCATAACACCTAAAAAAGACGTATCTGAATACAGTCCCACTCACTAGCTTCTTATTTTGATTAATTGTTAATAAAAGAGGATGTTTAACACCTCTTTTGGAGTGGTTCAGGAGGATTGTCATCCTGATAGTGCTTATGGCTAGTGTGTGTGTGTGTGTGGTCTAACATTTGAGCTCAGTATCAATGGGATGTCTTGTTTTGTGCCTGAGGAACTACATTAGCAGAAAATAGAACTCTTGATTAAACATACTTCTGAGTTGCTCAGTCTTGGTTTCTCTGAACTGTTGTCTCCCTCTGTAAGCAATGATGTGACTACCGCTGGCTCTTTGAATTACTGAAGACAGCTATTGTTGAACAAATCTCAAGTCAGCAATATCAATGGAAAAACTCTTTGAAAAACTCCCCATGATTAGATGAGGCACTAACCTTGTGCTGACAGCTACTTACAGGTCTTGGATACATTTGGTGCAAAATTCATCAGCAGTCTAACAGTGCAGGGAGTAATTACCTATGCTCAAATAAACCCAGAAAAATAAAAACCCTTTTGAGTATATTAACTGAATCTCCGCCTCAGTAATAAGACACTACTGAACAAATATTCAGGTGGCTGCCACACTTCGAGTCTAGTACACCTGGATGCAGATTCATTTTTCAGGGACACAGTGAAACGAGTGCTTTTTTATAGTTAGTGTCTTACTTCAATGTTATGGTTCTCCTTGCTGCACCACTGCATTGCAGGGCCTCTTCTGAGTCTGTTCCTGTAGAAAATCACTCTTAAATAGTCTGAGTGCCCATAATATGGAAGTGTAAAATGTCCTTAGTGAGGAACTGAGCCAGACAAGTCTTTAGATCTGAGAACAAAACCAGAATTTTTCTCCCTCCACTTAAAGCCTAAAACTATTACTCTTTTAAGTTCAACAAGGGCCCCACCCTTAACATCACTCCTCATAAAACTCTGCTTTAGTACAGGCTGTCTTCTGTAGCAGAAAAAGCAGGAACCAGAGGCAGAAAGATATTATTTATACCTAGAATTTAAACAAAACTGGAAATAATGACCACTGGAAATTAATTGTGAATAATCAGTGGTTTTACAAAGATATGACTGAATGTTACAGGAAGAACTGCTTAAATTTTGTTGACAGCAATCAGAGGGTTCCTTGATTTTGCTGATCTTATTTCAGATGAGTATTATAGAAGAGTTAGATGCATCCACTAAACAGTAGTATGTTCCTCAGTGCTGGTCTCAACATAATTTCTGCTGAATCTTTAATACTCTGTTGCCTGGACTAGTTTTGACACTGAAAATTTTTAATACTTTCCAACTTCTTGAAATCATATTTTAGATGCCTAAATCCTGACGGTCATAACTTGAAAATACAAGATAGATCAGCTACGCAGAATGAAGACCTAAAGGAGCTCCTCTACAGTTTCTGACTAAATTTCCAGCTCTGCACGTAACACAGTCAAGTTCCAAGAACAAAACTTTACAGATCTTTTTACCTACATTTGTGTCATTATAACGTTACTTCCACTTTTTATATAAAGACGGTTTCAAATCTCATGAATTCTATTGGACACCTTGCATGTTCCCTCATTTCATTTTGCCTGGTGTTAAATGCTTTTTTAAAAAGAACTCAAAAGTACTTCCTGCCATTTTGTCAGGCCATTATTATGGTACCTGAGTTAATGTTGCATTTGGAAAACAGAAAATAGTTATAAACAGAAATATTTAAATATCATGCTTTCTCAGTAAAGCAGCAAAGAAACTTCTAGAAACTCTGAGAAACTATTTGCACTGTAAATTTTGAATTACAAGAAATTTGAGAAATACATATCAGTGCCGTCTAAGAAAAGCTGTTCCATTTCTTTGTACTTTTTTGAGGTTGTTACTAACCATGAAATCTCTGAAACCTACACTTGTTAAACATTTGGAGAACCAGCCACATAAATAATTGTGAACACCATGAAAATCAAAGGAAAGATATTAGTGGTGTCTCTTCGAATCAGCACATATGCAGGACTAAAAATATAAAAATATTATAGAATGCTTTAATATACAGTAGAATTCCTCAAGGTTTTGGAAAAACTGAAAAGTGCCTTCTTACTTTACAGCACTTTAAGTTGCAAATTCAACTTATAACTTTTAGCTTAAAAACTTAAATCTACTTTCCACGTGTAGTAAACAAATCGCATTGTACCTATCAAAAGATCATTAGTACAGGTAACAAAGGAACAGGCTTTGAAGGTCTGTGTTTTTTTTGCAGACAAAGAGAATTTTAACTTGTAAAAGGATTCTCTATGGTAATTATATAGGGAACTTTCCAGGATATATATATTTCAGCAGATGTGCAGAAGCAGTTTCATGAGGTATATTTTGTTACTCAGTAGAGATAGTCATAAAAATAAGTGTTAAAGCTTCCTTAGAAACAATTTGTGGGCTACAAGTGCTGGGAATTGTCGTACCACTTCAGAAGGAAGCTTCAGGAACTTCTCAAAGAAGGGTCCAAGAAACATTGGAAAGCTATATATTTATCTTCCTTCTATCAAAACAGCAATTTTTATATGTAGATATAATTAAGCTAATCTTAAAATTTTATCTGTCAAGTTGATGGATTTTTTTTTCTAGAATTATCTTGATTCTAAATTAAAGGAATACAGATACTGTGCATTCCAGTTCCAGAGCACAGAGGAATTCCCAGCACCTTTTACGTATTTTAGTGAATAACTGTTTACAGAAAAATTGGGCAATGCACAATCAGTGATACAATGAGGAAAATACTGAACTGTAATACAAATTTCAGTGTGGACAATGGACAATCAGTTCAGTAGACTGCTTACAAGAGTCTCTGCACTTTAATTTCTCATACGTGCAGGTGTTTTCCCCAATTTGTGTGGATTCAGTCTGTTTGGAAGTCTAACAAAATCTTCCTGGGAAGGTAACTTTTCCTGTAATATGTAAATCCATGCACACACACATGCTGATTAGAGTACCTTAAGCAATGTTTGCCTGTGTTGTTTGGAAGTATGACCTTTATTTTGCAATAAAAATAATGAATAGCATTACTGACCTGTGTGTCTCTTCATGTACAGAAATCCTACCCCTTACACGTCAATGCAGATTAAAAAATATTTCAGAAGTTAGTCCTGAAGTTTTTTATACCTCATGAATTGTCTATTTGCTGAGTTATGTCTTTATAAACTATTGATAAACCTCTGCTGCTGTGATTGCAGCACAGGTAGATTGCACTCAGTACAGCTGTAATCTATCTACTCACAGAAGGGGAACTGCTGCTGCAAGGACATCCCCTATTGAATGCACAGCCTGTGATTTCATTCTGTCATTAAACAAAGTAATGAGGTTAAAGCTAGATCAGGTATCAATACATGTCTTGCAGTCACAACTCTGGGTTTCATGGCTTGAGGAACTGCAGTTGACCACAAAGAAATCCAATACAGGAGTGTAACAGGCACAAAGAGAGTAATTGGACTAGGGAAACTCTTGATTGATTTTGCCAAATCAAACCTTAGATCACTGAGGAAAAATAAGGAGAGGTGATTAAAACCTATCAAAACACTGAAGTTCATTAATCATAAAGCATTATTAAAGAATAGACATTTCTGTAAGAAATAGTAAACTTGAGGGTATTAATCCACTCTAATTGCATTAATTGCATTAATCAGGTTTTACTTCAGATTTTGTTTTTCTTCAAACTAGTTTATGTGGTTTTATCAGGCTTGTGTTGCTGGTTAACAATGGAAACAACTGCTAAATCTCCCCTCTTGACCAGGTCAATACAGTATGTGGGAACTTGATCCTAATGTATCAGGTTGCCGCTGCAGTGAAGAGGGGGAAGTAGTTTGTGTCAGGAAAAGTGTTATCAGTGGACTCTTACCTCACTTCAAGGTACCTGTTCAAATACTGTTTTGGTTGTATTCCTTCTGGCCATGAAAAATGCAGTAGCAACAGAGGTTTTTCATGTAAGTCCAAAAGCTTCCAGGCCTTGGAAGGTGGAATAAACTTGTAGAATAAGATAACCATAAATATCTGAACATGTGCCAGTATTTCAGTAATTCCTATGTCATCATGCAATGTTAAGTATATAAATTTTAGTCAGATTTATGTCCTTGTATGCATTTCATACAATTTTTAACAAACCTTTATGTGCTGACAGATAGTCACATTGTTCATTTTTCTTACTGTAACTTTCAAAACATCACAATGGGAGTCACATTTATATGCAGAAAGTTTAAATCATTTTATGATAACGTAAATAAATTTCATAACTCTTGTAGAAATGTGAAAATTGACCTGTAAATATCGAGCAGCCCATTGAGTTAAATGTGAAACAAGTTTAGCTACACATGTAAAATGTGGTGGGAGTGTGACTGCCTGAGTGGCTACTGGGTGATCAGACAGGGAAGTTTCCTTATGAGAGTCCTGCCCCAAGCTTAACACATTTCATCTAAAGTGCAAGAATCCTTTCCTCTTTGCAGATACGTGCCTCTTGCAACACAAATATAGTCTGGAATGGTTCCATCAGGTGACACACGGCAACGACACAAACCGGCATTCTCACGGAGCCTTTCCATGTAAGGAAGTTGGAAATGATGAAATAATTTATCAAGGTCACAAAAGTTAAATATACATAATGGTTTTAGAATCAGCTGTGTTATCTCACACTTCAGGGTACCTCACAATCTGCTGTCTGTGGCAATGACCTAAAGGTCCCATTTCTTCATTACTTTCTCTATGGCAACTGCAAAACTTTGATGTGTAGGAAATAAACTGACATCCTTCAGGGTGATTAATCTAGTTAGAACCCAGGTACTGCTTTGGTTAAAAATGCAGTTCCTTCATCTTTTCAGATGCTATTTTGTTCAATATAGGGAACATAAATCAACTTTCTTCACGAAGAATGATGGTCTTAATCTTCTGAGTGTTCAGCTGCAAACATACTTCCATTTTGGATTATTTAGTACGGTTCTGTATTATGAAAGGAGACAGCACAAGTTATTGTCCTGGTTCCCCTCTGTCCTTTATACTTACAGTATTCAGAACAAATTTTTTTAAATTTTATTTTCACAGAGGGTGAAATTCTTTCTGGCAACGAAGTCTATGCAAGTACATTACTTTGCATTCAAGAATGTATTGTATTCTTCACTATTCCTGTAACTAGTCAATACCAGACATTTAAAGATTAATACAAAACAAGGTCATGCATTGAACTGCACAGGTGGTTGATATGTATGTATGTTTGTAGGCATTTATTTTCTGCAAGTATCCAATCTCCAATTAATGCTCCTTTAAGTAAATAGACATAGCAAATGTACTTTGGCTAATAGTAGATGTTAGCCTGGATCAACTAAGATCAGCAAAACCCAATTATATTAATGTTTTAGTTAGCACTTCCAGTTATTTTCTTACCTTTCTCCATGAAATTCCACTGTGTAAGGAAAAATGTGCCTTCTCTTTCAGTCACCTTTGGGCCCAAAAGCTAGCCATTCTTTCATAACAGGTGTACCAGAAAGAGTTGTTCCATGCACAGTGGAACGCTATCCAAATGCTATGCAAAACCCTCTGAAATAAGCATCAATTCAAATCAGATTTTAGTTCTGACTCTGGCCTTCAAAAGGCCAAAAATTACTTCTCTAATAGACTCTACTACAGGAGTTACGTCAACTAATGATGAACCCCTCACAAGAAGTTTTTCCTAAAAACTTTTTTTCCATGGCTACACTAGCTGAGTGACTAAGACTGTGCATTTAGGCAGAAAAGTAGAGGCAAATTGCAGACAAAGGGCATGAAAGGCCCTTTTTGCTGTCTATAAACATGACACTCTTTAACATGAACTTGATACTTCATTCAATGAAACGTATATGAAACATGTATATGAAACATGTATATAACACGTGTATATAAAACATGTATATAAAGTAGACGGGATGACGATGCCCTACTCCACACCTGACACTCCCACCCCCCTCCATACCTCCTTATCCATTTCCAAGGGAGAAAAGGACAGAATAATGTTGTGACATTTTTGAGGGAGGATTATTTTACACAGACAAATTAAACCATAAAATCATGAAATGCTTTGGGTTGGAAGGAACCTTAAAGATCGTCCATTTCCAAGACCCTTGCCATGGATAGGGACACCTTTAACTAGACCAGATTGCTCAGAGCCCCATGAACTTTTGGCCTTGGACACTTCCAGGGATGGGGCATCCACAGCTTCCCTGGGCATCATGTTCCAGTGCCTCACAACCTCACAGTAAAGAATTTCTTCCTAATATCTAACCTAAACCTACTCTCAGTTTTAAGCCATTCCCTGCTGTCCTCTTGCTATCTGCTCTTGTGAAAAGTCTCTCTCCATCTTTCCTGTACTCCCTTCAGGTACTGAAAGGCTGTGACTGGGTCACCCCAAAGCCTTCCCTTCTGCAGGCAGAGCAATCCCAGTTCTCTCGGGCTGCAAGTGCACATTGCCAGCTCATGTCCAACCTCTCCTCCACTCCCAAGTCCTTCTTGGCAGGGCTGCTCTTGATCTGTTGATCCCCCAGCCTATAATTCACGTGGTTTTGTGTCCTGATTTTCTTCCCTATTCACCAATTTTAGCTTTATCTAAGGTAAGGAGTCTGAATTATTTCTGCTTGTTTGCTGTCAAGGGATTTTGTAAAGCCTCTACATTTCACTCATTAAAAACTTTGTAGGTCAAACTTTTGATTTTTTCCCCAGGCCAAGTTCTGGCAAACTCTTAATTAAAACTGCAATTAAATAAATTGAGCTAGTATGTTTTATCAAGGGAAGTAAACTTTAGAAATGTAATATATTCAGTACATTAATTGTTCTAGCAGAATAATAATGACCATTTGAAACTATTTGATCTGTGTATTATCAGTGTTGCTGAATTAGATTTTTGTCTCAGAGTATATCAAATATGTTTTCAAAAATCATTATGAGTGTCAAAATGCAAAGATATAAAAGAGACAAGGCAGAGGAGAGGATTAAATAAAAAATTTAAAAGCTTCTAGAAAACCTGTAGAATCATTTTTCTTTTAAATTTCTTTACTAAAGCAAATTCCAGGCTGTTGTGTTGAGAAACACTTAAAATGCCAGCTGCATATAAATGGGAAACAAGAAGTTAGATTATTTGTGGCCTGATTTTGAAAATTTGAGGAATCTGTGATGTATCAATCAAAAATAGAAATATTAGAGTCATCTTTTAGTTCATTATAACCAGTGAAGCTTAACTTATCTTTATGGAAAACATCTATTTTGTTATAGTCTACCATACACTATAGATCGAGTAAACAATGTTTTCATTTATGAGAACCATTCCTTTATACTCTTGTAGTTATTTTCTCCTACTACTGGTTTCAAGACTAATTGAAACAATCCTAAAAATATCTGTCTTGTGTCACCATTAGTGAAAGCATCACAAACTAGCATCCTACGATTTTTGTCAACAAGAGTATCAACAGACCACGTCAAATTGACTCCTCTGTTAAAAAATCTGACATATTAAGCTAGTGATTTTGAGAAATTTTGAAGGGAAGCAAAGAACTATTTATGGCTTTTTAGGGAAGATGGGATTACATTGTGTCAAACTCAGCATTAAGAGTGACAAAGGGAATTTGTGGTCACAAGCAGGTTCAGACAGATCACTTGTGGTACTTGCTCCAGTACTCCAGTCCTGGAGAGAACCAAAGCAGCAAAGGCAAGTCTAGACTAAACAAGCATCAGCACAGCTGATCCAATATGCATACGGAAAAACCATAAGTTCAGGACACTTACAAGTAAAAATTACTTAACAGCTCATTTAATGAGTTCCTGTATCTACTTTATAGCAATTTCTATGATGTGTTGGACCAAAAAACTCAGAGTATGCTCATAAGTTTTCAGAAAGCATAAACAAAATTAAGAAAAAAATTGCATTAAATTTAGATCAAATAACAAATTATCCATTAATGGCAGTAGTAAATTTAGCACTAGGAACACTGGACAGAGGTGGTCAGGGAGATAATGAGAGTTGCTCTGCTATGTCTCTTACTTATAAAAGAGAAATAATCAGTCAGGGATATGACAGTCAGGCCAGTTTTGGCTGCAGCAACCACAAGATGTTGGAGTTTGAGATACTGAGGAAAGACAAAAAGATCTACAGTGGGATCTCAGCCATGGATTTCAGGTGAGAGAACTTTGGCTTTCTTTAGTGACCTGCTTGTAAGGAATGTAAGAGTCCTATGCAATATAGTCCTGGAGAGAAGACCCTCAGTGGAGAAGGATTGAATCAGAGAACATTTGAACAAATTGTGATTTATGCAAGTCCTTTGGAACCAATGGGAAATACCTGCAAGTGCCAAGGAACTGCCCAAGGTTATTGTGAGGCTACTGAGAATTATCTATGAAACATTTTGGCAATTAGGGGAGATTTCTAAGAACTTGAAGATAGGAAATGTCATTACTACCTTTACAAAGGACCAGAAGGAAGATCCAGGGAGCTACAGCCCATGACTCCCACCAGGATTACTGTGAATGTCATGGAGCAAATAGTCCCTCAAATAATTTACAAATGTATGAAGAACAAGGTAATGATGAGTAGTCAGCATGAACATTGAAGGGAAAATCATTCCTGACAAACCTGATAACATTTTGCGGTGAGAACATGGACTTAGTGGACAAGGGGGGAGTCTGCATGTGTTTTATCTTGACTAATACAGCTTTTTACACTATTACCCACAAATCTTTATTGACAAACTGATGAAGAATAGACTGGATAAATGGACAGTGAGGTGAACCAAAAATTAGCTGACTGCCAATTCAGGGGGTTGTGGATCAGCAACACAGAGACCAGCAAAAGGACAGTAAGCAACAGTGTACTCAGAGTTAATAGTGTGGACAGTAACTGTTTAATAATTTCAATAATGACTTGCATAGTAGGAGAAAGCACATCCTCAGAAAATTTCCAGCTGGTATGAAAGTGATGGAGTGCTTGATACACCACGTACAAAGACAGAGATAACTCACTGAATTCAACAAAGGGAAAGACCATGTCTTGCTCATGGGCAAAAAATAACCTCTGCTGGGGCTTGGCAGAAAACAAGCAGCCTGTCAGAGAAGGAAATGGAGATCTTCATGGACACCTAGCTGGCCATGAGCTAGGAATATACCCTTGGGTCTTAAAAGGATAGCAGCCTCATGGATTCTACTAGGAAATATACTGGGCTGAGAAGGCAGGGGCAGGTCTCCTCAGTGTTGCCTGGTGCCAGGACAAGAGGCAGTGGACACAAAATGAAATACAGGTGGTTCCATTTAAGCATCGATTCTTTATGGTGTGTGTGGTCAAGCACTGGGACAGGCTGCCAGGGCAGCCAGTGGAGTCTCCATCCTTGGGGACACACAGAATCCAGCCAAACACAGCCACTTAAAGCTCTAGCTTTAAGCGAGAGTGTTGGAGACGATTTAGAGGTGCCTTCCAACCTCAGCCATTCTGTGGATGTCTGTCTGCCTGTGCCAGGAACTGATTAACACCAAGTGATTCTTTGTAGGAACTATCCCTCAGCAGACGAGTTTTGCTGAATGAAGTACTTTTTTTGTTAAACTGTATGTACTGTGAATTCTTTCCTCCAGTGTGAGTGGAAGTTTAGAATTGTCTTAAAGCTATTGGACAATGATGCTGTACACTGTTCTCAGCACTGTACACCCATTTTTAAAAGTATATTCTCTTGTATCTTCAGAGAGGGAAAAACTTTTCTAGATGGCAATATTAAGAAAATGCTAATTAGCTTTAACCTGTTAGTATAAATTGCAATTTGTCTTTTCTGAATCTTTATTTTAACTTTATTTACACTTCTTAAATCCATGTAGATTATATATTTTGCGTACCTGAGACCTGTCCTTCATGGAACTTTTACGACTTAAAATACAACGAAAGACTAGAAATAAAACAATTAAATTGAATTTTCTAAGCCGTGTCACCGACTTACTGCATGGTGCCACCTTATGGCAAATATAAAAATTTTGAACTGTTTATGTTTTATTTCAAGTTCTTACAGTGATTATAATTGGAAAAGAAGAAAAGAAATAGAAGAGAAGGATGGTGAACAACCTATATTCTTTAAAACAATTATTATATTCCTTTTAATACATATTCTGGTTTAAAAAAAAAAAAAAAAAAAAAAACAGATAATCTTACTTTTCCTAGTTTATTGACCTATTCCCATCCCCTAAGTGATTAAGTGATTTAAGTAAATTAAAGGAAATACACTTTTCTCATTTTCATTTCACAGATTATGAAAAAACCTGGAAATTCCATGATATCTGTTGAATAGCCTTCAAAAAATGCATAAAATTTCGTTGCATATTCAGTAGTGTTTGTGTAAACTAACTTCACGTTTACAGAGATGTGCATTGTATTTGAACCTCCTGAAGAATGCTATTTCTATGCAAGATTATCCCCTGTCTTTTTTGTGTCACCAATGTCATACTTACAGCAATTCTGAGCTCTTTCAGAGACCTTTCCATACCCTGTTTGGAATAAATCAATAGATATATGCAATGATTCTGTTTGTTTTTCCTTCCTATATACACATATCTTGAGCTGTATCTTGACCTTTAACCATGTTAAATATCAACAAGCAAGAGCTTAATCACAATATTTCTCACTGAAAGATCTTCAAATTCATTATGTCTAAATAGTAAAAAGACAGCTAGGTTCAGGTGGCATTATTTTAAAAACAGTTCTTAGCACAGCTTAATTTGGCAATACCCCTAGAATTTACATTTCCATCATGCAAATAAATACAAGAAAAACCCTTTTCTCCTCAGATTTTGTTCATATCCACATGTACCCAGTAAGACTCTCCAACTGCAAGAACTTCTGACTTCTGTTGGATCTCTCTGAGGGACATTATGCATAGCCACCTAAACAACAGGATTGCTGAGGACTGCACCATCTAATAGAGTACAGAAAGCAACATGAAAAACACACCTAAAATGTAATCACCTCTCAAAAAAGCAATTCTTGCATCCCACTTCAAAAGGTTATGATCATATTTGCTAGTGCAGAAAATAGTACTGCCTGTTTTTTAGAGTGGTGTTCAGGCTGGGGTATTTTAACACTGCATTTGTTTTTAAATGCTTATGGATTTAAGCATTTAAAATGTTTAAAGCTTTGAGTGGCTGTGTTTGGCTGGATTCTGCCTTTGGGGGGGGGGGTGTGCTTTTTTGTTTATTTTTAATGAAAATGTCTTTATATTCATGATGAACACACAAAATTATTTACCCTCATCTCAGCTAACAGCAGAAAAAAACTTAAATAAAATGTGTTTTTAATATCTAGATTAAACTTCAAGATATTTCTTAAGTCATTTTCTTCTTCTGCATTTCAAAATGTGCATTATAAGGTAGATGAGGGATAAATACCCCACCTTTTATATGAAATGCAAAGGTGCCACATCTGACATTCCAAGGTGTTCAAATATAGGACGTGGTTGCTTAGAGGCTCTGGAATCTCCTTCCCTGAAAAATGCTCAGAACTGGACTGGTTAGGGCTCTGTGCGTCTCTGATTTACTCTGCACAGGAGGGTGGACTGTGTGACCTCTGGAGGTTCCTTCCAAACAAAACTGTTCTCTGATTCCATACACTGTGCAAATTTTACGTATTAAATTGATAAGCAGAGTTTTCAGGTCCAGGGACACCCATTGCTTATCAAATGTTAGTGATAAAAAGAACAGAAGTCACATTTTTTCAGAAAGAGAGATGATATGCTTAAAATATTGCCATTATAGCTGACATTTTGTCTCAAGCTCAAGCTGTAAAATTAACAGTTATAAGTTTTTGTGGGAATCTCGCTTGAGAGAGTATATGTTTCAACCCATCAGTGATGACCAAATCATTCTGTGATGTTCAGAAAATCAGAGAAAGCTGAAAGGTTTATAGAATAATTATCACCTTTACACCCCGGGCTCTAAACCATCTTCTGGAAAGAAAGGGTCAATCAATTAGTCTGACAGAAGATGACAGCCAGGAAACTTTAGTTAAAGGACATCTTTTCACTCAAAGACCTCTGGAAGGTTAGCAATTGGTCACTTCCTCAGTCTTCCATGATGTAGTCTGGCATTTCTTGTTAACATTAAAAGGCTTGCTTATATGTGTTAATACCACTGACCCTCCTCCTTATTAAAACTTCTCCAGATAAGAAATTTTTTCCTTTTTCCCTGTTTCTACTTATCCTCCCACTGTAAAGTGATCAGAATGCAGCAACGACTCCATTGGAAGAAAAAAACCTTTGAAGCATGTAGCAAAAAAAAAAAAAAAAAATGCTAACTGCATATTAAAATGGCTGCCTTGGTGAACTTTGTATTCCAGACTTTAAATATTGAGTTCCTATTGCCAGGTTTCTAATGATTTTTTCATTTGTCTTTAAATCCCCAGACCCATGTGGTACAAACAGTTCTGGGGACCAGCTGTTGCAGCAACATGCATTTGAGTAGGGATGATTAGAAATGATCAGAAAATAGCATTCCCTTCCTGTTAAAACTCTAGAGAACTAAGAAACTGTTCTGCTCTTTACTAGGAGAAAGCAAATATTTAACTCAAAGTTTCTGATTTTATAAACAAAGTGAAAACTACACAAAAATGAAAAATAAACAATAACCAACGACCATTGCACTGGTTTATAACATTTGAAATTTTCCCCAAGCCATACCATTATTGCAAACCTTGCTTTCTGATGAGCAAAAGCTATCCCAAACATTAGACCTCAACTATTCTTGAAATCCCTTTTGCTGTCAGAATGTAAAATCGTTACCACTGGAATAGAAACAGTTCTTTTCATCTCCTGAAAACACCGTAGCATAAAGACAACTTCCATTCCATTGTCTGCTGATCTATGGGGTGTGTGCGTATTGAGCTAGTTGGCTTTTAAACACTTTAAGTGTACGTGGAAACAAAGGTTTCTGCTTCCTTAAAGGTATCAGGGCAAGGACCTTTTCAATGCAGAAGGGAAAATAAGTCAAGGAGGAAGACACAAACAGGAACATAACATTGAGATTAGCTCCCTTGGTTAGAGGCTGGTGCTAGTAACCAGTGTCGTGGTTTCAGTCCCTGGATGGGCCTTTCACTGAGGAGTTGTACTTGAAGATCCTTGCGGGTCCCATCCAACTCAGAATACTCTGTGACTCTGTGATAGAAATGAGAGACAAAAATGAGACCAGCAAATGATGAGGGAGACATTAATGAGAACCAAATCTGTTCACTTGTGCTCATTGGTAAGGGCACTAGAACATGGGAATGTTCATTTCAGGATAATTACCTGACTGAGGACATTGTCCAAGGGGATGGCAAGGAAAAGGAAGAAGCCATGAACAAAATATACAGAGACACAACAGTGACAGGCAAACACAACGAAGACAAGGGCAAGAAGCAAACCTGGTCAGTCACACCGACTGATGGGCTACCAAGGAGCTGCAAAGAGGGGCTTTGCAGCTGACAGGGGTGCAAACCTGAGGGTCCAGGAGGTTGATGGGCTGGAGCAGAACCCTGGGTCACAATCCATGTGACTGAATACACCTCTAGTCTTTTGTAAGTGTGTTTTGTGGTGGTGTACACTCAGTAGTTTAGGTCATTAAGGACTAATGGTTTTGTTTGTACAGTGAGAGCTGGGGTAGGAATGAACCATTAGCATGAAGTTATGCTTATAGAGCATTAACTGAAGAAAGCTTTGCTTTAAAGTCTCAGAGTGGATAAATGTTTCAAGCTTCTTCGCAAACCTATTATTAACGATCTCTGATACATACCTGCATGAATACCCACAAATATGACATGGGTTCACAACATATACCCGCCTGCAGGACTTCAAGTACTGAGGAAAATGTACGCCTGCTGGAAATAAAAAAAAAAAAAAAGTAGAATAAAGATTGGATTTGGTTCACTCCATTTGGTAGATACAAGTTTTTCTTCTCTCCTAAAAAACCCCAACCTTCCTAACCAACCAGCTAACACTTCAACCAAAACCACTAAAAGCAGTACAGGGAAACCTACCCCAATGGTTACAGCAATTAATTTTCTAGAGTTACTTCAACATTCTTCCTAAACTACTGATGTAGAGTCCAGAATTTACTGTCATTGTACTTGCATCTTTCGTCTTTGTGTCAAAAATATAGAGATTTATTCTGCACCGTCTCTCTAGACTGAAACAGTGCTGCTACAACTACATTACTGAATTGCATGCTAAAAGCTGCTTCTCCTCTCTGTGCCTTTTTAAGCTCCGTCACTTGGCAAGAATTTTCTTGCCAAGATAAAGTTATAAAAAGTAAAATGAATAATGATAAAAATTAATTCATTATCATAAATTTTTTTCTTCTTAGAAGGCAAACTGTTAGGATTGTCTGTTCCAGGATTTGGGCTGTGCACTAATTGTCATGGATGCAAAGGCTATGCAAACCCTCTAAAATTTCATTTGTTAAAAGAAACCCACAGTTTTACCTGCAGAGATTAACAGTAAACCCTCTCCTGATGGAGCATTCTGAGGTTAAATTGCAGGTTACATTCACAATTTTGTCTTGCTAGTTTTAATTTATCTGTTGCTGGCTTGCTCTGATGGCTGTAAAGGAAAGATTAGCATGCTCAGAAGTGCATAAAACTTTGTAAAAATAAATGCAGCTTTTGTATGAATTGTTTGCATTAGCGGTTGAAGACAGCACAGGAGATAGGAACAACACACACATACACAAAAAGAAAAAAAAAAAGGCAGTCACTGATAATTTTTTGTGCTTCTATTTCCTGGTAAATGCAATGTGCAAAAGTGAAAAATTGTATTCAATGAAGCTGCAAACCCATAGTACGGGGCAACAAGAAATTGTACTGTTCCCAGGAATTGCTTCAGGTTATATTCTGAATCAAATCAGTTCTATGCTTCCAGGAGAGCAAATCAGTTTAGTTACTATACTACCAAGGGAAAGAATGTAGCATATGTTATCCCACATCTACTGGGCTGTGAATACAAAATATGGATAGGGCTAAACCTAACACCCTCTTCAGCCCCTATTATGGAAAAAAACCAAACAAACATAAACCCACAAACAAACAAAAAACCACAAACCTGCTGCTTTGAGGTACAAACAGTAAAATTTTTGCTTTTCTTTTAAAATGAAAGATATTTTTCCTTTTAAAATATATTCTATTGTGTATATTTCCACATTTCTCTCCAGGCTTTCACCATCACTATTGTTATTACTTACTACTGTCTACTAAAATATTTTGAGTTGTGAAATACCCATTTCTTGCACCTGAGGCAATTCTGGTTCTCCTCTTTCTGTTCTGCATATAACTTAGTGTGGATAACAGTGTCAACCTGAGATGGCTCTTTTATCCTACTGGCCACTATACTTATTGAATTTAAAAAAGCCAATTCTATACCAGCTGTGTATACCTGCTGTGCCTATAACAGCATGCTGTATCTGAGCTTCATAATCCCTCTCTAATAAGCATGGCAGAAAAAGAAGAGATGTTAACAAAGTAAAACACATGAGGCTTAAATAACTCATTAAAATATTTTCTGATTATAGCCCACTACTAGGCATAATTAAAACTGAGTATTAGAAAATCCCCTAATATCAATATTAGTATGACTTTCTACATACTTTTTCTGGACACAGATGAGTAGTAAATACCAAATTAACAATCACTTTTTTACTTACTTGGGGATTCATTGCAATATTATTCTTAATTCCACAGGTGGACTCTGTGACTTTTCTCTCCCAGTCAGACAGAAGTTCAGCTTATCTGTGAGCCTTTTTTTACTGGGGTCTGAATTTTCCCCAAGGAAAACACTAATCCTGATTTTTAATATAGTTCTATTGCTTTAGGGCAAAAAAAAAAGTCCCTGATTCCCATGTCAGTGCTGATAACACTGCATTCATTTACGTCTCTGAAACAGCCTAAACTTTCTACATGTTAGACATTTAGAACTGAAATTCCCATTGGTCTTATCACCACCTGAGGTGCATCATTGTTAACTGAACTGCTGGTAGGTGTTTTGGAGGCTGGTGTACGCTAAGGAGGCTGTATCAGAGTCAGCTGAAACAGCACTAGCTCTGAAGAGCTCTCTTCTGCAGCACATAAGCCCTCAGAAAAATTAAGTCTGGTACCAAACTCCAGATAGTTTTTCACTAGATTCAGTGTCAAATATTTAAACTTTTTTTGCTGCTGTAAGATACAGCTGGCTTGCACTGGAGATAAAATTCTGCGCTAAAGCCAAGTGCCTGGTCAGGTAGGAGAGGAAAGTGGGATGGACAGTGGATGCTTCCCAGTTGCTAGCAGAGTATACAGCCAAGATTATCACTGATCTTTTCAACATTCCCCCTCCAGAGTATGAGAGGATAGGAATGCCTCAGAGGTCTCCACATGGAGTGAAGATAAGCTCCTGAGTTCTCTTGTACAAACCTCATTAGGAAGCCCATTTTGCCACTCTGTTTATCATCCTGATGGGAAAGACTTTTCTGTCTGCTCTGTGAACGAATAAAATCAAAGGACTTGCAGACAGAGGGGGAGAAAAAGAATGTATGATAGTAACTTACCATGACCTTTTCTGCATCAAAGTCTTTGAAGAAACATGGCTAAACTCTTTGTTTTCAACTTTAGAGAATTCAACTAGCAATATCTAATAAACTTAAATGCAAGCCTCTTTCTGGGCTTTTTCATAAGTTAACAATAGGGCTTGCCTTCTGTGTGCCACTGTCTCTCCCCCTCTGCAGCCAACATGAAAAACATGGTGAATGCAACCTTTTTAACCTAAGCAAACTAATGATAAAAGATATTGTACAAGTGTGCATACTTTATTGATATATAAATTAATGTAAGTGTGTACATAAAGGTTACATAATTTTTCCTGTCAGCCCTTTTTTTTTTCTTTTTTTTTTTTTTTATACTAATGTAGTTGGTTTTTTTCACAGATAAGTAGGATGCAGTGGAAATTGAGTATGGAAGGAAAACCAGCAGCAGTCTTCTTTTTCTCTCCCCAACACAAATATTCTACTTTTAACTCCTTTTTATGGAACAGTGAAAATGGTGTTATCAGGAGTTATTGTGAAATTGACTGTGATAACTCGTATGGTAACTATGCTATTACTGCTTGCCACCAGTGTAATTGCATTCTCTGCCATGATATATCTTCTATTTATATATAATTTAGAAAACCAATGACAGATAAATAATGTATCTATCTAACCCTTCAAGAGTGAAGGATTGAACTACACAGGAGAACAAAAAAAGAAAGCTTTTTAAACAATGCCAGAGGGTGCTGGATGCTCTAAGCCTTTCTTTATATTCTTTATAGGCACAGCCAAACTTCTGAAACCATAGAGCATGTAACAGGCTTCAAACAATCAAGATATATTAATTTGCCAAGAATGAACCTAGGAGCAAAATTCATTCCAGCATCAATCATCAGAATTCCCTCCAAGTGCTCCCTTGTCAGATGGCTCATGGCAATTACAATCCAGTCATTGGCTACAATAAATCTAAGATAAATATTTTGAACAGAGAATGTCATCATAGTCCAGAAAATGATTAGAGGAATCATAAACCTTTTGTACTGCCTCCTCCCTGCTCCCTGATCAATATTTCAGATTAAGTCTTTTCTTTATCCAGACTTGAATCTGAGGAAGATTTAGCCCCAGTGAATATCAGTAATCTCTCCCAGCCTCTAACAGGCCCAGGTACAGGAGCATGTGTGTAACAATGAGGTGTGTGGGGCTGTTCAATAACTGGTCTGTGCTCTTCAACCTGGGTACTTCCCTTGTGTAACAAAAGGAGTTTCTGTGACTGGGGGAGGTGTGAATGTTGCATATGCATGAACTAAATTACTTCTGTCTCACTCAAAGGGAGAGTTTTTTCACAGTCCTGAGAAAAAGGAGAACACTGGAACATCAACACAAATTTCTCCTGTCATCTTGTCCCAATCCATTTGTTCAAATCTGTGATGCTCTTGTTGTAGCTTCTCTCCCATATGAGTGTTGCACAGAGTATAAATGTTTAGAAGTAATGTTCAGAAGGAGATACAATTATACTGATCTATGTCTGTTCATTTTAAGCATTGAAAAAGAAAGCAATCTTAATTTTTTCTTATAGAGACGTAGATGAAACCAAGTATCTATGACTAAAATGAAGAGAAGTGATATGTACGTTGTTTCTCTTCATTGTTCCACCAGGTTACCCTCTGCACTTGAACCCCAGTCTCTCAGAACACAAGTCTAGACAACCCTGGTCTTGAGCCAGGGTTACAGCATGAAAATTTCCACACTATGTGTATTTTATGATAACTATATTAAACTGAAAATAAATTTTGAACAAACCTAAATAAGTTCATTCCAACTATGTTGGAACCTAACCGTATAGATTGCTTCTTTTTAAGTAGATAGTGCTGTAAGTTAAGGCAGCTGATGGTAAGCAGTTGCTGTGAGGAACTACATAATAGATGTTTGTTTACCATAGGAAACCAGACCTCCTTTGAGACACTCATTATGACAATATTTTAAAAGTATATGAACACAAACATGAATGGTAAAAACACGAGAAAATCAGATCTTCATAATAAATCAGGAACAATGTCCATTTACTCTTGACAAAAAGAACAGTTTATGTTCCACGCTGAGATCAAGATTTTGATATCTGCATTTCCACACATTGTCATAAAATATCCATAAATTATCTAAATCAGAGAACCTAAAACTTTGAACAGAGAAGATCCACTTAAATTAAGACAGCCTAAATGCACATAATTTTAAACATCCACATAAAAATATATTAGAGAAACATTCTCTTGTTTATTAATTTTCTTTGGGTAACTTGGATTTTTTTCTACCCTTATTTCGTGGTATAAAAATTTTAATTACTTTTAAGCAAATTTTTCGGTCGCTACCTGAGAGAAAGAGTGCCCAAGTGCTTATAATAGCAATTCCAGTTCAGCATTTAAACTGTAATGTTCTCAGCTGGGCTGAAGTGATTGTATTCAAGTACAATAATTTTCAGATTCCGACTCTTGTGTCTCAGCGCTCTGCCTCAGAAATTAACTTGGTTTATGCTGTACTTTCACAGGTGAAATTTCTGTAACCACTGTGTTGGTCCCAGAAGAGGACTGGCAACCCTGATGGCTACTCACACTGCTCTGCTGCATGCTCCACTCTTCACAGCTCCTAAACTTGTCACAGAGAAACAGTAGAGCAACATTTGGTTAAATGGTTAAACACAATGGTTAAAATCCATATAAATAGAGAATATATAAATAAACACACATATATATATATATAAATACAGAATGTTTTGTCATGACGTTGGCAAAAGGCACGTTTTAGGTACTCATGATGTCACCAGTTCATTTTAGTGTAGAGGACATATAAGTCAACTTCACCAATATTAAACTCTGGTATAAATTAAATGCTGGTATAATGCAGTTTTTTATTTCATACAGTTTAGGGAGTTGTATTTGCCTTACCTCAAATAGTCTCAGACAGTCTTAACTTAGCAAAGCCAAGTATTTTACACTTATAATTTATTCTATAATTGATTTCTTACATTTATTTTAAGAAAGACTTGCTGCTGCATAACACTCGAGAAACCACTCTGAACTGCCAGAAGCAACTCTGATCCTTAATTTTGGTTTGAGTTAGTTACAAATGAAAAGATGGGTGGCTCCAAATATATTCCTGTTTAGTACATTTAATAATGAACCCCGGGGTTCACAATTAATGAATTCCACAGGGCTTTGCGTACACACAATAATTTTTGGTAGATACTATCACTGTACAGGATATGTGTTATGTTCTTTCCTGAAAGACCAATGTTTCTAAGGGAAATCTGCCTGCCAAGGAGTGTCACATAATTCTTTCCCACTTTTCAGTATCATCTTCCCTGGAAATATTGCATAAAGCCATGCAGACTGTCTCCACAGAAATAATAATTGCAGCCCTATTAAAAAAAAAAAAAAAAAAAGGTAAAAGGAGATAAGACCTATAGCATGCCACAAATAGAAGACACCAACCATATTCAAGTCTGAATCAGCATAGGATTTAAAGGTACTAATGACATTTTTTTTTTCTGTACCCATTTTTGCGGAGGATACCAAAGAAAGATACCGAAAATGGAGAAAGCTTTACAAGGAATACAACATGGACTGTGATTGCGAG
>JAYRBT010000093.1:33044513-33068623 GCA_036023395.1 Myiotriccus ornatus
GCACAGCACACTAAAAAAAAAAAAAAAAAAAATTAAAAAAAATTGCGTGTTTGTTTTGTTTTATGAGGTTCTGTCTTGACCTAACACTGTGCTGACACACAGCCACTGTGGTGTGGCTTTCAGAGCTATTAAATTGTCAGCAGCATCTGTGGTTCATGCTGCTCTTGCTCTTGCCCTCTGCCAGCAGGAGTTGTGGTGACAGGGTCGCTGTCCACTGTAAAGTGGGACGCCTTGGCCTACAGGAGAAATGGCAATATAACAAGCTCAGGCTGAGTAAATACAGATGAACTGTGAATTGATTTGAAAAGGGCTTAATTAACTGAACAGATCAACTTTTATGTTATAGTTCTAGTTGCACACTTAGGGGAAAAAAAAAATACTGCAACTGTAGTTTTCCTATAAAAAAGTCCAAGTTTCTAAAGTGATAAAAATCCCAAGTTTCTTTTTTTTCAGATAATTTTTTACCCCCAAAGGAACTAAATTACCTCCTTGGTTTTGTTCTTTTGTTTGGGTTTTATTTTCATACATTTTAAGGCTCTTGGCATCACTCCCAAATAAATATTTAGAGATCACTATTATGGTAACTCAGCTTTTCTAAAATTGCAGCTTTCTGTTACTAACTTTTTTAATTAAGAGGTTTTCTTGCAGAAACTGTAGAACAGCTGTAGCATCACTACATAGCCTGGGGCAAAAGACTGTTACCCTCTGAAGTCCCTGAAAGCTACAGTAAATCAATGAACACAGTGCCGTAACTAAAATTACCAGATCCATGTTCCGTAGTACAGGGGGGAAAAAAAGCACATCAGTACAAAAACTAAGCTAAATGGAAAACATGAATATCTGTGTCTCCAATGAATTGTACCTCTACTTGAGCCATGTGCAAGTATGTTTGTCTCCTCAGTGACTGTAGTAAGCTGGAAGACAGCACCCCAAACCAATTCCTAGAGGAAGAATTTCTGCATGATATGGGAAGCATATTGACATTTTATCAGGTATCTTCACTTATCACAGTGCAGCTTCTCAGATACTAATAGGTAGAAGTCTGCTCTGTGAGTAGACCTTTTTCCAAAATTATCGGTAGGTAAACTAGGAAATAAATTGTGACAACCAGATAATATGAATTAAGCAATGCAATTTCCTCGTGCTTTCTGGAGGAAGGTTTTTTGTCATTATGTATTTGCACTTGCAGTTGCCAGCAGCAATTAACACGCTCAAATAAGGTGGGAAGTCCTGCTGAGGGGTCTCCCTTACCCTGTTGGAGTAACTCCCTGAAAAGGGCAGTCAAACCGCCCTCTGATCCATCAGGACTGTTCCCTGAAGTGTTCCCATAACAGGACGTTGACAGGCTGGTTGGGCACGAGGGTCACAGCTTTCCCGGGGCACTGAAAGACAAATCAAACACCAAGGGTTGAGGAAATCTCACCTTTTCAGGCTGTCTCTGTTTCTTACTCAGCACCCCCCCTCCACAATCCTAGGAATAGTCTGTGCATCACTCTGCTGGTGGGAGATGATCAGTGATTGCCTTTCCATCACTTGTTTGTTTGCTTTTCTCTTTCTTTCACTTATTAAACAGTTTTTGTCTTGACACATGTTTTTTTCTCACTTTTGCCCTTCTGATTCTCCTCCACCCAGATGGTGGTGGGGAGTGAGTGGGCAGCCAGTCACTATTGGCTGAGGTAACTCACCAAAAATATTACTTTTAAATGCATCTTATCCCTAAAGAAAGGCAGGGTCATAGCAGCTAAACAAAGAAATGCGCTAAACAAAGTGATAGCAGCTAAACAAAGTGATGCACCCAACATGAATATGCAGATTGCTGATGAGACTGGCAGCAACTACAGTACTGTCAACATGCTATTCCAAGTAATTCTTCAATTTTTGTTTTCTTGAAGCACTGTCAGCTTTGCTGTTTCGGTAAAATATCCTATGTTCTGAATAATTGCCTTTCTGCTAGCTTCACAATTTCAACATTTAGATTTTTCTGCTCCATGAAAATTAATAGAGTTTGGTCTCTAGGCAACCCCTAAGACTGAGAGTTCCTATATCATTCACTTATAATTATTACTTTTTTCTCATCACAATAGCACAGTACTTCTTAATATTGTCTGAACAGATTTTGTTCTTACCAGTTTCTAATTTATGCTACTAGGTTAGAAGATCTCACTCTTTACCATATTTTTCTCTTTATTCAGAAATATTGGTGTTGTCCTAATTATTATTAGAACAGCCTGTAAAAAAGCAGCTTTTTGTTATTAGTTTTCCTACTGCCAACTGGCTTGCAAATTGTTTTTTGTGTTTTAAAATGTGGTTCATGAATTGCAACAGGAAGAATACCACCCATTGTGCTCAGTGAAGAGTTCATGAAAATAATTTTGCTTGATGGACATTTAAGCAAATGCACATCTGCTTTTAGTCTCAAAGTGTTAGGTACTTTCTTGTAAAGTGTGTCAATACCAGTAAGGTGATGGATATGTTTGCTGATGTCAGGATACACATCTACCCACTGCTGAAAATTGGGGTTAGACAGAAGGCTTGAGTGATGAAGCACAAAGGAAAATTTCAGTTATTCATTAACTGTAATTATTACATCGTGACAGTATTGAACAGGAAACAAAATACAGAAAAAGCAGATATTCTGTTTTGCATAACAACTCCCAAAAGCAAAAAAATTGAGTATGTTTGAAAGAAGAAATGTAAGCACAACCTTCAGGCATGTAGGAAAGATATCATGTTGAAAAAGCCTGCTTGTGTACAGCCTTGAACACTGGACTTTCTTTTATTAACACACAAAAATCTTATTCAAGACAAAATGAATATATTATATTCTGATTTTAGAAGTGTAATGGATGCTCAGCAATCAGGAGTGGATATTCTTCTTTCAATGAACACTGACTACACCCGTTCAGTATCTGTATTATCAACACATTAGCTCATTACCAAATCACAAATTAGAGTAGATGCAGTATCTGTCACCTAAATGAACACTTCTCTCAGATCTTACATGCCATTTTTATTTCTCTAAATATGCATAACCAGAAAAAAAAAATTTTGCAGAAAACATTTGAGAACAATGAGCAAAAATATATCTCCAGGTACTTGTATGGAGAAATCTTCAACAGTAAGACTACAAGTGCTTTGCTCTTATGCATATTAAGGGCAAATCAGAAGTTGAAGCACTCTTTCTTGCACAACAGATCTGCTGCCAAATTCACTTATTATTCCAGACATCTAGAGATTTAATTTGCAGTCAGAAGAAGAAAGAGAGAGCTTGTTCTTTACTTGCCTGACCAGAAAATGCCCTGCTTACTGCAGAAAGAAATTGTACAGTTTCTGTACAGTATATACTCTATAAATAGCTAAGTAACTTGAAATACATGAAAATTAAATAAAACTTAATAGAAAGCAACTCTTATAACAATAGTCTTCCAAACAGCCTGATCTTCTGTCTTTTAATGCCAACAGCAAATAACTAAAAGACCAACAGAGAAGGCTATTTATTAATAACTTGTAACTACTACCAATTAGGTTATTTGGTCTGTGAAAGAGCAGTATGTGCTGAGATATGCAATTAGACTTATAATTAGGGAAATATTATGTTGTTCTGTATTATTTATATTGCTTAGAATTATGTTGTACAGTATAATTAGATATTGTTCTCATAGAGTTTAGTTCTCCAGCTTTTAGAGTTTCTTCACAGAAGCAAATTCTTATGAAAATTAGATTTTTTTATCAGATTGTGAAATTTCATAGAATCATAAAATCATAGGATATCTCAACCCACAAGGATCCAGGTTCAGACTCATCACAAAACAGACTAAATGGGGCTGCTCTCCAGCCTCTTATGCCCCAGTCTGTATTTATAAGCAGAATTACCCCATTCTGGGTGGCGAATCTGGCCCTTGCTCTTGTTAAATTGCGTCTAGTTGGTGATTGCCCAGCTCTCTAGTGTATCCAGATCTTTAAGGAGGCTGTAAGGCTCCTCTGCTTTCAAGGGATTCCACAGCTCCTCCTCATTAAATATCATTTGCTAACTCACTTGAGGCATATTCAGTTCCTGTGTCCAGATCATTTATAAAAACACTGAAGAGCATTAACCCTAAAAGTGAGCTCTGGGGAACCCCACTGCTGACTGGCCTGGTGTAACACCCTTTACTACCGCCCTTTGGACCAGACCATCCACCAGTTGTTCACTGTGGACTTGTCCATCTGTGTGCGGGACATTTCATCCAGAAGGATACTGTGACAGACAGTACCAAAAGCTTTGCTAAAATCCCAAACCACCACATCTACCAGCTTCCCTTGGCCAGCTGGATGGGTGGCCTAGTCATAAAAGAAAGTTAGGCAAGCAAGATTTTACCATCCTGAGCCCAAACTGGCTGTGACTAACAAGGACTGCACTGTATTTGTCAGTGGTAGCAATTTGAGACAGCAATTTTGTTTTTATGCTCTAGAAAATTTTTATTTAAATAATGTTAAAACATGCTTTTGTCCTGACAACCAAACTCACCTTTTATTGACCCTGACTAATTCAATACAAAATGATGTCTTTTCATCTGAAATTTAGACAATAATGTTTGCAAACCTTTGTGTGGAAACTGATGAACTCATAATGTTACCCATGTTTGTAGTTAATAAAATGCCTTCAGTGCAGGCATACACAGTGTGGGTGATAATTCTACCTCATTATTCTCAATAGTTTTAGAAAAATATGCATTTGACAGGCATACTAATGCCTTCTGGAAAGCAGGTTTTGTTAATATACACTACTTAGCAACAAAAAAACAACTTCTCCAATTTTCCTTCTAAGCCAAAACCATAATAAAAACAAATAGGCATTTGCATATCACAGGAACCAATTTGCATCAGAAGTACACAGGAGGAAGCAGCTTAGATACACTGACCACTGCATTAACATTTTCACTTGTTTCCTTTTCACAATCTGAAGAGAAAATAAAATCAGGGCTCTTCAGTCGCTCAACAATTTATTTTTAAAATGTCTTATAGGCAGAAATTATTAATTTTAACAGGTTACTGAGAGGACTTATAAAAGTGCAGGTCAGGAGAGATCGAAACTTGTGAAATAAGAAACACTGTAATGGGCATAATGGGCAAGAGGCACAATGTAAGAATTAAACAGAAAGATATAGAACAGTTTCTAACATATATTTTAGGTGCCTAAAACACCAGCTGGGAGGTTAAAACAGGGTTTTATGTGGTTTATCTAGATCTCTATGTTTCTTCAGTAATTAATATTGAAAACTTAAAGACAGAATATGTGTCTAGGGACAAAAGAGATAGCCTTGAGTATAAAAGAAGTGTCAGGAAAATCAATAAGTCTTCCAGCTTCAGAGAAAGATTTAAAATTGTAAGGTTATTTGTTTGGCTTTTTTTTTTCATATTATAACAAAGATCAATAATGATTACAGGCTATGGAAATGACAGACATTGCCATTTCCATGAAGGGGTGAGTGGAGGAAATAAACATCTTCGTCTAGTTGAAAAAAATGTCACATCCCTCAGTCCTTTCTTTTTACCTTGATATTATACGGAAAATCAAACTTTAACAAAACAATTATTATTTCTGTCAGGAAAAACAAGACAGAAATCACAGATGCTCTGTGAGCATACTTTACAGATAATTTCCCGAAGGTGCCCGTGTCTCTCCATAGCTTGGGAAGGACCCAGTAATCTCTCAGAGGGCTGACCCTGAAATGGGTTCACTGTATTCAGGGGCCTGAAGGAGTCACTTTTGTAATATTCCTTTTCATTACTCTTTCCATTTTAATTGACTATGAACAGAATGCCTCTTTGAAGAAATATAATGCAAAGGAAAAAGAATTAAGGATCACAAGCAAGTTCCACATATCTAAAAATGAGACATTTTCTTTTTGGCCTGTATTTCTCTTGCAGTTTTTAAATTAAATTTTCTTTTACTTTGCCCCTCATCTTCATGAAACTACTACTCCATGATAATGGCATATTGTTCTGCTCTTATGCTCTTAATATTTCCTATATTTGTTTTAACCCAAAAATTCTGTCCTTTTGTCAATTTTCCTAAAGACCCCCTGTATTTTCCCTTCTTTCTACAGCTTATTTTGTTCACCTACAAACTTTATATGTATTCATGTGCAAAAAAAGTGTAAGCACTGTAACGTAAATTCTAGAAAAGTAAATAAGTATTGCTCACAACTAGATATACCTTGGCAAGATCACCTTAAAAAGAGAATACATGAGGAAAAACACCAAAGAAGCTACTGCTTGGTATTTTGAAAGTAGATTAATCCTGGACAGTGTCTAGAAAATCAGAAAACCAAAATTATAAGGAATTTAAGAACTATACAAACCTGGTACTTAAAAAAAAGAGAAATAGTTTAGAAGAGCAAATTTGGAGTTAATCCTTAATCCTTGGATGAGGAGGAAATTTATCAATAAATAATTCTTCTTGAAGGCTTTCCTCATATTTAAACTGCATGGTTAGAACTGTCTCAGCAAATAGATAGAGGGCAAAAAACAATGAACCTCCACTGCATTTACTTGAGTAAAGACTGTGCAGTTCTGTCCACCTGGAATGCAGCTTAAGAGGTTAAATCTACCCAGCAGTGCTGAGTGAAAACGCACAACCAACTGAAGTGTGCACAGCTCCACCAAAGACACCTTGTTAGGGCATCCAATCCTCCTGAAACTGCCCTTAAAAGCGTGTCAAAAAAAGGAAACCGTGAGTGTGCTTGGCAGTGCTGTGCTTCAGGAGAGAGTTCAGGAACGCCCAGCTCTCGGCAGTGAGGTGTTGGGAGAGGTCAGTGAAGTGCCCTCGGCAAAGATCAGGAGAGTGGGCCTGTTCCCAGCACCCTGGGCAGGACCATTCCCACAGTGCAGACTGCAGGCACGGGGGGATGCCCACACTGGTATATTCTTTTGCTGAGCTTGTCGTGGGGCCTTTCAGATACTTAGGTATGTACGTGTACTTTCCCACCTATAGAGACACACACATATTATTGTGTGATGCTGTCACGAACTGGGTAGAAAAAAATCACAAATTCATCATTCTGCAGCTCTAGGATACAGCAAGAAACATGATTCTTTACACTTTTAACAGCACCCAGTGCAATTCTGAAAGGCCCAAAAAGATCAGGAGAGCTATTGCAGAGGTATCATGTATGCATGTCCCTTCTGCTGTCTAGAGAGACTCTTGGGGACAAAAAAATAAAGCAATGTCTCTTACTCTCAGTGTGGTTAACAGATAAAGAAATGCTGCAACCTGGATGGCACAGAAGTAGTTGCAAAAATATAATTGCAACAGAAGTAAAATAAAATAACCCAAATATGACATGGGAAGAAGATACCCTCTTTCGTTAAGACTCTGGTAATTCTTCTCATTTCATTTGTTCAGCAATTGATGAGCTGTTCTTTTCACCTACAGATATGCTGAGTATGCTGCAGTTTGGCAACAGACTTGCAGTCAATAACATTGATAGCCCCCCTTTACCTGAACTGGAGTCTCAGTAGCTGTTGGACTGCTTTCTCTCCTCTTGCCACTCCTGAACTGTAAGGTTAATAAAGGTATTAACCAAATGTGTTCTGCTGTTTAATTCAACCAGAGGGCATATGGGAAATCAAAGAATGAAACATAGAACTGAGCTCTAGTTTAGAAACACAGAACTAAACTGACCTAAATATATTGAAATACCACGCTATCGCACATGGTTAAGAAATTCATTCACCCACAGGCATGCAGCTAATAGATTACTGTACTGATTTAAGTGTTCCTGGGATGACTCCTTCAAACACAAAAAGATTTACAGCACAAAATGCAGCCTAGAATTTGGCATTTCAGTTCTGGAATGAAATCAGGATATTGAGAGAATGAGGTACTTAAATGCTTTGTGTCTTTGGAATATTTCCATTTAATCTCAGTAAGCATAAACAAAATGCTTACTAGCTGGAGAAAGATTTAACAGCACTGAACCTTCAGAAGAAACAAGGGCACGTGCAAATTTACGATGGTTTCCAATTTCTACACATATATTAAATTAATCATTTAGTAAGCATTTTTGAATGCTTGAAGACTAGATATAACTGTAATGATTTAATGAACCCATTCTTCAAACTTACTCAAATAATTTTACTTTATTTTAGAAACCCTGTGAATATTTTCAAGACAAATCTTTGGCAAATCCTCAGTCGCAGTTAATTATTTTATCCACTTACAGTTAAGCTTTGCTCTAGCTTTGCATGATGTATCTTCCTGCCAAGATTCAGTCACTATAAATGTGTACATTTTTCACTGGACTTATCACTGATTTTTTTTTTTAAATTATTTTTTAAAAGAAAATAGCTGTAATATTGATGGTGAAAGTCATAGTCATATACTGGGAAAGTCACAGTCATATGCTAAGTCTAACCTTTCCAGGCTTTTTAAGGCGTCTTTTATAATTTTCCAAGTCACACATGACACTTTTAAATTTTGATAAGGTAAAAAATAGATTTGAAAAAAAAAAACAAAACAGCTGTAATGAGGTTGCACAAAACTCTTTATTTCTGGGTTCCCACACACACACACACTTTCTGTAACAAATAAGATTCTGAATTCAAATAGAAGCTGGCAAAATTTTCCAGTAATTCAGCAGCAGATTATTGATTACAAACTTTCTAAAATCGAAGTGCTCTGCTACACAGCACTTCTTTTAAATTATAGTAGAACCGAGACATTTGGGGCATAGTGTCACTGGTGGAAACAGGGGTTTTAAAAGTCCTTCCAATAATAACAATACTTACCAAAGTTATGTAGAAGTGTGATGTTATCACAGAGGAAATAGAATAGAACAATATCTTTAAAAGAGAAGAAACTTTATGTTTATATTCAAATAGCTGTCTTTTTTTTTTTTTTTCCTAGTTAGGACAGTAAATATTATGAGAAAAATGTGCTAGACAATTTCCCTTTCATGGTTCTGTGTGGGTAGACTTTTTATTGTTGCAGCTGTGACTACAGGATATCAGTGGGCCTGTAAATTGACATTCAGTTAACAAGAACATCCAAGTTTCATGCATCTACCTCAAAGAAAGCTCTGCTATAGCAGAAGAAAAGAAGATTACTGGTATTTTGTGGTGTGTCTGGGTATTATTTTCTAGTTTGCATTTCAAAACAGGCAAATAAGTCCCAGAGCAGTCAGATGAGGAAGAAAGATGAGTTTGTACGTTGACTTAACCTTCTCACATACATCCTAAGATGGCAGTGCTTAAACATGGTTCTACAAAACCCTTATCCTTCTCAGAAAATACACACCTGACCAAACTCTAGGAAGGCTTGATCAAGCTGTGGATCAGCAGCACCACAGAAGGAACAAGGTGCTTGTACTTGGCACACCAAAATTACAGTTTAACAAAAATTTTTCTTCCCCAAAACACATAAAAAGGGAAAACAGCACTGAATGACCACTCACTGTCCTTGTTTCCTTTTATCAGATTTTTGAATTGACTTGCTGTAGCTGACAAGTTCATCTTCCTCATGAAAATGAAGGTTTGGGGGCTGTTCACAAAGGCAGCAGGTCTGCTTTATCACTGTCTTTTGCAGAATGAAGAAGGAAATTTTCCTGTTACAATAATCATAAGAGAATAGTGACTATTTTCCCAGTTTCATGAGTCCTGGGGTTGCAGTGTTTTTAAAGTACAGAAACATAAGTTTGAATTCCAGTGCTTTTGGAGTACCTTAGATCATTATGGTTTGTGGCTGTTTGTTACTGAGAGGACGGAGTCCAAAGAAGAAAACAAACCTGCACTTCCACCTGCAGTCACTTTCTCAGTCACTTTCAGGCAGAAAGGAAAATTTTAGTGTCCAAAAAGATGAGAGTGACCAAAGATGAGAGTGGTTATTTGGAGTCTATCACGAATCTCTGATGGTGGCTAGCTGCACAGGAGCTTACACACGGCAGGCCATTAGCATACAGCTACATATTTTCTGGGAGACATGCTTTAGTGGAGATGTCAGCTTCACTATACAATTTGCATAAAAGGCAGCATTTTCTAGAAAATAATTCTAAGGCACTTGTGTAATGTGAAAAGCAGAAAGCAATTCTGTGTGTTCTGCAAAATGGTGTAGATTACTCCTTCCCAGTTGCCATGTAGAGGAAACAGATTTCAAGCTGAATAGTTAGCTAATTTCTTTATGTTGTAATAGTACTCAGGAAACCAATTTGCTTTGTCTTCAAAATCAATAGCATTGTGTTATGCATTCCATAAAATCAAAAGACAATTACTGTAATATATTTAATAGGACTTTTTTTTGTTTGTCTGTTTCAGGATATTTCTTTTTCCTTCAGAGTTCATTGTTGCAACAGCGGGGCAAAATGCCCACTAAATTTATTGGCAAAATTACATGGAGTGAAAGATATGCCTGAAAAATTCAAATTCAAAATTAAAATCATTTATACAACTGTACTATGATTATTTCACAAACATTAAAAAACTATGCCATAAAATTATAAGTAGGAATGCATCACCCAGTACTGAGAAGTTAGGAACTTTAATTGCCCACCTTGTGTGTGCATAGTAACAGAGCTTTTAATTACATGACCATGCAATATTACTAAATGACCAGCTATTCAGAATCTCTTTCTTTATAGGAGTTAAATAATGACCCCATGGTACATTTACAACATGTAATTCAAGAGCAGCTCTGGTAAGGAAATTATTACCTCTCTCATCAGCTTTCCTGGAATTAAGGTTAATAAAGCATCTGAAATAAGAAATAAATGCTTTTTGGAAAAAAGACATTATATCTTGATGATCTCTGTGTTGTAAACTTCGACAGTTTCTGGTAAATGAGTGAGGTAGTTTCCAACTAGTTTCTAAATAATTTAATTTCTCTAATTTTAACGTGGATATATTTCAGCTTTGTTATTTGATTCGGAGCTATGGATTTATTTTACAATATTTCCTACAGTTTTGCTATATATATAAAACACTTTTTAAGGTAAAAATATGGATTTCAGATTTTCAGTTCATGATTTGTGCAGATCCTACTAAGTAGTTCCATTAGGCAGACAAACTGTAAGTGCTGAGCAGCTACTGTTACACAGGATTTGAAGGGGGAAGACATATAACCAAGTTTTCCAGTAACAATAACCAAGAAATCATCATTCCTCATCATGGAATCTTGTAGGAAGAGGGAATAAGAGAAAGTATTACTATTACAATAATTCACAGCAATTTTATTCTGAAAGTCTCTAAATTTAAACATTAAAAGAAGCCCACAACTATCTGACTTAATTTTTCAGTGTGTAGAGAGAAATACCATGCATTAAGCTAGCATTTTCTTATATTTTTATTTTATGACAGGTTCATGTATAGTTTAACAAACAGACAGACAAAGTACATTACTCATAAATCTCCAGAGAGAGATTTTGGATCCCCAATAAATCTTATTTCTATCTGTACTCTGATAAAATATATTCTGGTTAACAAAAATATGTTTGACCTTGAGGCTAAGGATTTTTTTCTGCCACATAGAAAATTGATCAAGCTGCTTAGATAATCCAGACTTTTGTAATGACTCCTTTTTTCAAAATTGTCCTTTTGTTCCTCTCAAGGACTCCATCAGAAGGTTCAAACAACCATAGCAAACAATTCTTTCAAGGTTTATTGTTATATTAGATAATTTTCAGTTTCACTATAAGGGAAGATTGAAACATCTACTGAATACCAAGAATATTCACTTTTTGCAAGTCTTCATTATATTGCATCGGGTCTGATGAAAGCATCTGCAGAGGCCAAGTGATTTGAAGAAGGGGATGAAGTGGATATTATTTTCACATAAAGAATAAAAAAAAAAAAAAAAAAAACCAACACTTTATTTAAAGGGAGATAAATTTCTCTTGATTAATTTTTTTTAAATTCAGAAGAAGATCCTTACGAACACAAATCTGAGTATGGCCAGTTTGTGTGGTATTATCCTTCAGGACACTTCCTTAAAGTAGCATAGAAATTGCAACTGAGAGAAAATTATTCCAGTGCTATGATCATTCCAAAATCTTCCTTTTTGATAAAATGAGCCACTAAATTGGTAGATAGTGGTTTCTTTGCTGCTTTATGGTTTTCTAACACCATGTGAAAAAGTGCAGATGTAAATTCATGAGAACTCAGTCAGAATTCATAAGTTAACAGTTCCTATGAAATAGCAGAACATGGGAAAATATTAAAGAAATTGAAACAACTAATTTCAAACCTTTAATGTTTCAACAACGCTTTTCCCCTCTAATCATACAAGCTTAAAAAGTGAATAAAGTAATTCACTTTATTCTTATATTCTTTCTTCCAAAGAAAAATCAGATTTGAAGTGATATTCTGTGTTGATTTAAATTTGGTCAGATTGGATGAACTTTTTATTTCTCTACCATTAATCTCTCTTTTTCATTCTCTTTCCAAAATGACAAGCAACATGAATCACTGCATAGAAATGAGTAGAGACGGAGTCATGGACAAAAGTAAGTCTTTCATTGTCTTTGATTGTGAAGTAATCACTGCAATCTTTGTGCATAATAATGCAAGATTAAAAAGGTTTTGAGGAACTATTTCAATTCCATTCATTAAAATTATTCTATCAATTGAAAGGAAATATTTTAGACAAAATATATGAATTTATATGAAAGCAATGCTCTGCCAAAACCTCCATATATGCATACATATGCATATATATACATTTAATCACAATCATGTACTAGATGGAAGTGCAGACAGGAGACAGACCCAAATGGTTCTGAAGTGTACAGCTAAAGAGGAAGAGGCAACAGACACAAGTCACAGGGGAAGAATTTCTGATCAAATGTCAGAAAACAAATTTTCACTGTGACTATAATTAATAGTGGAGTGGATGCCCAGAGGACTGTCACCCTGGATGATGCTAAAACCTGATGGAAAACAACCCTGCACAATCTTTACCATATTTGGCCCATATTTCAGCAAGAGATTTTACCTTCATAGGTCGCTCACAACATAAATCATTCAGTGGCTCTCTAACTAAGTTAATAAGAGGAAAAACCATTACTAGTACTTCCAAGGATAAAATATCTTCTCCCTTATTAATTATTATAATGTGATTTTTTTGTTGCTCTTTTGTTTTAATTTTTATTGAACCTAACTTAAATTTAGAATCTAACATCCTTTCTTGTTTCTGAAACTATTTATACATTGTTTTAAAATGTCATTTAGTTTGTAAAGACTCCACAACTTTGTGAATAGCATCTAAAAACAATATCTTTAAAGCAGTAAACAAGGAGTTTCCTGTCTGACAGAATTATTAACAGCATTGGTGAGCATAATTCCTCATGCACTGATTTGCCAATTTAGCTTATAAAGATAGATGATGTCCATTTTACATTCTGACAGTTACACTTTGTATGAATCATGTAAGAATAAAAATTCAGCAAAATCGAAAGTGATGTCAGCATATTAGAAAGAGTATGGAAGGTATTTTGGGAGGTGGTTTAGATACCCAACCTGAAACACTACCTGAACTGCATTTAATGCTCCCTGACACGTCTTACAGTGCTGTCTGGCCTTGAGCACATAAAAACTGAGAAAATAAAGGCTCTCCTGCAAATCCTGCCTCTTATGCCAGTCCTGTAAGGTTTGCATAAAAAACTTACATGTAGGCAACAGACTGCACACTTCAGCTGAGAGACGGCGCCTCTTTCTAAAATGACTGCATTAAAGTATTTCATATTTTAGTGCAGGGAGCAAATTTCACTATTAGATCAGATATGACTAAAATGCAGACATGAAGTTACTTCTAGCAGATTAGATTTCTCTTACCATTCTGATCAGTGACTGTCATAAGACGTAATCCTCCTGCTGTTGAAACTTCAGACCCACAAGGCTGTAAAGACTACCATTGTTGGGCCATATTAAGCTAATTTTTTTTTTATTTTTAACCAAAGATCAACTGTTATTTTAACTGCTCTCTCACTGGCTCCTCATGCCATTTTATCAGTGCTTTTGTCTCTACAAAACTTCATGAGCTCTAGAAACCAAACTTGTGCATACACTGAGTTTCCACTTCAAAGAACACAGATGACTGTCAATCAGCTTACCAGTTCATGTGCTGTTTATTGTAATACTTTTTTTCAGTGGTTAAGAGAATCAGTCTCATGATAGTACATAGGAAAAGAAATCAAAGTTTGCTCATACTAATGAAGGCAAGCCATATTCCTTTAGTATCAAACTTTGACCTTCTCTTTATATTAATTAGCATCGTCCTGGTTCAAACACGTCATCAGCAACAGGCGTTCAACATCTATTAGTGAGCATTAAGTGATCAATAATCCTTAATAACTTCTACTGATTTACAGATAAACAATTTCAATCAGTGAAATTGGCAAAAAAATACTAGCATCTGACTCATAGCAATTCATGAATCCTTTACAACTTGAGGTTGAGATGCTCAAAACTCCTTCATAAAATAAAAGCATTTTCTTAGACATTCAAAAACTGTTGATTTATTTTGAAATAACATCCAACATGTGAAAGTTTAAAAAGGAGTCAGTGGGATTTTGACCCAAAAAGACTTTTTTATTAGGAGGAAAAAAAAGACCTAGTGTCTCTCTTTTTATTTTTTTTTTTTTTTGTAATTTTTTTTTACCTGGGACAATTATATTTCCAGTTGTACAATTAGATGAGAAAACCAAAAAAGATCAGTATTTGCGTTACCCAGACATCTGCATAACAAAATATGCGCATAGCAGAACCATAATAGGACTTTCTCCTTGCTGCAGAGCTCTGCATCATGGCACAACTTTTCCAGATCTTTTAGGTGCAATTATGAGACACAACATTTGTTATCCTGTATTGAGTAACCAGACTCTTCATTTTTCCAAGGCCTTTCGCCGACACTTTGAAATATCAGAGCCATATTCTGTCTAGAAAGAAAGCAGTTGACTAAAATTACAGCCAAGCTACGCAGTTAAAGTTATATTTTCTGTTTCTTCGGTATAAAACTTTTACAGAACATTCCCTTGTCTGATATTGTACTTGTTTTGAGGTTTCATTGCAGATTTCCCAATTAATTTTTTATTCCTTAAAAGTTAGCATCGTTTGTGAGACGTTATGTTTCTTAGTGCTGAATAATAATAAATTAAAAAAAAAAAAACTATCTTAAGGCTGTTAATAGATAGGATATTAAATTAGAAAAATTAGACCTTCACTTAGTCTTAAAGAAGATAAAACATGACCTTAATTTCCAAAGCTGTGCAAAAACAGGGCACTCATGCCCACAAGATTTGGTTTTACACAATTTTGCCAATTATTTCCCTGAAAGAAAAGGGAAAAAAAACCCATCTACAAAGAAGGGATTTCAGCTGTTTCTAGGTATCCTTTCCTGGGAGAGGACTGATTTCAAACTGTTAGGACTCTCACAAAAGATGAGCTTAAATGACAGAAGTGTAGCAACTTTGTAATGACTTTCCCTGCTGTAATACTTAAATAATGTAGAAATATTATTTAACAATTTCTCTCACTATTCACTCTAACAGCTGCCTTCCAGGCAAAGAATACTACTTACTTATATCTAAATGCACTGAAAATACTGGAGAATATCTATTCATTTTGTGCATAAGAAGGAATGAATAAAAACTGAGATGTGAGGGGAGAAGTGGGTCCAGGGCTTTTGAAGTGAAGTGTTTCCTGGTGCAATCTCATTTTATGAGTATGGAGATATTATTAGAGGCATTTAAATTAACTACAACACTGAAAATCTTCCACCACCCAGTCTCCCTGAAGGATTTCGCTCCTGATCCAAGTTTCTTTATGTTTAGAGCACCACAAATACTGGTTTTGTACTCCAGCAATGGGGCTATCAAGGTGTAAGCTGATCTCACATGAAAACCAGGACAACCCACCCCTGTACTTAATCTTGAACCCAACAGTGAGAAAACTGAGTCTCCAGTCATTCCTAAGGAAAATAGAGTTTGCTGTTTGGGTCACAAACAGCATCGTGGGTGCAGAGACTGCGCTGAATGATTAGTGTCAATAAAATAACGAGACGTTTTACTGAAAGGTTTATCTGTGGCTTTTTTCTTCAAGGCAAATAGAGAATGTCTGCTTCCACTGGCAGAAGGCAAATATCTTTAAGCATGACTAAATTATGAGAATCAGTGTTAACTACTCAAAAAATATCTCTACTTACTAAGAAAACTATTTCATCTGTTATAATTTGCAACTACCATAATATCTAGAGATTCCATTCAGTTTACAATGTCAGTAGCCCTGAACAGTGGAAAGGCTATTATCCTTTCACCAGAGAATCCAAGGAGTAACAAAGAGTGGCAGGATAATGAAAAGCATGTGGAAAAATATGGACCATATAAGCTCAGTGATTATGTGGCAACGGAGTGTGTAAGGGTGTAGGCACAATTTTAGGATACTTCTTTAGTCCCAAAAGCTGAAGCCAAATAAAGTGTGTTACTAAAACCTTCACAGCAGTCTATGTAATATAATGAGAACTGGTGGTTATTAGCCCATCAGAGAAGTGGCTGCACACCTTTTTGTCATTTGTGTGCCATCTACAATCATGTGGTAATGTGCAGATGTGTCTGATTTTTTTCTCTTCATAGAAATACAACTTCTTCACCCTCATGAACTTTCATCCAGTACCATTTTCAGTACGGTAGAGGTATAAAAAATTTCAAATACTGTGCCATTACAAGTGGAAGAACGTAAGAAAGGAGTAGGATCAATATATTAAAATGCCAGTCACAAATATTTGTGAGGGTATTTTTTGTCTATGATGTTCACAGTACACGCTGGTTTTACTCTCAGCAGTTTCAGTGAGGTACATTAGTTAGTTTGGACATTTGGAGTAAAATGTGTATCTCAAATTTGCAATTAAATCTTAAGATGTCAATATGTGTTGCCTCATGCTTGAATAAGATGAAAAATTGCATATGGCATTGAGTTTTATTTACATTCTAGTTAAAAAATATCAAGTCTGTCTTGAAAAACCAAACCAACCAAACAAACAAAACAACAAACAAACAAGACTCCCTAATCTTCCTCAGATATTTGTATGGTTAAAGAGATTCTTTATCATATGCAGTCCATCCTTCTCAGCCTCTCTGGAAATGGGTTGAAGGACTTCAGGGGTCTTTGATGGTCTTGATCCTTGCCTGCAGTCCTTGCCAGCTTGTGGCCTCATTCCTGCACTTGTGCTGTACTGTGTCAGGCTTATCTTGTCCTGGAAAAATGCTGCCCTATTTCTGTATCGATCCCTTCTCCAGCCACATCCCGTAATTTCTCATAGTATTTTATTATCAACAGTCCTCGGCTGTTATTAAAAACAATCCTTAGCTGGCTCCATAGACTTTCAACTACTGGTATTTAAGACATGTACATTATCCCTTGTACCTTCCATGCTTCTACAGAAGGCTGGCCAAAATGCTGGAATTCAGCAAGAATTTGGGGAGGAAGGAACAGGAAGGTGATAACTGTCACCATGTTGCTGGTGTTAATTATTTGCGTTTCTTAGAGAGGTTTTCGTGTTTAACAGGATTAAGGTCATGCAAGACACTAACAAGAGATAACATAATTTTGGGTTTGTACCATGTTCTTCTACAGAGTTCTTCTATCTTGATATCAGGTTTCCAAAGGAAGATGATGCGTATCAAAGGCCAGAAGCCATCAGGTTTCCATAAACAGAACATAAGAGGTGCCATATCCTTTCTACAGGGATTCTATTCCTTGTTTGATTTTATTACTGTTTAAAAGGGTCTGAAAGTTCTAGTCAAGGGGGCAGCTAGAGTTCTACAACTTTTTTGTGAATACTGGAGAAGTTGTTAATTATACAGCTGCTACCACAGCTACATAGGTGTTTCTACTGGGGGAAATGCAAGGAAGACAAAGGTAAGTAGAAAGTTATTTAGTTATAAAAACAATATATATCTCTGAAAAAAAATAAATAAATAAATACTTGTGGCTGTAACATCTGTTACATTCCTGAAGTCAGTGCTAAAAACATGATCAGAAGCAATGTTACAAGTGTTCAGAGGGCTTTTTTCCCAGCTCTGATCACTACTCCTCTCCAGAGACCCCGACACATCTTCAAGTGCACTTAAAAGGTAAAAGAGAGAATGATTTATTCTATACACATCTGTTAAATGAGAGACTTTGATTTTTAGTTTGAAACAGTCATCTCAGAGGCCATGGCTTTCCTTTATGTTCTTTCTTGTGTGCTACTATAAACCAGTGTTTATAGTTTTCCCAGCTGTGGCTCAGAGGTTGCTCAGTGAAACTTCCTCTCCCTCCCTGATGGTGGCTGAACACTCTGCTGTTGTATCTCTGTGATTTTCCACAGTGGCTGTGGCTTTCTGATTTCTCCTCTTTTCTGTCCTGTATTTTGGCTTGTCATTCAGAGCTCATGTGTGGCAGCTCTTTTGTGTTGCATTATATACCTTTTTTTTTTATTTTTGGAGATGTAATGTTGAATTTTTCTGCTCAAAGAAATACTCTTTCATTTAGCCTCAGAAATCCCTATCATCTCCTTCAGGATAATATACAGTAGATCCACTTCTTATATCATTTGTCTTAGAACCGTTTATTTCATCCTTATTTTGCTTCCTTTCCCCTAGCATCCCTCTTACTCTCCTCAAAGATAAAAAATACCTTTTTCTTTCCCCTTTGTGCTTATTCAGTGGACTTTTCCTTATGTGGAGCTCTCAATGAAAGTCATATTTCTCAGTGTGTTTTGTCCAGATCTCTTACAGGTTGGGTTTTTTGTTTTGTTTGTGCTGCTGTTGTTGTTGTGGGTTTTTTTTTAAGTGCCTGTCATTTCCATTTATTGTCAAACATTTCAGTCTAACACTAATAGAAAATAGATCTATTTTTCATTTGGTGTACTGTATTAAAGGAAGAATGTGAGAACTAACTTTTTAACCCTCACTAGAATATTTACTGGCCCTGTCCTCTAAACCTCAAGTCTCTTAAATATCTCATAGCTATTTATTTATAATGTCATAATGTGCATTTACTTATACACATATGATTGCATGCATTCATATATGTATATATCAATTTATATGCATAGATTAGTGTGGGGAGAGAAGAGAAGCATAGACATCTGGCAACATTTTCAATTATGCCTTTCAAGTTTGAACTTTTTCCTGAACTGAAAAGCTGACAGAGTCATTTAATCCAGTGTTGACCAAATGGTCCCCATTTCTCAGAAGCAGAAAAATCTGTGTTTAGTACCATATAGGAAATTACCTTTTGTGTTTGTTTGTTTGTTTGTCTTGTTATAACCATGTTTACAGTAGGTTTTCAGGAAAAAAATATTATCTAGGATTACTTGAAGTAAAAGAATAGTTAACTGTAAGACACCTTTTGTTTCCTTTAGTAAAAATACTGATTGTCCCTAGATATTTAAATATTTAAGAAATTTAATTTGGAATTCCTGCACATTTCTTAAAAAAGGTCTAATTTATATCATAATGTCTTATATAGAATTTTTAGAAGTATTATAATATGTTTACATGTAACATTGTTGGTAATGTAATATGTGCAATATTTGTTATATATATATATAATCATATATATGTGTGAGTATATCCTATATAATATCTATGCAAGGCATCATATATATGTATATAAATAAAACATAAAAATTATGCCAGAAAACATATAATGACATGCATATATGTGTATATACATATATATAAATTTATTTTTTTTTAAATATATCCTTTCCTAAAACTTATAATCTCTGTCCTACCTGAAAACCAAACCTTATGATTTAGAAGTAATGGACATGTGTGTGTGTTCCCATTACAGGGGCCACCATTAGTGCTGCCTCTGATCCTCCATCACCTGCTTGCTCTATTCAGACAGCTCTGAGTCTCCTAAATCACTCATCTCATTGTGTCAGTTATCTTCTGATATTTTACAATGTTAGTATAGTTAAAGAACTGAAAGTTGGTTGAGGTGGTTTTTTAAATACATAAGCATTTGCCTAGCAGTTGAATGAATTCCTTAGAGAACTGAAACAGAGAAGGAGACATCTGTGACTGCAAGCAGGAGCAAACATAACCTTCTTATAGTCATTCTCTTTAAATTTCATACAGATTTAGAAAAAAAATTAAAAATACTCAAGTGTTATAGTATTTTAAATAAAGTAAGATGAAACAAATTTAAAAGGCATATTTATTTTTATTTGTAAGGATTCTGATAACAGAAAAAACGCATCTTTAAAATTACTTGAGTAGGAGGAATCAAGCAAAACTGGAACACTTTTATGGGGGTTTTTCCTGTATCAAGGAGATGGCAAAGTATAGATGTAAGAAAGTTCATAATCATAATTATTGTGTATGTTGTCTGCTTCTTCACAAAACACATTTCAGAAAAGTGCTTCATTCTCTCCAACAAGCAGAAAAGAAGTTTAAGGTGTGGTGTGACCAGAAGTTACAAGCAAGCACACGAGGAGCAAACTTCTAACAGCTTTTTAATCCAGGAGAAAAGGACACAATGAGATCCACTGCCTGAAAAATGAAACCGGGGGATGAAAAATCAAGCCTAGACAAGAATGTTTTCCAGCTTATCTGTGAATCTGCTAGAATCCCCATTGTCTCAACCCTTAAACTGAGACAAGCTGTCATTAGAAATGTTGCAGCAGAGTTCAAATGATGGCTGTTTAAGGGCCACATTGCTAGCTTGTACAACACATGCATCATGTTAATGATAATATTCCTACACATCCTTAGAAATATATTACATGAAGGAAGACATGTAAGGAGGGAAGCTGAGATATTGAATTGCTTCATATATTTGTCAAATTAATGGTAAAATGTTTGTATGCGAGTATAACAATGCTAATAATGCAACTTCATGGTCTGTAAACTTTAAACACATAGATAGGCAAAATACAGGTATTTTAATTTACATGTCTCCCAAATGTATAAGCCATTTAAAACATTAATACATTTCTAATACACAAAAAAAGAGTGAAATAAACTGGGAACAAAAGTTGTATTAATAGTGGTAAACTGCAATCCAAAAGTCTTGCCAGAGAACGATGAGTAACAGAAACAAAACTTAATCTCTTTTTAAAATAGTTACACTCAAAGTCTGACATGCATTGTCAAAAAAATCCTGTGGTGAAATTCATGCCACCATGAAGTCAGTGATGAAAGCAGGTTTGTGAATCTATAAACCACATCTTTTGTGACAAAACTTTAAAAACTTTAAATAATAAAAAAAAAACAAAAAAAAAAACAAAAACAAAACAAAAACAAAAACAAAAACAAAAACAAAAAAAAAAAAAAAAAACAAAAAACAAAAAAAAAAAAAAAAAAAAAAAACCGGGGTGTTTCCAGAGTTAGGATTCCATTGCTGCTGTGGCTATTTCTTCCTTATTATTTCTGCTTATTTTTCTAAAGTGTAACAAAGTATTTCTTTGAGAAGCAAAAGGAGGAAGAAGGTGGATCTGTCTATTTTGGTTTTTGGTTTTGAAATGACCTCTTTCCAAACACTAATGTCATTCTGATTGTCAGGCAAATAGAAGTTTTGGGCACTTCTCAGTAGATTAGTTGGGTATGTATTTAGTATGAAATATTTGCCCTCAATAAATTATCAGATTATTTGTACATTTTATATAACTAAATATAGCTAAGTGTATTTGATTATAGTGGAATACTGTGGACTGGTGGAGATAATCAGAACTGAGGAGACAGAAACTACACAACTCACAGATATCTTCATGGTTGAAAACCTCATCCAAAGTTGCTGTTTCCCTGTTTCTCAGTTTGTTAGCTGTTTAATCGAACAGCATTTGAGGTAAGTCAGTAGTCTGTTAGCACCACTTTCTGAGCTGTAGGATAACCTGGCACCAGCACCTGAAGTTGACAGCCAAAATCTGGTGCTCCAAAATGTTGCTCTGCCTCCAGAGCACCGGCTGGAACAGAGGAGCAGCTCACAGGGCTGTGGACAAGTTCTGTGGACACCAAAGGACTGTGCTGGGAACTCCCTCTTTCCCACCTGCCTACCAAGAGTATCCCCAGAGCCTACGGAGACAGATCTGTCACTTTGCTCTCATTTTAGAAATTTAGAGGTAAATGGAGAGAAATTGGTCTGATACATTGACTGCCAAAGAACTGAGCAACTCACTGCAGTAGGCCAGATGGCTCTATTCCTCCATCACCACACTGAGCTTACTATTTAATTAGAAAATTTCTATTCGAGCAATTCCACAGGGAATTCTTAGAAACTTTCAGCTAAAGCTGTGCAGGTGTGCGTCAGCTTTGACAGGCTTGAATCTTAAACCAAATATTGAGACAAGACAATCTGGGGAAAGTAAGCACAAGGAGAATGATAAGGAGCATGATAGTGCATGACCCTTGGTAAAATGTTATTTCTTCATATTTGAAAGTTTAAACACATATTTAGTAATTATACTTATAACCTAAATCAGAACTATGTTTCAAATAGCTTTTGAAAAAAGAAGTTCACACTGTTTGAACTTGATAGGAGAGATAATTAGAGTACTTACAAAGCTAGTGTGAACAGGTGGCACTTAACTAGAAACTGTAATAACTTTTAATATAAAGATAAAATGACTCATCCTCTGATTTAAAGATCACAATGAGATTTATCTCGATGATGATAGAATTAATATTAGATTAAAATAGGCCCATTATTTCAGATCATGTAATGAAAACTTTTCTTTATTACAAAACTATTAAATGTAATTCCACTTAATTTGCCTGACTGGTAATCCCTTCCCACAGGACACCCTAAACAAAGGCTAGGAAACCAAATCAGTTTTGCGCTAGCTTATAGTGAGTAATCCCTTTACACATAGAGATACAATGAATTTATGGATAAAAATGGCAGAATTTAAGCACAGTATTTACAAACTCAAGGCCACACAGTCCTTTACAAAGGCAAAAGCAGCTCTCAGGGCATCAGAGCATCTCAAATTAAGCTACAGAAATCATAGGCTCGCTTTAAAAAAAGTGAGAGAGCAAAACTCATAGCCTGCAATGTGACTCAGCATTCTACAAGTCTGCTTTTCAACGTTTTTCATGCCTGATCAGTGTGAAGAAACAGCCTCATCAGAGTAGCCAGCCTTTTCCTAACATCCAAGTTAAAGAGGACAAATCACAGGATCATTCTGAAATTTTATCATTTCACTGTTTAATTACAGACCAGCACGTCAGGGAGGAATGCACTGCAGGAATGCAGGGTGTAGTAAATCTACAGCTGTACCCAACCGTGTCTATTGACAGCCCTGGACATCTGTTCATTTCTCAGGACGAGAGAGAGAGGGTGGGAAACGAATGAGTGGCTGCAGTTCAGAAATCAGAGGAAGGCACCAACCTACTCTCTTACACTCCAAAGAAAATATATGAAAAGTAGACTAATTAAGACTCAGTTCTAACTATGAAAAAAAGGCGGAGCAGAGTGATGGAAGTTGTATCACACCCCTACAGCAAAAGACAAGATTTTGTAAGAGTTAAGGTAGTATTTTTATTTATGGAGAGAATGCAATTTTGCTAAGGGACAACATTTTGTTACATTAATTCATGAGGATTTATTAGTATATGTGCAATTAATTTAATTTTAACTCATACTGATTAAAGGAGTCTTAAACGCTTTTCAGCATGACAAAACTCAAAAGAGTGGAAGAAAAATACAATGTAATCCATTTAAGTTTTTTTCCTCCATGTGAAATGAAATGAAAATATGTCAAAGTGGTGTTTCTTTGTACAATAATTAAATGAAGATATTAAAAATTTAAAGATTGACTGTTTAAGATATTTTTATATGAAGTAAGAAATAAGCTTCACAGTGTTTTCCATAACTCATCTTCATAATTATTTGCATAACATTAACTACTCCACTAAAAATTCCTAATACACAAAGTGGTAGCATGAATGAACAGGGAAAAAAAAAAAAATCTTATTTGTCTTCAGTTTCTGAATTCTCTTGAGAGAAAACTACATTTTAAAAAGATTATCCCACCTTACCTTGAGAATATATTCCTTTGAGAAGTCTTTGAGCACTGTAGTTACTGTTGAATTGCATGCTTGGAATTTCTCTTAAAACCCCCTCCTTCTTCCACTGAAATATTTATTTCTACC
>JAYRBT010000093.1:33075913-33096325 GCA_036023395.1 Myiotriccus ornatus
GAAGAGAAGAGAAGAGAAGAGAAGAGAAGAGAAGAGAAGAGAAGAGAAGAGAAGAGAAGAGAAGAAGAGAAGAGAGAGACACAGTGATGCTCAAGTCCTGCTGTCTGACCAACTCAGGGCTGACCACAAGTTGAAGCACATTATGAATAGGCATTGTCCAAATACCTCCTTTTGAGGCACTGGCAGGCATGAGTCATTGACCACCTCTCTATGAAGCCTGTGCCAGGGTCTGACCACCTTCTCATGGTTCCTTGAGAGAGTCAACAGCACCTTCCAGTTTAGTGTCATCAGCATTTTTACTAATGGTACAGTGAACTAACACATACAGATCACATGAAAACCTTTTGAACAGAACTGGTCTAATAACTGAGCCCTGAATATCTACTGGGAACATAAGAAAAAAATACAAATTACTATTATTCAACCACAGAGAATATAAACTAATTAAACAAAAAAAAAAGACTTCTTAAAGGAAATATAGTTTGTTTTACTACAAGGAAAGTATAAGGAGGTTGAAAAAAGAGTAAGGAAGTTCTGGAGAACAAACTTCAGCAGAAGGAGTCAGAAAACCTGCTCTTTTTGACAGCTTGTTTCAGTTTCTGCTCAGTCCACTGACCCTCACCACAAGAGCAAAGAACGTAAAGCAGCCCATGGACTAATGGGAATATGCCATATGTAGTACAAGAGGAGCTCAGAAAAGCATTTGATACAGGGCCTGAGGAAATCTGGCTTCAAAGAATAAGCTGGATGTGAACCAGTCTTCTCTGAAATGAAAATTGCCTGAAGGGCAAGGCAGAAGAGTGAAAAAAAATACAAATATCTGTGTTACTTGGTGTGTGAAAGAAGTACATTACCTTCAGTCTCTTATGCTATTAAGCTTGGAATGACAATTACAGCCAGAGAAATAATCCCAGTGAAAGGAGAAGTCAGGGTCCAAAATGTCGAACACTGAAGAAGACCACACAGAAATGTTTCTGAAGTATATCTTGTCTAAGAGTGATTAATAGTGATCATTGCACACAAGTTTATGGAGGTTTGTTTCAGCAGTGTCAAAAACATTAATTCAACATCGTGTCCAAGACAAGTAATTTTTTTTCTTTTTTTTTTTCTTACATGTAAACGGCCAAGATAAAGAAACTGGTTATTTACCACATTTCTCATTGAAATTAAATAAGCATTAAGTATAGCCTCTAAGGAACGATGGAGAGGACATAAGAATATACATGCAAAACAGTTAATCTCCTCTATGTTCAAGATTAACAAGTGTATTGAGGTGCATGGGAAGTAAAAAAGAAACAACAGATGAGGAAACGACTGACAACCATAACCTCCCATGGCACATTCTGTTTGATTTAAAGACACAAAATTTGACCAAAAGAATATGTTGAAAGAAAATTGCAAAGAGAACGTATATTCTGTTTCCTCAGAAACAGTAAATCAGAGCAAGCTATGCTCAGTCAGTCCTGCCAGATATGTTCCCAAATCAATGGAACACTCTCAGAATTCTGCAATATCCTGTAAGGAGTCATTGCCAATCCTGGTATCTGCATAATGAAACTACTTTATTTTATTACGCTACATTTGGGCCTAACCAACTCACTGAATTGCCCCAGATTAACGTTGTGATTTTACATTGATTTGACTAAACCAATGTAAAATTGACAGAAATTGTGTTTAATGCTTTGTGTAGGATTTACTTCTTCAAAAAGTTTATAGGCACAAGTGAAACAAATGCAACCAATTTAAACTATGAGAAAACCCATCTGTTTCCCGAATTGCTCCTGCTACCCAAGCTAGTTATATTCAGTCTTTCTCAACGAGAATTTTACAGTTGTTTTCAAGGTAAAAGAACTGTGCCTGTATTATAAGATATAGTTTTATTAGTTAAAACTCTTCTCCACTAAAATCAATGTTTGTCAAATACAAAAAAAAAAATTTTATTTATGAATTAATTAGTATCTCCTGATTAGATGCCATCTGATATAATTTTCATTCTCTTTATTTAATATACCTGACACATAACATTTTAAACACTCTGATAGGAAATTTATATTCTTAGAGACTTTTTTGTTGTTTGGAAGATTTGTTTCCATGTATGAACCTAAATGCATTTCTCCTCTAATAACTTTGCTCATTTGGGCAAAGTTCTTTACCGTAACTCTGCTCAACTGTTCCATCACCACCACCCCATGCTGAAATGAAAGGTATATATGCATAACACACCTAAGATGAAATTATAATCTTTTTGCAGAGAATTAAACCAGTGGAGGACTTCCCCTACTGACAAAAGGGGTTAGATAAGTGCCAACACACAGAAGAGGGTATGGGAACACAGAGTAGCAAACCATACAAGACTGACCACAGAAATCTGTGGGCGTTTAGTCAGTATTAGAACACAGTCCCTTATTTTTCATATGTTAACAATTCAGCTGGGCTAAATCCTGAGCTCAGAAGTTTTTCAGTATGTTTCTGGGACATGCAAGCTGATTCTTTGCATGTGACCTCTCCATCACTTATTGCTTTGTGCTCATATTCCACAGAGTAACCAGAAATGGGTTTGGTGGTACCACTAGCTGATGAACTCATGTCTGACTGACACTTAAACACTCCTGTTCTAAAACATGTGCATCTCCTTCTTATTCTACTGTTGTGGCTTAAACCTGTTTCAGATAGGCATCACACAGTCACTCACTTACTGCCCTCCCACAGTAGAATGGGGAAAGACAAAAGGAAAAATAAAACCAAGAAAATCTGGGGGTCAAGATGAAACAAAAAAATCAGACAACGTTTAATAAGTAAATGGTAAGTGGAAGAAGAAGGAATAAAAACTAAACAAGTGATGCAAATGCAATCAGTCACAACCTCCATTGGTCAGACCAATGGCCAACCAAGAAAAATGTGGGTAAGTAGCTCTTTTTTAGCTTTTAACGTTGAGCATGATATTATATATTATGAAATATGTCTTTGTTTTCTTTTCAGGTAATCTGCCTTGTTGTGTCTCCATCCTACACTCCCTCTCTGCTCCCAGTCTATCTACTGCAGGTACAGAGTGAGACATTAAGGAAGCTTTGATGATGTGTAAACATTATTTTGATAGAAAATCTAAAAAATTTATTCATAGCAGCATGATACAAGGTGCTATGAAGGAAATTACCCTACCCAGGCCCAGTACATATACCTAAATGAACCCTACGTTTTAAAATAGGCAACATTGCCTCATGTGCTCAAGGAAATAAAAAGATGTGACATCATAATTTAAGAATAGAATATATTACCTCTGCAATAATTTGTAAATTCTCTTCACTTTGTGGCTGTTTATATCAAATTACCTCTTCCCTTCATTGTAGTAAAGATCTTTTTTGATGTGTATGATCAGGTCACATTACCAGCTGATTATAATATAGGGTCTAGGTAAATGCTTTGCATCTGTAACCCATGTATATGAATGGTCAGTCATATCACAGCTCAAATTCCTCCAAGCAACACCTCCTGGTGTTTCCCCTTGATGTGGTAGTGTATCTTTTGCTTGTTTTCCTAAGCAGGCATTTCAGAGGATGTTCTTGGGATTAAACTGGAAATGCATTTTCACACATTGCAAACTAAACCACAATTAAACTTCAGTCTTCCCCTAAACACCAGACTTATAACTAAGTGGTATTCTACAATCTTTGTTTTGAGTCCATAAGTAAGTTTCACTTTTTATGCCTAGGTTTAAAAAAATCAGTGCAAACACTGCTTGTAATATTTGACTGCGTGAGCTTGCTACTCCCAGTCATAAAACTGCAGGGCAGACAGAGTAAATCCTGCCTGCTTTTCTTTAAACCACTAAGCAGCTTTATAATAATCTTTGCTTTTAACAACCTGCCTTCACCAGGTTTCATTTTAATTGCTTCATTAAAATATTTCAAAGTCCATCTGAGAATCTCATCTGTTCACCCTTAAAACTTCGTTCAGAGAAAACTGACTCACTTCCCTTCTGATTTCCTGTCATGAGAGTGAATTATGTAAATGGGATGAAAAAATAATTGATTGCAGAACCCCAAACTAGTGGGAATTTGTGGAGAACACAGGCTGGGAACATCTGAGGGACATGAAATAATAGTGACTGCAGGGATAAACAGAGAGAAGGAATAAAGACAGGGTTCAATTTCCATTAGTGGGTTAATCTTCAGCATGTACTTTGCATTTATACAACCTCTATGTTTAGGAAGAAGGGACACAATTCAGGGAGTACAAAAATAAACCATTTTCTGCTTGATTGAAAAAAAAGAGCAATATCTAATTTTTCCGATTTATTTACATTTCTGAAAAACCACTTCTAATCATTAACTGCAGTAAATACTAAAGTTATTTATAATATGTTCAAATACAGCAGATTTAGCTGATTTGATAAAATGGGAAACAAATAAAAAGTAGTCCTCATGCACTGGGAAAGGTCTGTTTTTTAAAGATGGTTAAGGACTGTGTGTTCACAAAGCATTCAGAACCAACTATTACTATATATATATAAGGGAGCAGTAACCAGTAATCAGTGAAGAGTTTGTGACAGCAGCTGATACCCAGACAGCCTGAAAAAAATATTCTGCAATTCCACTCACTCACTTGAAACTCTATTTTGATCAGAAAAATCATTCATATTTTGGATTGTAGAACTGTAACTATACTAGCAAAGAATTTTAGTCATAAGAATAATTTCATTCTTGTTTGCAGATAAAATGGTGTCATATAAATTTGGTATGCCACATTTCTTTTCTATTAGTGGAAGTGAGGCTTCAAGTACTAATTCACCATGCCTTATTGTTTAATCCACATCTAATGTGAATATAAATTTTGTATAGACAATAGTTTATATATAATTGCTGTTTCCTCTTCCTGTCTACATTTTTCTTTTTTTCATTCCCATTGACTTCACAATAACTGAAAATGTCAGTGTTGCTCATAAAGGATTTTTTTTATTATTTGGAGAGAAACTTTTGTAAAAATCTGAGATTTACAGAACTCCTTGAGAATGTTTTGGCTTGGACTTTGCTTCATCTGGTTATTAGAGAAGTTCCAGACAGAAGTTTCCCACTGAGAATGTTCTGCCTAAAGGAATTTGCTGCAGAAATAACTTTAAGTCACTCACATACTAGGATTATGTTTGTAACCTAGTATTAGGTTTGGTTTTATTGCTTTGGGTTTTGTTTTTTGTTTGGTTAGTTGGTTTTGGTTTTTTTGGGGGGGGTTTAATAAACATAAAACTGGGATCTGCTGCTCCTTATTGATTGTGCTGTAGCCTCTGGATCAGCTTTGAAGGATTATACACAAAGTGTTTTGCTATCTGGTCACCTAACTCATGTATATAGCTACAAATGAACACAGTTATTTGCAAGTCTATGTCCTGTCTCTTAGCTGAGCTCATGATCATTTTTCCATTGTGAGACAATATGACTATCATTTTTGTTAAAAATGAACTAATTGAGATTGACTCAGTGAATTCAGTAAGAGTCCTTATATTAAATAAAGAGCTAGTTAAGGAAAAGGAAAAAAAAAAACACAAAAAAAAAACCAAAACAAGCAGCAAAAACCCCCCTCAACCAACCAACCAAATCTTTCATTTTAAGATTCCAAACCTGCTTTTGTGTTTTAGCAATTTACTTTTTACTAGCTAAAAATCTGTGGGCATAGTACCCCTTACCAAAGCATAACTGAGATACTCAGTTATGTCATTTCTTGCTTGTTCTTTCACTGACCCTGCAGGATTTGTATCACTTTTGGTACCACTGCATGAAACAAACAGACAGGTTGTTTATAACCTGATGATTAAATGCATTCTGTTACATGCACGGGGACAGGAATGCTGTATCCCCCTGACTCTTTCAGCAGATACTTCACGTGACACGTGTGTGTCCTGCATGTGCCCATCCCTGCACGAGCACGAGGCATAAAGACCCCTTGCTCTGTGGGTTGGAGTGGAGGCAGGAACTAGGATGGTTCCAAGGGACTTTATGAACCTGATCAGGATAGAGATGAAAGAGAACTTCAGATTCTCCAAAGCTTACATGAACAAAGCTTGGGTCTCGGCCATGTAAATGACAAGTTTTGGCACTTATGTCACTTCCTGCGGGAGATAAATGCCACGTAATTTTAATTGCATGTGGCTTAGAGTGGGAAAGTCATCTGTGCTATTCAGTTTATGTTACATTGCAAGATTTTTTAGTTAAATAGGAAATAAAAAGCTGAATTAAAGCAAATGAACAAGTAAGTTTTTAATTTCCATCTTTCGCGGTGTTTTAACTGTAATTATAATATTATTAATAAATTTGCTATGTAATACACATTTCCCAGTGTTTTTCTCTCAGAAGCTTCAGACATTAGCCTATAAATATCCTTCCCTATCTAAAGTTAGGATCTCTCATTATAACATCTATGTCTTTGATGAGAAAAAAACTTTTTAACCGAGTGCTAATTATGATTAATTTATTCATTGATGCTACTATCATTTATACCCAATGAACCTGTTAAAATGGCAATAACTTTGCCAAGATCCTTATATTCTGCCATATTTCATCAGTAAAAGCATCTCCTGAGGACACGTGTGCAGAGTTCTCTCTTTTTGTATTCCAAGGTATCAAAGAACCGGAGGCTCTGCAAAAGTTCAGTGGGAAAACTTTTGGAGTACTGCACATTTTTAAAAGTAAAACTCCTGTTTGAGCTTGTCACTCCATGTCTTACACAAGCTGGGAGAAATTATAAGTTCTTCCTTTTTGAAGCCCAAATAACTATGTTTTTTCACTATAGGAAACTTTGAGAAGTAACCATTAACACAATTTGAAATCACTAACCCACGGCACAACATCAAAAGAGAAACTGACTTGAAAAGCTTTCTGGTTTTTTTACCTTTCATTTCACCACACTTCTCAGATTCCACAGTATACAGGAGTTCTTTGCAAGCACCTTGAAAATAAATCATCACATTTTCTGCACAGCTGTTTGAAATTTGGACCTAAATGTGCTATAGCAGTGATCTTAACAAAAGTTTTCTGAATTTATATTTGTAGTCATATCTTGAGTCTTCACAGAAGGTCACCATGAAAAATAAGATAATGAATACTTAATGAATTACAGCAGCTCTTTGACACATTTTAAGACAATCATCATTAACACAAGTCAAAAGCAATTCATGTCAGGTATTCACAATGAATCCCTGGCCAGTAGATTTTCATGCAAACAATGCTTGTCTGTACACAGGAAAGCCAAAAATTAACCTGTTTTTTTGCCAAAATATAGCAGTGTGTGGGTGAAACAACTTAAACATTCAAAAAAGGCTAAATAATTTTCAGGTACATCTGCATTTTTTTGTTAACAGGCAAAATAGTACTAATGTATCAAATCCTCTGGAATGATCAAAGTGTTTAAACAATACACCATCTTTCTTGTCATGATCATAAAGCTTCATGAGAACTAAGTTCCTTAAACATTGAAAATATGAAAAGTAAATTCCACTTTCCTTAGCATGTCTCATTTCTAGCATTGTCATTCACATGATTATTGTTGGTTTTCTACTGTATAAAGACAGGATGTTGTACAAGAGCACTTGAAGGGAGCTTTTAAGTACATAAATTAAACTTTTAGAAAGACTATTTGGTTGTCCTCTATTTTACACAAGAACAGCCCAGCAAAAGCTAACAACAGATTTTACGAAAGTTTTCCAGTTCAAACGCTGAAAATTCTTGTAAGTCACAATATCAAAGTTTTTGGTGTGAAAGATGCCAGAACAAGATAGAAGATACTCAAAGACACAATAGAAGCTTATTGTAGCAATAACAAACACAGAAGTTATTCCTCTACTATTTACCAGCACACATCTGTGTAAAAGCCCTTGAATTTCAAGAACAGGGATTGAAGAACAGCAGGGAGGCAATTCTCCATCCTGCTCCTCTGGAGAAGGCTTTTTGGTATTTAGTTTTTCATTTAAAGGAAGTAAATTAGAAACTTGTACGATTTCCAGACAGCATTAAAACAGCTGGTCACAGGGATGTTGCTGGTTTTGGAAATGCTCCTGTAGTCAGGGAGTAACAAATTACCTTTTGAAGTGATTGTGAAGCCTTCTGAAGTTGGAGGGGAAAAAAAGAAAAAAGAAAAAAAAAAAAAAAAAGGAAAGAAAATCTTATAAAACTGGGTTAAAATAGTTTCACTCAGTGCTCTTAAACCATGTGAACTTGAAACAGGAAGCCCATACAAAAGCATGTGTGCCTGCACACACACAGACATATGACCCATCTTGAGTTTATGGTTAAAAATCACTGATTTACTGTACTAAGCAGTTTAAGTAGTAGTGACTTTTGAAGAACAATAATTTTTTCAATGGGTAATTAAACAAATAAACCCTTTTCAAATCCATAATGAAACTGGAAAGTCTCTATTTTATTTTAACAGTAAAAATAATCATAATGTTTCTTCTCCCACTGTTTTTCTCCAAGGCATGGCAAGTAATGAAACTATTGATTTTGTTTCAGAGATGTGGTATGTTCAATTTTTTATTATTTATTTAATTTAACCTTTTTTTAATATATTAAAATTATTGCATTCAATGTCTTCCTGCTACCTAAAATTTCTGCAAAAAAAATCCATTAATTGATACTTTGTCATAGGTTTTAAACACATTTCTTGAAATGTTTCAAGAAAGACTAGTGGCTCAAACCAGCTGCGTTCTGACAATGATATTGGGATGGTCTGTAAGAACCGATGGCAAAATTTTACTGCCAGAACTGGCAGAGGTGTTAGAATATTTAAAATGAAAAAAAAAGAAAAACCAACCCAACAAAAAAAACCCAAACTAAAACATATTCCAGTGCTTTTTCTTCATCTTGAGCAACCAGAGGAAAGAAAGAAAAAGTAGCCAGGCTTTTAAGGCTTGGGAAAAAATCAGTTACTGCTTCTCATTGTGTAGAATCACTGTAGAGCAAAGTTCAAACAAAAACCTATATTGTAAAATGTAGGATCTTTCAGAACAATTTCCAGTGCCAGGAGATGTGGCTTCTTTCCTCTGCCAACAGACACAAAACACACCTTCCACCTTCAGGCATTAATTAAGAGAATCAAGAATCCGAAAGGAATGAACAGAAACACTACATACTCATTGCAACACAACATGTAAGAGTCCACTGAAAAATTCACACTGAGAAAAAAGACAAAAGTAATTTGAAAAAAAAATTTTTATTTTTAAATACTTCTTGATTTAAATTGTCCAGTTATTTACATTATTCTGCACAAAAAACCTGCTTCGTTTTGACGCACCCTCTTTTCTTCAGCAAAATTTGTCATCCAGTTCTTCTTACACAGACATATTAGTAAAAGTAACCTGATATATTCCAAATTATTGATTCCAAACCATGTAACAGATAACACCTGGAAATCAAACACAGAATAAATGAGCAGAGATTTGCTTCACTGCAGGGATTCATGTGGGTGCCCAATATATTACGAAGAACAAAGAAAGTAAGAGCTAACATTGCCATCCTTCCTTGAGGTGCTGGAAACACTGGATGAAATCAACGTGAACTGGCACCTCACGCCTTTAAAAAATCAACTACCCATCATCAGAATAGGAGAAACAGGAGGGTGATGTGACATTTTACTTGTGAAAGCCAAGTATTCTTACACTAGATCTGTAACCTTTCATTCTTGAATATCTGAACTGCTGCAGTAAGACAATAAGCACATAATTTATTTTCCTGAAAAATTCAAGGTGTGGGGGGGATTAGAAAAGCAGAATACATTAAAGTTTGATCAGAAATTACTTTGGGAGGGTTTTATATGTTTCAAAAATATGTATTCTGCTGGAAGTAGGATCACCTCCTCCCCTGAAAGCGTTTTCTTAGTGCTGAGCAGAGGTGGGGAGAGGAGCAGGAAAAAACTTAGACAAAGCTATTACTTAATCAGTTTTTATCTGTTTTTGCTGTGAATTCCACCAAACCTTGTAACAGCATCATGTGACTGACATGGTCAGTTTTGTGAAGGTACACATGTATATCAGACAAAAGACCTGAGTCTTTGTCCATGATATCAATAATTCCGAACATTTATTGCTGCTGAACACATGTAACTATGCAATTTTTGTTTCTTAAATGAACAATTGCTGGTTGTTTAAAGAAACTAATTCCACATTCATTCTGTTACACTGCAGTCCTTGGTTTTCCAGTTAAAGCTTTTATGTGGGTTTTGGTTTTGGTTTTCTGCTTTTTGGTTTGTTTGGTTGGTTGGTTGGGGTTTTTTGTTTGGTTTTTTGGGGGGGTTGATTTTGTTTTTGTTTTTGTTTTTTCCTATGGCACCAGCTCTACTGCTTTAAAAATATTAGAGGTTTTATTGCTTTTGTTAGGCTGGTTTTGGTTGGATGATAAAGAGAGACATTTAAATTTCATTTTCAAAGTTTCAGTACCTGGGAAAAGAATTTTGAAAATGCTGCCTTAGTGTAAACTTAAGCTCAAAAAAAAGAAAGAAAAAAAAAAGTAGTTAAATGTTTTGTTAGTGGTACATTCTTTTATCCAATTAATGGATTACCATTTGATTTTTTTCTTTTGATTTATTTTAACATTTTTCATTTGTTTTTCATTTTTCTTGGCTTAGGAAGGATGATCTTACCTGGTGAATTTTGAACTCATGAAGTTGGTCCTGTGGATACTCTTATTTTTATGTTCTTCTGTTTTGTTTAGAATCTCACCGAGTAAGTGGAGACATGGGATGAGAATTGAATACCATGACGACCTAAATTTTGGTAGCCTTCTCCAAATCCTGATCCTTCACAGAGCTCTGGAGTTGCTCTTAAACAACTCTGCAGGCAGAGTATGTAAAAGAATCAAGTATATCCAATATTTGCAGGCGTATGTAACCACTGTAGCCTCAAATATGTATCAGTGCTGACTGCATGTTTTGAGCAGCTCTGACACTGGCAGCCATAAACTTCCCCTCACTTTTGTCAGTAGCTTTTCATGCATTTTCATTGTGTTCTCTGCTTTCCATCAGCCTCAGTCTCACTTTCCAGCCTATTATCACAGGCTACTGGCCTGGAACAAAGCTCTGTGTGATGCATAACAAAAGAAGAGGAAATCACATAAGGAAATTTGGCTGCATCTGCTGTGATAGGTCTTAATCCTTGACGCAGTGCAAGTTCTGGAACATCAGCCAGGTTACTCAGAGAGACAAGATGAAAGCACTGATCCTTTCAAAAGAGCAGCTTGGTGTCAACATTGGATACGACCTTTCTTTCAGAAAAGCAGAAATAACACTAAAAATCTTTCCCCTCTCCAAAAGAAACCTTTCTGATTACTTCAGGAATTGGAAAAAGCTATCTTCTCTGATTTGAGCAAAGTTAGAATGGTGATGCCTGTTATTTTTTTTATTTTTCTTTTTTGTTCCAGTCAAAACTTTGCATTTGACTGCAGAGACAGGTAAGGAAATAAAAAATGTAAGAGAGCTGAGAGTGAGAATAAATAAAGCATCAGCTATGTTTGGGATACTCATTTTCTATGCTAAAAGAGCCTTTCCACTCAGTCACAAAATGAACCACAGCAAACTATCATGCATCACATCAAACCACTATACTGCATCTTAAAGTTATACACACTATAAAACCATTAACAAAACCAAAGAAGGCAGAAGAGATAATGCACAAATATCAGTTTATATAAGTGATTTATATCAGGTCAAAAGACAGTTATGGAGTCCAGAAAGCAGAATAACAGCCAGGCTAGAGATATTTTAGGTGTGTGATAGCTGTGCTGAATACTCAGCAGGCAGAAAAGGGGTTTTTCACACTGCTAGGAGCACCAGGAAGAATGACTAACAAAATAATCTTATCAGGTGTAGCACACACTAAGTTATTTTATGCATGTTCATAGTACTGAAGAACGAGGAAGCTTCCTGAAGGGAGGAAAGATCAACTGATCAATAAGTATGTCTCAGACTGATTGCAGAGTGGGCCTGACAGACTGATTAAAAACACCACTACCCAGACACTGTTGCCCAGAAGGACAGTAGCTTGAATATAAACCTTTGAAGACAGGATAAAAAGGCTGTGGGAATGCAAGCAGAAGGGATTATCCAGGAGGGGGCAAAAAACCCGTATCTGCTTGTAATGCTGATTAAACTCACAGTCATACACATGACTCCAAATCCATAAAAAAGGCAAGAAAGCAAGAGCACACGAATGAATAATATAACGTGCACAATTGACATAGAAGTTCATTGTTACCCTACTATCAAAGAAATGCACTGTGAAGCTACCTCCTCATGCTGCACAGCGGGTATTGTTTTGGAACCACTATCAGGGGCAGCAGATTCAAGGATCATTGCTTTAACGCATCACAAATTGTGTGCAACTTGCAAATTAAAATAGATTCCTTCTTTGCTTCTACTGTATCCCACAATAGACTGAGAAAGGCAGAACCAGAGAGTGTCTAAGGAATATTAACCATGTCCCAGCAGTGCATTCCTAAGGTATTGTGGACTATGTACACACCTCACTGCCACCTCTTCCATAATTATCACATTATTTCAGTGAACCTTAGTTTCTATCCATGTCCCAGCCACCATTTACAATCAAGGAAAGATGAGGAAAGATTTGAAATTTCCATGTTTTTTTCTACTACTGTGGATGATAACATCAACTCATAATTCTCCATATTGTTAAAAATACAAATTAAATTAAATCTGTGCTTTATATTTTATGCCAAAGTTCTCAATTACAGGCCGAAGAGAGGACTTGTTAGGGACCTTTCAATGCAAACAGGTTATATTTTATTTGAGACATACTGCATAAAAATTGGTTGAAAATACAAATATTTAACCCATTGCCTTTTCCTATAGTTTCTGTTCCCCATACATGTGATAGAGTCTCATGTATACAGTGTTCAAACACATATGCTACTCGTTAAATAAACTCTGTAAGCTGCACTTTCACTTATGTCAAGTGTTCATCAGATAATGCCAAGGCTCCAATGAAAATTAATATTACTGTACATTTATTCATATTCTACAAACAGTTTTTCATCTTTAGATGGAGAAGGACATGAAAGGTAAAAAAAAACTCAGTAAGTTTAAAACAAAACAACAATATTTTTGCAATTAAACTTTCCAGTCAAAAGTTTTATGCATTTTTTTTCTGGTTTTTTTTCTGTTTTTTTATGCTACAGCAATAAACTAGTGCATAAGTTAAAACATAAGTTTAAAACAAAGCCAGGAATAAGATTCTACAGAAAAACTGAAAATTTCTCTAAACAAAACTCCTTTTAGATCCTCTCTAATAATAAGGCTTTTATTCTGGTCAGTTCTGTGCTGTAAGTCCTAGATGGAGCTATTTATACCTATATTAGTCTCAAAAACCTTTGAAAATCATATCTTCTTGAAAAGAAAAGATTCAAGACATAGCTAGTCTGGGAAAGGGGCTTGGTGCAGAGTTATTTAGTAAGAAACACTCCTGACACTGAATCAAGATCAGCACAGCTGAATCACAGTGGGAGTATATCCCACTCATAAATTTCATTGGTATGAGAGCTGACTGTGTGTCTGCACTGAGCCAGGATGTCTAAACCACAGCCTTTTACTTCAGGTGCTGCTCTAGAGACCTCCACCACCAAACCCTTTTGAGTAATACAGACAAAATTCAGGCACTTTACAGCCAGGAACTTGAGAGGAAATTTTTCTAAAGCAGCTTTACGAAAACTTTATTGGGTTCCAGACTTCTGTCTCCTTTTTGGTCCCAGTGGAGGATAGCATTCTCTGAAAAAGGAATCCCAAAGCCAGGAGCAGTGCATTCCTACTCTAATGCTTGAAATTGTTAGCACTTGATAAACCACTCGATAAACACTTATAGTCTTCTTAGACTAAAGTCAATATATCCATAATAGGCTCAGATTAATCCGTATAAAGGACAGGAAAAGTACTTTATTATGTGGATTAGAAGTACTGTACAGGGAATAAATATTAGTATTGGAAATACACATCAAAACCATTGAAAAATTAACTCCCATGACATAATAAACAAAGTCCTCGCAGAAAAGGAATATTTCCTAAGTTGACAGTCCAAAGCAATGGTTATTGTTTCCTTTCCAAAGAAAGGATGACTTACTGTAAAAGATACAGAAAATTTTCTATTACACACACACAAAAAAAATCAGGCTTGTTTGTGGCTCCTGATAGAACTTCATCTCAGCTGCAAAAAAATCTTTGCATCATCAAGAGCTCTTAATATTGAAGTAGAAGCAGTTTGAAGAGAGAACTGTTGCAAAAGGCAGGTTGTCTATATGTTTGTGAGAAACTCGGAGACATTTGGGATATAGAGGACCGAAGAATCAAAATATAAAATGGAGGTAAATTAATATTTCATTATGTGCATGATATATTGCTATATTAAAAATAAATTCTACAGCAGATATATTGTATCATTCTGTGAGATTAATGAAACTCTGTGCATCTCAGTAGTATCTGATGAACACTTTAATAATTTTGATTCTACTGAGGAATTAAGTTAATTTTATGCCCATTATTTCTCTCTATATATATCTATGCCACTCTTTTTATCATTCACAGTTAAACCAAACCTGGTCAAACGTAACTATAAACTAGAGCACTGTAGATTATCCATAACTAGAAACATTTGAACTTTCTTTCACACTTGAGCAAGCCACTCATAGCCAATGGATGGGAAGTGCTCATATCCAGTCCTGGTGATCATTCAAAGTGATCTGCGTAATGATGGCCAGCTGATCCCTCGTCCTTTTACTAAACCTCTGACGTAACACAAAATCTTTAATTTAAATTCTCTGAGATGGGGAGGAAATCTGCTCTTGAATATTAATTAAGAAGATGCCACTAAGAAAAATACTTATCTATAAAGGCATATTGGTGTGGGGGTGCTTTTGCTTGTTTCTTTTCGCCATATGCAGTTATTGTGTTAGCTTTAGTTACACACAGAGACAAAGGGACACACACAGTGGGACGGGGACTGAAATAGGAAAAAACACAATGAGAACATCCATCAAGATAAAGCCAGGAAGATTTCTTGCCAATTACTGTTAGAGGTAAAACCAACTCAGCCTGGGGAAAAATACCATCAGTTGAAATAGATCTGGTAGCAGAAAGCAAAAAGACGAGTGTTTCCTCTCTCCTTTCCCAGGCTCACTGTCATTCTGCCACTCCAAACACTCCCACCTCTCTCCCATCATGACACTGCATCCCTCACTCTTTTCCTTTGCTCCAGTGAGGGCTTTCTGTGGCCTGAAGTTCTTTCAGGCACATCCCCCTGAAGCAGCATGGGCATTCTATAGGCTGCAGTCTGGAGACCTGCTCCACCATGGAATACCTCTTCTTGCTCGTAGTGCTCCCTCTTTTTGTTCCCTGCTCTTCTTTCCATACAGTGTTTTCTGCCCTTTTTAAAACATGCTTTCATAGAGGCACCTCTAGCTTTGCTGATGGGCTCAGCTTTGGCTTCCAGGAACCATTTGTGTCCAACCCTTGGCAGCCCAGTCCTCATTCCCTGCAGCTGCCCCCAGCCACACTACTGACACCTTGACGGGAACAGATATAATCAGTTGAACACCAGGGACAGATATAACCAATTGCTTTTACTAGAATGTTGCAAATTATTGTTTCTCTGGAAGGATAAATCTTGTAGGAAGTGTCTTCCATTTTAGCATTAAACACAGCCACCCTCAGCAAGTCAGAGATGGAAACTAGAGTTTCTGAAACTTTGCCAAGATAAAGGTACAAGTATTCTTTCCCTAAAGGCTGAGGACAAACATGAATTAGTTTTACATCTGGATTTCTGCAGATGAAATAAAACTGCTTTCGTGCTACACACGTATATTGAGATGTTACAGATTCTGTCACTGATGTCCTTAAACACTAAGTTCAAAAAGTTTTTTAATAATTTATTTTATAAAAGCTACAACCTTCTTAAAAGTGAGTTGAACATTCATCTGTTCAGTGGTTGGGTCTGGTGTTACGGGTAAACGAGTGACCTGGTACTTACCCTGCAAGAAATAACTGTGGATATTTAAAGAGTAACCAAAAAAAAGAAGCAGTGAAAGAATTTTGTTGACTGACGTAGTGTTAAAATCGACAATAAAAGTACTTACAGGGAAATGTTTCTATAAAGGTTTCTCCTCTAGTTTTTCCAAGATTTTGGTCTGGAGCTACAGCCATTCTAGAAGATAGTGCATGATCTCCTCTCCTGGGGGCAGGACTGCATGGTAATGGACTTTGATCGGCACTGACACATTGAGGATCAGCAGCCCTATCATTTCAGGATTTTGGTTCCAGTGCAATATTTAATTTAATTTATTTAATAAGAGCATTGCCTTGTGCTTTGAGGTTACAGTGCGGCACAGAGTTAATGTTAGGTGGGACAACAGGAGAGTAAAGAAATGATGCTGGAGTTGGAAGTCTCCTTTTGTGTTGAATTGCTGAAATAATATTGAAAACATATAACTAGTGTTTTCATTCACAGCTGGGACCAATAAAAGCCTGTGAAGAATTTCTCTAAATTATACTATCCTGTGGGGGGCCAAGGAAATGTTGTTTCTCATTTAAAATAAATAGTACCCCCTACTAACTTATTCCTAATCAGGCAAACAACAAAGGAATTAAGTAGGCCATTTCCATACATATGACTGTTTCTTTTATGAAATGTACTTCACCAGAAATTCAGAGCCAATTGATTTAGAGGAGTTCATGTTTGTACATTTTTTCAACATCGTAACAAATTCCAATGCTTCTGTTTTAAGCAATTCCATTTCTTATTGCAGCATTTAAAAATTACAATATTGAGCGCTCAACGTGTGTTCTCTTTGCATTGCAAAGCAATGAGTTTTGCCTATAAAAGAAGACAAACTGTTTTGTCAGATCCACAGTTAACAGCACATATGCCAGTGACATTGTTCATGGCATAGAAGCAATGTCACAATTTTCTGCAGAGCCAGTTGTTTTTTTCCTCTACTTTAAAATTTGTACGAGTAGCCCCAAGTCCAGAAGACTTGCTTTTAACCTAGTAAACAGCACCAGAAGTTAGAAACAGGATTTTAAAGTTGCTTCAAACCTCTGGTCATGAGAAGTTTATTTGATTGTTGATGTTTTTTTTCATCACATGCACATTAAATCATTCAAGTTAAATGTGTTCTAAAACTGTGTGAAGGGCAAACCTTTTGTAGTCTTGGTCCTAATACCTAGAAGTTCTTTCTTAGAAACTCATCATTTCCTCTGCCAGCTGAGGACATCTGACAGTGTGTTCACTTAATTCCACCTGCATATCCAACCACTGAAATACTGACAAAACTCAAAATAATAATAAAGGAAAAATTAAACCACAAAACCAAACCAACCAACCAACCAAATCAAGCAAAACCAAACAAAACCAAAGCAAAAAAACCCAGTTCATTTTTAATTTTGATAATCCTGTTAAGGTTCAAAGACATGTAAACCATCACAGGACTCTTTCCTTCCCTTTCTATTACATAATAATTTCTCAAGGAAACCTAGGTGAAAGCTTCTGAGATTTTCATAGACTAATTATCTTTTATCAGGGTACTTATGACACCTACTAGATGGGATCAAGACTGCATTGATCAGCTCATTCAATAATGGTAATGCTTGCAATTAAAATGTGTCCCTACCACTCAAACTTATTCAAATCATGTCACAGAGCCCAGCAGTACATCTCAAAGCTTTAAATAGTACTGACAATCTTTATAAGTGAGCACTAAAAATGCTTTGCAAATTTCAGCAGTTCCTTTGGTATGCCTGGGCCTACGGATGAAGGCAAGTTATAGCATGTACATGGTTCTGTAACTTCTCATTTTAAAGCAATTGCTGCGCAAAGCTTAAACTAGGCTGCAGCGATTTCTAATTAGATGAGGCTGAGCTGCAGGTATTGTGATGCTTCACTAGCCGCTTCATTCAAAGCTAACTGACACCAGGATTCATTGCACTGGAGAAGCAGTAGTCCCTCTTAAAAATAATTACATGTTTTTGTGAAACACTAGAACGGTTCTTCGCGGCGAAGCAGGTACCAGCCACATGTCACATAACTAGAGCAACATTAAATACAGGATAAGGAAAAACACCAGTTAAGTGTTTACAATATTTTCTCCTCACTCCAGGTTTCATTTCTGCCCCTCTATTCCTCCCTGCATAGTGGCTGTGTAAGTGTGTGACCTGCTCCATGATATAAAAAATAAAATCCAGGCAAATTCAATCAATTTTGTGCTAGACAGGCTCTCAGGTGGACTTCTGTCTGATCCTGTTCACTGTGCAAATGAACAAATAAATCTGGCATCTTGACAGAGGCACGGGACAAGAACTCTCAAAACAGGTTTAACTGCAACAGTTGTTTAACATATGACTGTAAAATTATGTAAAGCTACACATTTAATAAAAATCTTTATCAAGATCTTTCCAGTGAGAAATAGGTCTTTTTCTGAGATGACTTAGTTTATTTCGTAGTCTCTAACTCGTACCACTCAGTTCCATGTTTTCCTTTGTGTGTGCATTATTTCACTTATCACAGACGAATTATTTCCATGGCAGCCTTAAATAGAAATGAAATCAAGTAATTTATGAATGAGAAATCACAAACATGAGTTTGGTTCTACCATGATAATTCAAACTAATTGTGCACAGCATCTTAAAAATCTGTTTTACCGAGAGCTTGCAGCTTAACAGCAGAACTCACCCTTATTCACCTAAACTCAGACAACAGTGTTTTGAATCAAGTTCTATCCAGGAGACACTTGAATTAAAACACAAGAGATTGCACCAGAAATTGTAGACAAGGAAAAATTCCCTCAGTACATTAAACTACAAAGGCATCTACATAATCTATGTTACCGGGTATTGTGTAACACGAAAGGAAAGAAATTTTGAAGAATCTCAGCGGACATTGCAGAGAACCGATAAGGGAAGACACAGAAAAGCAACATTATAGGGAAATTAAGAAAAAAAAGGAAAACAAGGAAAAACCAGAGAAAAAAAAGGTAGAAACAGTTTAGTGAGAAAGGCTAAAAGATGTCTCATAATAGCAGGAAGGAATATGGTGGGACTATGACACACTAAAGGCCAAGGAAGGTCACTTGGTAGGTTTGTGAACTGCCATTTGTTCACCCTGTTCTTTCACTACAAGTTTCTTATAGAATGAGTCATATTACTAAAAATTCTCATTCTCAAAACAAGCAAGTAAACAAAAAAGGCACATGAACAAAAAAAAAACCATCACCAACAAAGAAAAAAGTGCTAAATGGCATCAGAAAAGTCTTCTGGAGTCTGCTGAAAAGATGCGATGTGTTCAATGTACTCCCTTATTTGCACCATACTTCAGTTCCTGTTCTGTCTAACAGACAAACGAATTCAGTTGTGCAGCTTGAAATTCACAGGGTCAGAGCTCAGCAACGAGTTTTATTCAGCACACCATCAGTGCAAATGTCAGGAGTGCTGAGAGAAAGGGAAGGGGGGAAAAAAAAAGAAATAATGAAAAAAAAAAGAGAAATGTTAAGATATATTAAAATCAATGAGAAGCACAGGGAACAAAAGAACAAAGGGGAGAAAACAGCTGGGTTTCTTTTAGTTAATGCATTCCCTCTCTTCTTTTCCTATCTCAAATTAACAGTATTTTGGTAAAAAAAATAATTAATTGAAAGAAAAATATATTTGAAGAAACATGAGAAGAAAACAAATGAAGAAAACAAAAGTGCAACAAATGAACAAAAATGGAAAGAAAATAAAGGAATAACAAGTAACTGAAGAATTTAATGAGATACTAAAATAATAAAATTAGAAAAAAACAACATTGTTTGAAAGAGATTTTTATTGCCTAAAAGTCCATTCATATCTTTGAAGAGAATGCAATTATATCACTGAAGAGATAGAACTAAACTTTGGAGAACAATAACAATGTATATTGCTTACCTGGAAAAAAAAGATTGTTTACCAAAAAAGAAAATTGCTGGAATAAATTTATGTGCATTTTCATCAGTCATCATCATCTTATCACTGTAGCATTGCCACTGACCTTTCCAAGGATGGAGTTTGCTATTGGGAACACATATTATTCCCTGAGTTTTCTGTATCCAGTCTTCTAGCTGTTGGGTTTTGAACATGTTAGACAACATTTTATAACTATTTTCAATTCAGGCAACTGTTTCTATCTCTAGTGTCTCTTCTAATTCTATTTCCGTAAAAATGTCAATATATACATTTTTTTTTTGCTTATAAATAAAAGCTGTGGTTTGTGGGTTTTTTTCCTCTTTAAATAATACTTTCAGGAAATTGCTTTCCACCAGTCTTAACATTTGCTTTTTCTTTATGCACAGAAATTGAGTTTTCAGTTGACCTTTCTGTGACAGCACAGCCCCTTAACAGACTGTCTCCTCTTTTTTTTTTCCC
>JAYRBT010000093.1:33096513-33119532 GCA_036023395.1 Myiotriccus ornatus
TTAAAAGACTGTCTCCTCTTTTTTTTTTCCCTTCCCTTTTTAGTTTGTTTTTCTATTTTGAATATGTGGCAGCAGCAAAATCCTCTCAGACTTTTGTGCCCACCATCCAGAGCCTGTGACCTCACCCAGGTACTCTATTACTTTCCACTAAGAACTATTTCCAAGAAAACAAAACTCTTCTAACTGGAATGTCTAAAATGAAACTATGTTCTTTTCAAACACATTGCTTAAAGTAAAACATTCTGAAACAGGAAAACAGATTTGCAGCTTTGTCAAAATTTGGAGTTTTGTAAGGCAGGCACAATTCTACTCCATCTTTGGAAACTTGGTCAGATTAACAGTTTTCATCATGTTTTCAGGGAACTCTCAACCAAATCTTCAGAGAGCTTATGTTTAATCTTCTCCAACTTCCTAACTCTGTAGCTCTCATGACATTAGTAATTCTTTGTTTTTCTCGTTTGTCTGGGCTTTATGTCTGTTTTTTAAACCAAGTCTTTGGATAATTAAAAAAAAATGTTTACAGAAAAGCTAAAAATTTAAAATTAAAAATAAGACTGGAAAAAATAAAGATGAGTATTTAAAAATAGTTTTAAAATATTTATTTTAAGGTTTGAACTGGTTACAGTGGTTTGGATTGAGATATCAGGTCAGTCACCCAGTTAGTACAATTTTAATAAATGTTTCAGCAAGAATTAGAAAAAAAGCTTAAAAGCACAAGGCCAAAATGATAGCTAGTAACTTGAGATACAAGTTTTCCTAGCACATCTTCAGTGAGCTTTTAGATTTCACATTCACTGTTAGTTTAGAACATTCACTTTATAACCACAAAATATGTTTTTACATTGGAAAATGCAATAAAACCCTCCAGACTTATTAGTTCAATAAGTCATTAATTTTCTAAATACTAAAAATTTCTGTAGGCTCGTGTTTCATTGCACAGAAGAGAAAATGCAAGTTCCATATTAATTGTAATTTTCAAGAAATACTATCAGTGATATTTTTGAAGTAGAAAAGAAAGTACACATATGTCATTCAAAGAATACAGTAATTATCCTATAAATAATAATTATAAATATTAATGTATTACACTTCACTGTTATTTCCCACTTTTTTCTCTAAATACTTAACAATTTTTTTATTTTTCTTAATTATTTTCTAATTTCAACCAGTATTCTGCTGATTTATAGAAGTCTTCCTGAAATATTAAATTTCATATCTATAAAGAAGGCTTCTTGTTTGAGCTCACTTTTATACTTACTTACATCTTTGTAGGAATAAGTCACCAGCATTAATTACAATTTTTTTTAATATGTACCTCCCTGTTAATAGATAAATATTTAGCATGTAAATGTATGAAAGGAATAGTTTCAAAAACTGGTGATCACCCAAGTCTTCTTACTGAGTTCCCTAATAAATATTTGGTTCATCATTTTTCTAAAAGCAAGAAAATGACTGAAAAAAATAGCTTTAGAAAAGAATTTTTCTTTAAAAAATGATTAATACTAGCTTTATAGGCTTTAAAAATTATGCAGGAAAATTGATGATGTCAATCCTTTCCTTCTGGAAAGGAATTACTTATCTATTTCTATAACTTTAAATTTAACACCTTTTTCAAACTCTACTCTTTTTTCTCAGTCTTAGAATCACTAAGTTCAAGTGGAAGTTCATGAAAATTGTTTTATTTATGCTGATTATACATTATAGATTACATTTTGAAGTAACGGATTTCTCATTTCTTACTTATGTGTCTTGCTGAAATGTCTGATACCTGGATATCTGGAGGTGTTATTCTATTTGGGAGACCACCCTTCTTCTTACATGTTCATAGAGTGACTTTAATTCTTTCTTTTCAATGGACTTTTACTTTTCAAGTAGATGCAAAGGCTGATGCTGCCTCTGTCTGTTTACTTGACGTTACCAGTCAACCCCGAACAATCAAATCACAAACAATATAGGTCAGTGTTTCTACTCGAAATGTTAAAAACCACTTAAAGTTGCACCTGACACAAGAGGTTTCCTCAAAAATTAAAACACAGTAAATTATTTAACACTTAAAAAGTCAGTGAAAACATAATAATAATTACTTTTGCTGTGCCAGGTGTACTCTAATTAACAGACATGTAAAACTTCTCTTAACCTTATAGTAAAACTACAGAATGTCCCTCCAAAAAAACACTTCTACAAAGCTGACTTCCATTTCTTACAAATTTCAGTTAAACCTCCCATGGCAATGGAAATTAAGAAAAATCTCAATTTTTTGAAAAATACCTTTCAGTTTACTATGTTTTATACTGGAGGGAAAGACAATTTTTTATATTAATAACACAAAAAAGAAAAGCAGCCTGTTTGTATTAATAGTTGCCAACATTTTTAGAAGTTGTAGGTTGCTATTACCTGAATCCTCATCAGGAATCCAGTCAGGTATTCCTACACTTTAGAGTAATGTGGCTTGAAAGTTAAAGACATTGTTACTCTGAAAAACAAAACAAAACAAAAAAAAGCTCTTTAAACATGCAAAATATAAACTATTAAAGCAATCCTAAGGATTGTATAGAATCTTGGCTAATAGGCAGATATATGGCTAAATATAGTACTAGACTAAATATAATATCAGGTTGGAAGGTTCATCTGTAGGCCAACTCTGGCTCAGGGCCTGTTCTTCATCAATAAAGAAACTATATGGGAATTATTTGAATAAATTCCACTACTCTGTTCCTTGTGAACTTTCTGAAGTATCAAAAAGAGAAGATAGAAAAAATACTTTTTGCAGAGTTCTGCAGTTGTAGAGTACAGTATAGTTATTTTGCATATGAATCCTCCCTGAAATATGACAACAGTTCAGTCAACTGAAACTAAAATTAAATTTAAAAAGGAGGTATTTGAGATATATAATGAAACAAGTATTACATTAATATGTATTATTTAATATTTGTCACACATTTAGTTAATTATTTAGCCTCATTTTTGTTCAGACAGGTATGCCAATGAAGGAAGTTTCATAAGAAACCAGGAATATTAATAAATAACATATTGTAATTAATAAATTATCAGGAAATTGAATATGAAGGGAAAAGTATGAATATTTCATGGTTTATAAAGAAAAAGAACCAAGAGAGATATATGATTCCAAGTTCTTGGTCATATTTGAATTAAATTTCAGACATATTCTGCACTGAATTAGGCACAGGGATGGAAAATCCTCAGGCTGGCAAGATGTTGTGTCCAGCTGTATCTATTGTTTGCACTTTCCCAGGGAAGCTATTTTCAGAAAAGAGCTAAACAGAAACAGCAATCATTGTGGGAAGTGCTACCTGTCTTCCAAACAGGGTAAAATGTTAGTCAAAAGTATAAAAAAGCAATAATACAAGCCATGATTGTGTTAAATGGACTATTTCTGCTACATGCTAATGTAAAACCTCTGTTGTATATGTATAGATGAGAAGTAAAAATGTTGTGTAGTACATTTCCTTGCATATTATAAAGAAATACATGGCTATCTCCCACAACTATATAATTTCATAATTTCACCTCAGCAAATGAGCTGTTCAGATATCTTGTCTTTCAGGTCTCAGAATTAAAGAGACACAGTCATTATTGGTAAGAATGATTTGTTCGACCCATTTTCAAATTCAGAGTTCTGCCTCTCAAATCACAGAGCAAAGTATCCAAACCATTTGCTTTGGATCAGTTAGTAATAGCCTAGGCTTCAATCCCACACAACTTTCCTTCTGTGCTTAAATCAATTGAGTACATAGCCCATAAAGGTGGGAGTTTGTGGAAGGTTTAAACACTGCCCAGTTTGCAGTATAGACTGTAAGTATTCTACACTTTTCTCTACTGAGTCATTTTGTAAGGTGTATTTGTTAATATCAACCCAAACAATTTACAGAGGAGTCCATGGATATTAAAAAATTACATGGGAAACCTGCAGCCTGTGACTTTTCCAGTTCTTGCCTTGGGTTGAAGGCAATAACAAAAGCAAGAGCTAGAAATGGAGGTTTGTGCTGAACAAAAAACCTGAAATCTCCATCCATTTCCCCCGTTGAATACTTAATAAGTAGCAGTAGGAAGTGTAAAAAACTGGGGTTGTTTTTTTATCTTGTTTGTTGGAGTAACAGAACTAGATGGAAAGACTCTTAATTGCTTCATTCTTTCAGTACAAAAACTGTGCTATATAGTATTTACAGCTACTAGGAACTGATATTTCACCAATTAATACAATTTGTGCTCTCTGCTTCTTATATTTCATAACAGACTTAAGTTGAAACTTGTATTAAATAAAAATTATAGGTTTACAGTAAACTTATTGTTATGGGTTTTGACATTGATTCTTCAAGGAAAGTAACTCTGTGTTATCTTACAATATCTTTAGATACGTAGGTACAATTGCAGTAGTACCTAGGCACCTAAAGCCATTATCCTCTTAGTTAATGTCTTTTCTTTCAGTATGTATATTTTCAGCTGTCTCAAGGAAATAAATTATTTAAATGGCAGAAGAAGAATTATGTCCTGAAAAGTATTTTTGAGAAGTGAAACAAAGTTTATCCTAAAAAAGTCTTTAGAAAATTTACTACTGTTTACTACTAAGAAGTGACCAGTAAAATTTTACTAATGGTTGGTTAAAAAAAAACAAAGCTGTCAGAACAAAGCCTGTAACAATTTGATCTGAAAAAAATGTTTCTAAATGATAAATATGTCTACAGAAGTGTTACATCAATCACTGAAGAAATAACAAGTTTAAAAATTAATCTTATTCTTCTAAATAAATAATTTCAGGTTACTTTTGCCTTTTAAAATTTGCAGACAATTATGTAATTCTGTAACTTTCACTTTGTTCTGTACTCATGTTTTTATGTGTTTTGTGTTCTGAAAAACCATAAATCTTTCACCAGAAAACAAGGCCTCAAATCATTCTTATTTTGCAGTTTTTAGTGCACATTGATATTCCTGGCATGTTTTTCTAGCAACTGTGTTACACAACGAAAATTCAAAAAGAATCTTTCAAAATAAGTTCTGTCTCTTTCACAACGGTTCATTGGAAGCTCAGGAACAATTTCCTACCAAATTAAGCATTTGGCAAACACAGCACCATCTAGACAATTATCCTGAGCTACTATTTAAAAACTTCTTTAGAGACGTTTGAATAGAATACTGACAGGTAGACCACCACAAAGAGAAGAACATGATAATCATATTATCATCATTCCGAATTCATCTCGTACCTGACCTCTTTTTGGACAGTAATTATTAAAAAAATAATTGGATCTGCCAAGGGCTTTCCAATTAAACAGTTTACTGTCAGAAAATGCTGATTAAGTGAAATCAAAACCTTCTTCACAAAGGGAGAATTTTTCACCACAGTGAGACTGGAAAAGGTATAATGGGATGGTTTGGCCTTGAAGGGACCATAAAATCTTCAGCTCCAGCCCCTCAGTTTTCTGTCCGTAGCTCTTTGTAGCTCAAGTGCTGCAAGTCTAACATTGAGAAGGTGGCAGAAGAGATATGAAAGCCCCTACTACCATGAGATATAAATATTTAGATATCATCTTTTGTTTTGTTTGAGCTTAGTGGTGGTCTTGGAATAGCTTATGCTTCATCAAGTATTAGGCAGAATCAGTAAACACAATCAGCAATTAGGGTAGAAAAGAAGCTCAACTGAAAACATCAACTAAGCAGTAATGGTAATAAATAAAGAGTCAAAAGCTACAGTATTTTGAATGTCTTGAACCACAGCAAGAGCTTATGTGAAAGGAAACCTCTAAGAGACAAATAATGCAAATATAGAAAGAACATTCTACCAAAAGAAACACCAATCAATCGGGAAGTCTTTTAGTACTTACAATATTAGTTCTACAGATCACAGCTCTTCTGTTAAATAAACACTGAAGTTGACTGGAGGGTGATTATAAACCCCATTCAAGGCAATAAAAATAACTGATATTTATGAAAAAATGTAAATAACTGTTGGAAGTACCCCACAAGACATTTATTTACGGTGCAGAAAAACCTCTGAAGAAAAGGAAAACTGAAGAAAAGACAGCTTTGGAATGCAGTTAAACTACTGGACAACAGATAACTTCCTACCTCAGAGACTGCTTTTCATGTAATAAAAGTGTTATGTTTATTCAATCTGTTAACAATGTCGTTAGAAAAAAAGTATTACTTTATATGTAATCTGCAGTTTCAACTATTGTTAGCCCTATTCCTATTCTTTGATTGTAACCCCTCTGCCTACTGGCTCCTGATAGTTAAAATTTATAGCTTTTCCCCCTTTTTGTATCTCTCCTTACCCATATTTGGATGTGTTTAGCTCAGTTTCTCCATTTATAGACATTCCGTTGCATGAACTCCCTTAATTCCTCCCAAATTCCACACATTCCATGACCTACCACATAAAGGCTAGCTTACCCTTCAGTAAAAAACTCCATTTTGCCTTCACATTTCTCCTTATAGGTTCAGTATTAACAAACAAAATAAGATGGAAGATAAACATAAGCATTTTTTTATCTAAATCAACACTTGTTCTTCCTTTTTTGCTGGAATTTTCTCCCCTGAACCTCAAAGACCAAAACCTAAGGTCTGAGTGAGTCACAGCAATTAATCTGAAACAAAACCTTGCTTTTCCTCTACCCTTCTTGTTTGTAGGGACAGCAACGCTCTCCTCTCAGGCCTTATTTCATCAGTAGTAATAAGTGACTAAGGAAAACAAAATATTTGGTGTTTAAAATAAAGCATAAGAAATAAAAGCAAACAAACAGGTAATTTCTTAAAATTTCTAGAGTCAGTAACTGCCATAAAAAGGGCCAAATGATGCCATCCTAACTAATATTTACACAGGAAAACATTGCCATGTTTTACTAGAGATTTTATCAGAGAGGGAGAAGGAAAAAGAAAAAAAGAAGCAATTTACTCTTTTCTTACCCAAAAAAAACAAATTAAGACACACCCAACCGACAAAGGATTCCCACCCTGTACACACCTGTTTGTTTTTCTAAATCCTGAGAAACTTACATGAGGCTGGACTTTTGCAAGTATTTCTAAGCCAGTCATGATATATAGCCATTCATACAGCAGGGCTAATGACAGTGTTGAGATTCGCCTTTCCGTTCCTTTCCTTGACATCCATACCTCACACAGCCCAGGAAAACAGGAAGGGCAGGAGCTATCTACCTTCAGAATTTTTGCATATGATCCCTGTCACTGGAATGGTAGGAAACGAAATGGTTTTGTGATGAAATTGAAACGAGCTGCAGTGACGCTGCGGAGCTCTGACAGCAAATCTAGCTGCTAATGTCGCAGGGGTACACCGTGTGCTGCTTGAGCCCAGTGCCGTTCCAGCCCTCAGCAGTGGTTTGACTGTGATCACACACGATGTTGACACAAACTGGATAATGCTGGCAGAGCCTGAGACTTAACATCGGATCCCGGAGTAGCAGAACAAGCTAGAGCTGCTGTGGAATTAGTGGATACAGCACTGCAAGGTTGGTCTACAGTTGGTAGATGGAGAGTGTGATCCTGACACGTAGTAAAGTTATGATTTAAAAAAACAAGAATTTTATTTGGTTTTAATCAAATCCCTTCCTGATCAAAACTGTCAGGATAAATGTCTCGTCAGAAAAAAATTCTGCCTCTCTCTCTCACTTCCCCCTTCTGTTTTCTGGAAACAGCAATTTCAGAACTTCTAAGTGTGGGTGGAGAGGGAGAGTTGATCACTAAAGCAAATTCCTTAGCAGCAACCAGCCTGAAGAAAATTTGCACCAGTGTTGTTTATGTTATTTCAAATTGAAATTCAAAAAGTGAAGGTAGCATTACACTCCCTTCAGAGCCATTCATGCCTTTCAAAAAAGCAACATAATTTCTTTTCTCCAAAAGCATGCTGTTTTCCTTCCTTAGTAATAAGCCTGCCCATTTCTTCCTACTCTGTAACTCACTAATTTTAACCACTAAGTCTTTTAACCCCATATACTGTCCAGTCACTTGGTTCTTACTGTTGCAGATTTAGATTGGATCAAGGAGAGCTCTAATTATGATAAGGATTTTCCCTGCTAACACTTTGCAGCTTTCAGCTCAAGGTCAGAAGCTTATATCAGTTGTAGCATTAAAGTCAAAGAGCAGAAAAGAACCTTGAAATGTCATCTAGCCAGTGGTCTTGACACAGAAGAGGGACGGCAAAAGACCAGTGTCATTCACGACAGTCTGTCTATCCCCTCCTGAGAAACTTTCAGCAATGAAGATTCAACAGGACCCACAGGTGAACTATTGCAATGCTTAGCAGTCCTCTCTATTAGTACATTTTTCCTAATGTCTAACCTAAAATCTCCCTTGCTGAAATTCAAGCCAATTACTTCTTGTTTTATCTACACTGGACATGGAGAACTGATTATTTTCTCTCTCTTTGAAGAATGCTTTTATAATTTTTAAGACTCTTATCAGGGCTGTTCTTCAATTGCTTCTGTTCCAAACTGAAAATCTTCAATTAATTCACTCTTCTGGAATTAGATCTCTAATTGCTGTTGATCTCCTCCTGGACTTTTGTCAGCAGATCAATGTGTTGTTGATCAGCACTGGAGAACAATCCTTTAAAACTGTATTGCTTGGTGTCACCCCCAACAATACAATACACACGCCTTTTACTAAAATTCCCCTTCACTGGCGGAAATTAAAATGTAACAGGTCTTAAAGAAACATATTGCTACACTGGTGATTTGGAAAGGAACTTTTTCTTTCCAGTTGTAGTTTATCAGCATTCAGACATTAAAAACCAAATCAAGAAGCTATTTTTCAAAGGTTTATAAGTGCTTATAGGATAACCTGAATTAAAATAGGTTGACCAACTGATTAGATTTTCCTTGATGATACACGGTTTTCCAGTCATTATCTTACTGAGGAAGTTAATATCACAATTTCTCTCCAAAAGACTTCTCATATAACCTGTTGTTCGTACTACAAAAGGTAAAGCTCTGCAGTAAACATCATTGATTTTAAATCATTCAGTAATGGTGTTTTCCATCACAGTTTAAAGCCTAAAAGTTGTAGAATTCTTTCCAGATAGCAACACTGAATCTAAACTGTAACGTTACAAGATCCTTTAGTGTGAAAGGTAATCAAAGAAAATAGAAATTAGCTGCCACAAGTAAAGTGGAACAGAGAAGAAAGAGAGTACAGTTGCTCCATTTGGAAAAATCCAAGACAAATCTGCCTCCATGTCAGAGGAAGAACCAAGCTACAGACTTGGGAAGAGTGGATGGAAAGCTGCCTGGCGGGAAAGGACCCGGGTGTGCTGGTTGACAGCAGCTGAACGTGAGCCAGCAGTGAGCCCAGGGGGCCAAGAACGCCGGCGGCATCCTTGCTTGTCTCAGGAATAGTGTTCAGTTCTGGGCCCCTCACCACAAGAAAGACCTTGAGGTGCTGGAGCGTGTTGGAGAAGGGCAATTGGTGCCAAGGAAGGGTCTGGAGCACAGGTCTGATGAGGAGCAGCTGAGGGAGCTGGGGGTGTTTAGCCTGGAAAAAAAGCTAAAGATGGCTGAGAAGAGACCTTATTGCTCTCTACACCTCCCTGAAAGGAACTTGTAGCCAGGTGGGGGTCGAGCTCTTCTCCCAGGGAACAGAAAAGTCTCCAGGTAAGGGACAGAAAGAGAAGAAACGCTCTCAGGTTGCACCAGGGCAGGCTGAGATTGGATGTTAGGAAATGTTTCTTCACACAAGCATTTGTCAAGCACTGGAATAGGCTGCCCATGGCAGGGGTGCAGTCATCATGCCTGCAGTTGTTTGAAAGGCATGTAGATGTGTCACTTAGGGACATGGTTTAGTGGTGAACTTGTCAGTGCTTGGTTAGTGGTTTGACTCCGTAATTATTATAACGGTCTTTGACAACCTCAATAATTCTATGATTTTATGATTCTAATGCACACAAACAACTTCAGAGGCTGGTGTCAAGGGCCAAACTTTTCAGTGGTGCCCAGCAACAGAGCAAAGGACAATGATCACAGACTGAAAGACAGGAAGTTCCATCTGTGTATGAGGAAAACCTTCTTCAGTTTGAGGTTAACATAGTACTGGAACAAGCTGCACAGACAAGTTGTGGAGTCTCCTTCTGTGGATATTTTTCAGAACTCACCTGGACCCAATTCTGAGCAACCTGCTCCAGGTGAACCTGCTTTAACAGGGCAGTTGGATTAGATGATGTCCAGAGGTCCCTTCCCCTCTCAACCACGATGCGGGAAGGGAAGAAGATAAAAGGAAGATCAGAATATCACTTGCAATAAAATAAAAGCAAAAAGGCAGGTGCATCTTTCTCCTTGGTCATATAGCTCAGTTCCCTTAAGCTTTGTATGTGGTGTCACTCCGGTGTGGGGTGAAATATGCAGCCTACCCCACTAATCATTATTACTTAGAAAGCAGCATAAGTTGAATACAGCTAAGACTACACTGCTGTGCAGCAGGAAACACACTGCCTGGTTTCCTTGGTGATTTCTTCCATGTCAGCAACAGAATATTTCTTAATTAAATTAACATTAAAAAAGGATTTACTTTTGTCATTCCTTGTCAGCAAAAGGCAAAGTGCACCAATACGAACAGAACTACTCTTAAATTATGAATACCCCCCCAAGAAAAGAATTTTGTTTCAAAAATACTGATGCTGGAGTTTATAAAACATATATATATATATCAATATTTGAAAGATCTGTTATATTATTTAATCAGGAAATATCTGACAAAATCAGTTAATTGTTAAAACATAATACTATGCAAATGAATAAAAAAATATTCCATCTCATTATCTTCATGTTGATAATGTACCTTAGCTAGTGTCAATTGGCTGCTGCATTAATTTTTAGAAATCAGCTACTTATACATAGATTAAAAACTAGATATCATTAAAGAACACACAGATTTTTAGCTTCAGGCAAGCTCTTTTCATTTTAATGGCTTTAAAATGTTACTTTTAGCAATTCATATTACAGCCTACAGAGAAACTGTAGCTTAATGACATCATAATAAGATTAATTATCTTTTTGAAACATCTGCAAATAAATCCATGCAGATATGTTTTAAAATATCACAAATTCTGTCACAAAGTACCTCTGAAAGTGATGTGCTTCACCTAAGGATTTTCAAGAAATTAATAGATACTCCAGGGCTAACACTTCTTTCTAGATAAACATCAGTGAATTATTTCATTCAAAATGGTTCCCTGCTGACGCAAATAGATCTCTGTAGAACCCTGTCTGGGAAAATGCTGTAAAAATATTTCTCCTTGTTGTGACTGAAATACGATTACTACAAAAGAATCACCAAAATAAAACAAAGTTGATTTATCAATAACTGGTTTTTAATTATTTTTCATGCACATACTCAGACACTGGAGATGGGCACAATGTTTGATAGCTGTTGTCTCTTGTGAAAAATACTACTCTCAGTTTTCCAGAGCTACTGTTTATAAGGAATTGAATGATTTAGGTTCACTGCCTGCATCTGTTAAACCTAACCAGCATTTCCTTTCTCTGCTTATACAGTGGCTCTGTAGAGACATTCTAAATCACAGATTAAAAATTAAAAAAAAAAAAATCTAATTAATAAACACTTTAGATTGAATGATTCAATGTGATACTAAAGGTGCAGGGAAAAAATAGAAAATCCTTTCCTGATTAAGTCATATCTTCTTAATTTTAGCAGAAATCTAGGTCATTTATGATTAGGCATGTTTCAGGAAGCAGCTGCTGCAAAGACCCCAAAAAGAAAATTACACTTTAAAAAAGAAGCAAGACCTGACTTTGAAACAGAACCTTCTGGAAACAGAATGCATAATAATGTTCGTTCTTTCTTACCTCATCACTTGAAATTGTCATGTCAACAACACATTTTCAACATTCATATTGGACATTGTCACCTCAATTTAAAATATTATTATGATTGAGCACTTTTACTTTTGGAGAACATGTTTCAAGTATACTTTAAAAATTTAATTTTGGTATCTCAATTTTCAAAATAAAAGGATCGAAAATTTCTTTTTAATGCTTGAGGTTGTTCCACAAGCATTAATATTCAATTTTTGAGGCATTTTGAGCACCATCTAGATTAAAATTTTGCTTATCCTCCATTGTATTAGCATTGGAAACATCTGGATTTTATTCTTCCCTTTCCCTTTGTCCCAGAAGGTGTTTTCTAAGTCCAACTTACAGGAAGATGAAAGTGGGATCTCCTAATTACTGAAGAATTTCTCTTCTTATAGAATAAACCATGCAGAAATATGAAAAATCATGCCACTTTATTTAATCATTAACAATATGAAATAAATGCATATTATTTCTAATATCTCGGAATAAAAATCTCTCTGTTGCTTAGAGCATCTTTCTTCCCCCTGTTAATGTAATCAGTTTTAATTGCACTTTCTATGATAGTAGAGAACCCCTACACCTCGAGTAAATTTAGAGAGATTTTATACTCAAGGTGGTAGGCACGTGATGTTCAGGCCAGTTTACAACACTGGCACGGTCTTATACACATATATATACACACATTTTTGCTTAACAACCTTCTCTCCTTTGCGATCACATATTTAATTTCTCTGTGATGTGTCTCTACTTCAGCAAACTGGGGCATGCATTGCAAACAAGAATAGATCTTTAAATTTAAAATAAAAGTACAGCGAACTTATCCAAGTAGTATATAACTATTGATACTTGTGTCAAGTTGTTTTATGTGCCCTGGGATTCCTGATAAGACAGTTGAATGCAACGAGGACGGAAGGGAGGTTAATCTCAATATTTATTCCTCCTAAGAATTCATGCCTTCCTCTACTTGGCAAAGGGCAAAGAGCATCATTTTAAGCATCAACCAATTCAGAGTTGTTGGCTACACAGAAATCAGAAAACATAACAGAACACTAAACCCCCAAAGCAAAGTAATATCTTGCTCCATAAGCAAATACAACACTATATAATTCCAGTGAAATGCTGCAATTCAATTAAAAGAGTTGATTATATTCTCATTAATGGGGGTATAGATCTGAGATTAAAGAAATAAAGTTTGAGACAGGAAAGGCTGGGTAAAGGAGATCAAGCTTGATACAGTGAGACAAAATAATCAGTCTGTAGCTGACATATCTGCAGTTAAGGCTGATACTGATTTCACTCAAAATAGTACAGTGGTATTCAGTTCTGACAATATCTGTACAAAGTAAAGCTATATCTTAATTTCTGCTGCTCATAGACAGCACTTAAGAATTACATTCTACTGAAGATAAAGTATGTGAATAAACTTGTCTCAGAATTTTGTTTTGTCTTTTAATGATAATACTTGACAGGGAGGAGGTAAACTACTACTCAACCTAGAAATCACCTCTGGATCAATTCAGCTTTGGCTGACACCTCAGATAATTCTGAAATCACTGAGAAAGCCTGGAAACGTGTCTCAGCTGGATAAAGTTCAAATTCAAAAAGGGAGGAAGAAGAATTCCAAAGAACATTCAATCCAAACAACAAAACTGAATCAGGTAAAGGTGATAAAATTACACAGAAAACGTAAAACGATGGGGTCTGACTAGAGAAATTCCAGGAGACAGTTTAATCAGGCAGCCATACAGCATTTAGGGGCAGAACTAGAGTAAAGTGGGCCCCCATGTGATAATATTTAACAGAAGAACCTTTCTGAAAATGCAGTCCAAGGAAAGAGTTCAGGAAAATTCAGCAGTAATAATAGCAATGCTGCCAGATAAAAGAGAAGATGAATGCTACAAAAATTATGCAAGCTATTCTTGAAATGTGAGAGAGAAAATAATAATATTCATAAGATATCATATAGTGTGAGGCCAAAGGAGAAAAGGTAGGAAGGAATGTCAGAAAGCAATACTTGTATTGAATCCTAGATGCTTCAACCAAAGATGAAATCAGTTACTTTTCATCTGGGTATGCGAAGTCTTAAGAAGAGAGCAGATTACTGAGAAATCAAATGGGAAAACTTGAAAATTTGAATCTCAAAACACAGCTGAACACTTCAGTTCCTGTACTCTGCTAAAGAAGATGGAAGCTCCTTGAAAGATAATTTTAAAAACCTATCTAAAGGGAGATGTATCTGAACTCACTCATCCTCTTAATATTAAAAAATACTCTTATCCAGGATCTAGAGCCCACTCCTAAATAGAAATATCATATCGGCACATTTGAAAACACTATGAGAAGGATAAAGTTCTTTTTTATTATTATTTTTGTGGAAGAAGCACACAAAAGATGGGAGTAATGATTGTTTTCTTTTTCAGCATGATACAGATTCCCAAAACCCATCTTCAGCTCCCACATTTAAAAGGAAATTCCATCTCTCAGAAATACACTTGGACAATATTTTATTAACACTGCAAGATTTTTCCCTGCGGAGAATCACCAGTGCAAGTGAATGTTCTAGCCTTCGGGTTCAAAGCTGGAGCGTTTGTACAAAAATCTGGTTTATAACACAGCGCCTTTTTCCACAATGCCATTGTCTTCCCAACTAGTTTTCCCTAGTTCACTTTTCTCAGGGATTTTTGAGGAGGAGCCCTAGAGATAATTAATCCCATGCACTAATGAGCAGTTACTAAAGAGCAGGAGAGGAAAGGTAGCCTCTATTTCAAACCTGAGCTGTCAGGTTGGCTGACAGCATAGCTCCACTGATTGCTTGCTGTCCTCTGCTTCAGACCCAGCAGTATCAGAACACCTGGAAAGGATGGTTCCCTGTTGTCTACCCTGTGTTTGGTTGGGCAGATAAGCCAAGACAATGTCGTCATTCTGGGATACCACGTGTGAAATCAGTTTCAAGAGAGATCCTTAGACAGGCTGCAGATCCTTGGGAATCTCTGCCTCTCTTTCAGCCTGCACTATTCTTAGAACAGTAATTTCGGGGAAAGTCAGTCAACTTTGTAAGCCTGGAGTAATGAGAAGGCTCCGTGCCACGTGTGGCAGGTTGGCCTTGGCTGGCTGACAGAGGGCTGCCAAAACACTCCCTTCCTCCATCCCCTCAACAGGACTTGAGGACGAAACAAGACAGAAAAGCTTACTGGTTGAGGAGAAGATAAGGAAATCAGTCACAGGCAAAACAGACTTTGCCTGGGGAAATTAAGTAGCAATTAGAGTAGGGTGGTGAGAAGCAAAGAGAAAAACTAAAGCACCTTTTATCCCAGCCTTTGTTCCCAGTTCTCCTACCTGCCCTGCTCTGAGTAACACAGAGGGGTGGGGAGTGGGTCTGCTCAGTCTCTTAACAGGTCCTCTCTGCTGCTGCTTCCTCCTCACACTTCTCCCCAGCTCCAGCACTGGATCCTTGATGAGACGTACAGTCCTTGAGGAACAGATTACTCAGTGTGGGTTCTCCCCAGGCTGCATTTCCTGCCAGAAGCCCTGCTGCAACTTGTACATACTACCCCTCATCACTCCACCACAATTACAACAGGAATTCTCCCCAGTAATTCTGCTCTCCAGAAAAGTTCAGTCCGTGTTTTGCATGTTAACTCTACAAATTACTGTTCTGATCTGGAATTCCTTAACTTTCCCTTGTTGGGCACCAGCTGCTCACCAAGCTGCTCTATCACTCTCCCTGGTCAGTAGGAGAAGAGGAAGAAATATAACAAAAAGGTCATGGATTAAGATCAGGACAGGGAACTCACTCAGCAATTATCATAACGAGAGAAACAGACTCAACCAGAGGAATATATTTCAATTTGTTGCAATTAGACAAAGTAGGATAATGGAAAATAAGAAGAAATCCAAAAATACCTTCTTTTCAACCCTCTATTTTTCCCAGGTTCAGCTTCACCCCCAAATCTTCTACCTCTTTACAACTGAGCAGTGCAGGAGTATGGGAAACAGGACTTTTGGTGTGTTCATAACACTTTGCCTCTGATGCTTCATCCTCCTCAAACTCTTCCCCTGTTCCATCTTGGATCACTTCCAGGGGACAAAGTCCTTTATGAACTTCCCCAGCGTGGTCCTTTCTGTGGAGTGCAGTTCTGCACAGACTTCCCCAGCAGCGTGGGTCCCCTCCACGAGGCTCAGTCCTTCAGGAACAGGTGGCTTCAGTGTGGGATTCTTCTGTGGACTGCAGCTCCTGCCAGGATACCTGCTGCAGCACGGGCTTCTCTCTCCGTAGGGCCACAGATCCTGGCAGGAGCCTGTTCCCTGCATGAGCTCTGCACGGGGTCTCAGCCTTCCTCTGGGAATCCCTGCTTGGCATGGGGTCCTCCTCTGGCTGCAGGTGGATATCTGCTCCACTTGGACCCACATGGGATTCAGTAGGTCCACTGGAGCCTGACATGGAGAAGACTGGTGTCTTCTCATGGAGGCCAACCCTGCAGCACCCCACCAACACATGAAAACCTTTCCAATTAACCCAAATACACCACATGAACTGGCTGTTTCCTAGCTGTTGTACCAAACCTCCATAACAGTAACATTATACTACAGTAAATATTATGGAACTGTGGTTCCATTAGCCCTCATGGAAGTTATACAGCTCAGTTTTTCACAGACACCTGTGAAAGAGCAAGATTCTTTTGTGCAATGGTTCATAATGCAAATTTACATATCGTGGCTTCAAAATAACAAATACATTACAATTTTAAAAATCACAAAATGCATTGCAAAAATATTTAAATTTTGTATTTTAGGTGAAACTATTGATCAGTTAATGACCTTATCACTAAACACAGTGTTTAACTGAGTTTTCAAATAGCAGCAGTAGAGCAGATTCTTCAAAATCAATCCAATGGATTCCTGTTTATACTACTGCACAGTTTTACAGTGAGTTCCTCTTATCAAGTAGATTAGATGCATTTGGCATCCAAATACACATGACAAATGCACAGAGTTAGAAAACTCCTGCACACTGTAAATACTGAGCTGGAAATTCTATCTGGCTTTGCTTGTTTTGTCTTGACTGTGCTCAAGTGGTCCTATCAGATGGCATAATGTACTAGCAAGCTTTTGACAACAAGTGGTGGTAAAGCTTGTGCTGCTTTTGACAAGTGGTCTGAGGCCATTCCTGAACATAACACGATAAGGCTTTAGAGATGAGTGCAACCAGTGATGGCAGGAACAAAATAATAAATGCTGCTGTACAAATGTCCTACGCACACCTATACACCCCTACCTGACATTTAGCACACAACACGAAATGCACATTGAAAATTAATTTCCCTGAGATGGAATAAATAAATAAATAAATCCTTATTATCATCTCACCGTGTTTAAGACAGCTAAATACTGGACTTCTCTTTTCAGATACTGCTTTTTATTGAACCATTTCATGTATTTCAATAGCTGTACTTTCTTCCTGAAGTGATTGCTAGCACTTACAGATTTACCAGATATACTGCACTAAAAGCCAAGGAAGATTTTCACATATGAAATAAAAAAGGTTAGGATGTAATCCCTTACTAACTACTCTTTTGGTGGATATAACTATAGCTTTGACCATTCTGGTAATTAAAAATTTTAAAAGTTCATAGTTATAACCATATTCTGCAACCTCTTCTTTGCAAATCAATGCTATCACTCTCTATGAAATTGATAGAGTTAGTTGATTACTGTCCTACTCCTATTCCTGTCATTATCCATGTGAGGAGCTTAAAAAAGGAAGAGATCTGATCTCACATGATACAGCAGAGGTTTTATCAACAAGGCTGAAAGAACTAGAACATTTCTTAAAGCTGAGGATGCCCTTAGTGAACTGGGCTTAGAGAGCACCTTAAATGTGAATCACCATTTGAAAATTAAAAGAAAGTGTTTATTCACACACAATGTTAAAGTGACTTAAGCAATTTAAAGATCTTTCCTTCCCTTGCCAATTTAAGCTCTACTCTGGAAAAATGTTCTGAAGATGACAGGGATTGGCAAACAGAAAGCAGAAAGTAAAATATCCCAAGTAAATGTTCTTTGCTTCTGGGATTGTATTTAGGATTTTTGTTATGTTCAAAAGACTTGGTGCAATGATTTGTAAAGGAATCTTGCAGACCTACGTCTTAAGAAAGTCAGTGGTAATAGTGTAGCTGTCTTTAATGCAGCATTTTGAAAATTCTTCTCCAAATAAACAACATTTATTATATTCTTTACAGATAAGCTAATTAATTAATACTCTGATCCAGTATTTCCTTCTGCTATTAAAACCCTGACATTTTCAAAAGTGCTAAAGGTTTGAGTTCAAAAATTAATCATCACCAGATCCTTGAAGAAGACTTGGTTTTGTTTTATCTCCATTAGCCACTATTATCTGACCATTTCTCTTGACTAGTTCTGCCCATGCTCTCCTGGGTCAAGTTCATACACACACACACCTCTCCCCCAAAAAATTAGCTCTGACAAACTATTGTTGGTGAAAACTGAGCAGTTAAGAAATAATGTTATTTCTTAAAATGCCAACAAGTGAATTTATTGTTTTTCTTTAAAATATCATAAGACTCAAATATCTTCTTAAAAATATGTATTTAAAAAGTTTGGTTTATGGAAAAAAAAAGTAATTATCCTATGTGCTGTATTAGTTTGAAAGGCTTTTAAAATTTTTATTGTAGTTCTCCTCTCCCCCCCACCCCGTAAGCATGCACAGTTTAGATATTCATTGTCAGATTATTTGAAGTCGTGAAAGACACGCTAAAAACATATTTTCAAATGAAATACTGAAGAAATATCTACAAAACACCAATTTTATTGTGGTGTATTTTTTTTTACACCTATTACAAAGTAATTGCTTATCTTAAAAGCCTATTTTACAAAACTATTACCATGATCATAGATTTCAGCCTCGTAGAACAATCCCATTTTTTAACCATAATAATATAAACAGTCAAAATGGGTAATAATGGTGATGACACACTTTAGAAGATTTTACTGATCCTACGTTGTTTGGTGCTTGTATGCTGACAACATATAATTTATAATTCTGTGTCCTTTCTGAATTATTAATATATTAATTATGACAAATAACTGACTTTGCCAAGAACTGCATAGATAAATAACTGACAAATTTCCAAGGGGAAATAATATATTTATTATTCAGTCACAGTGGTAGTTTGAAACATTAAATGCTATTATAAAACAAAATATATATGGAGACATTTGGTGCTCAACTGCGATACGAAATAATGATTAAGAAAAAATAAAACTGTCAAATGTCTTGCTCTTCACGAGGCTTAAGATAAATGTAGTAAAGAACAAACACCCAATGAGTTTGTCAAATTAACACTGACAGTGATTAATCTTTTTTTCCCAGAGAACAGCTATAAATATGATTTCCAAGTGCCGTAACATCACAAGTTCTATGAAAGAAATCAATGGGAAAACAAAGTGAGTAATGAAAATTGAGACACTCTTTTTACAATATTTTTCTCTAAGTTTCCAAATTAACCTGGATCCTGTCAAGGTTCTGGGTAAAAACCAGTCACTTTATCTCACTTTGTCTCTCACCCCCACCCATGGTACTTAAATGGCCCACGAATCTTGGTAAAAGAATTCCTTTAAACATGTGTGCTGTGGCTGAACACTTTGTGGCTTTCTTCACTATAAAAAATTGGTTTATCTGTTTGTTTCAATGCTTCTGACATCTAATGTAGCTGTGCTCATTTTACCTTCTCATGTAGCACTCCCCGGCCAGTGGCTGCTTATGGGCTCCTACAACTCCCTGCTGCAGAGGTGCATGACAAGGACTTGTCCAGGCACAAAAAATTTCTACAGAGTGAATGAATATCATCCAAAGCTTTGTTCAAGCAAACCAGGAAAGTGAGTACACACTGCTTGGCACTGTAAACAAAATGGGATTATCTTCCATCTGTACTTAATAATTACTTCCCTCTCGCTGAAGCATTACATGACAAAAACTCTGGAAGAATACAGTAACCTTAATAATCTCACTAGAATTTAGACAAACTATTTTAATCTCCAGTCATAAAAGCACACCTACATCTTGTCCTTGTTGTAGGACAGTATTCTTCACTTTTTTTTTAAGATTAACACTTCTCAAAGGAAATAATTCAGTATCACTATAATACAGGTGTTCCAGCACCCGAAAACACTCAAAAACCCCTCAAACACGGGGCAATCAATAGTACAAATGCAAAATATAGTGTAAAAGAGAAAACAAGATCTGGTTTTGTAAAGGTGCCTTCTTTACTTTTTACAAGCTTTTTCTTCAAGCAATCATTTGCTTCTGAATTCTTATTGCTGCATATGTACATTTTCCTATCTTTTCTTATCTCCCCCTGAATTTATCAGAGAATATTGTATTATCCCTCCACAAGGTCAGAACTCCCTGATCCACCAGAGATCATAGTCTCATGGAACTACCACTCCAAAGTCTCATGGAACTACTTTTACCCTGCTGAATCGTTACCACCTAAATAAAATACTATTTCTCAACATACCGGCTTAAATCGCAGTTATAGTTATCTGTAGCTAACAGAAAACTTGCAGGTATTGCTTGCAGGCTTAAATTTATAATGGAACTTAACAAAATGATTTTCTCACCTGCGTATGCCCACTCTTAGGAGTTGCTGCCCTCTCTCCTAGATCGTTTCCACTCTCCCCTCCATTCTTTTTCTCTGTTGTAAATGGGTTCACCAAAATCATCTCTCCCTTCTTCCCCTCCCTGCAGGCTCTGTTGTGTTACAGTGTGTACCTGGGGTTCCCTTCACTTTGTTCACTCACCTTTTTTTCATTTATTCTTTCATACTTCCTTCAATTTCATATCCCTCTGTTCCCATCCTTCTTTCTTGTCTTTTCCTATCCTGTGCAAATAGCCATTTAACATACAGAAGTTTACAAAGCATTGTCTGAACACAAGAATTTCTATCATCTTAAGAGCTGAATGCTCTTGTAAGACCTTATTTTTACATATTTTGAGTAGATATCTTGTGTTCTGTTTCTTACACTAGCCTGAAGCCTGAAGAAAGACTTTTTCTGTTCTTTAACCTGGAGAGCTTTCTTTAACTGCAGTTGAAGTGTAGCTCTTCACTTTCCTAAATGTGGGGGTGATACCTATCAAGGTAGGGGGAAAAAAACAAACCCACAGCTTGATGCTAAAGGCAAAACACACACACTTGCAAAACCACATTTTGCCTCACCGGCTTATCAGCAGAAAGTACAGTAGTAAGTCAAACCTCAAGCTTGAGCTGTCTAACTTCTTACACAATAAAATTTTTAAAAATAGAGATTGAGGGTAGGACACGAAATTAAATTAAATTAAATCCCACATTTTCTTTTCCTTTTTTTTTTTTTTTTTTTCATGAAGATTCTCTGTAGCTCTGATGGAAACCCCTGGTCCTGATTTTCAAATAGCATCTGGAAATGTGTTCTCAGTGTTCTAACACAGCTGCCAGCCAGGAGGCTTCAGTCACAAAGGTGGATGAATAATTCATTTTCATTCATGCAGTCTAACAATTTGGTCCTTTTCTGTTCATGAACTTTTCATGAAATTGTTGCACTCTTTAGGCAGAAGCACTCAAGCCTCACTGCAGCATACACTTCCTCCTCCTGGTGCAGCCCTTCAGTGGTGAATGCTCAGGCTCTGAGCTCTGCTCATTAATTGTGGAGCTCCAGTGACGTTGTTGCTATTCTGTGATTTATGTAACTAACCAGAGCTACATGTGGTTTAAACTTCAAAATCAAATAAATAAAACAGAAACTTGCTTTTGGCCAACACACAGCTATTCAAGCTTAAAATTGAATTTAATCAGCATTCACACCAATAAGTGCTGAAACTTTAGTGGAAATTAAATATCAAGAAGTTGGTTCCCTAAGGAAGCGGCATAATCCTGCCTATTCTTCAGCCGTAGCCTTGGCAATCTGCGTTTCCATGGGAGTGGTTTTTTTTTCCTCAAGGAATTACAAAGCCAAGGCTTTTGAGACTAACCAGATTATTTTTTTCAGTCTCTCTGCACAAACTTCAGAGAAAAGAAAGGTGTGGTGTTTTTTCTCCATTCTCTTTTCTACATGTCAATTTGTCATTCCTCTACTTTTTTTCTGCTATGTTATGGCTATCAAATAAAAACTGAAATACTCCACAGCAAAACGGAAGGCTTACCATGCTGCCATAAATCAACTAGTTTCTATCCTACATCATTGCATTCAATGCAATTGTGTTTTCATTTTTACATAATAAACCTTGTCTTGTTTTTCTTGGCAAGAATTGAATCTGTAGAGTTGTTATGATCAGGTTATTACAACTATTAGAAATGCCTCTGCCCGAACAAAGGTGCAAAAGAGAAGAGATGCTAAAGTCTATAGCATGAGTTTTATTTAATGGTAAATGGAGAGAAAGAGAGAGAGAAATAGGGAAAAGCAGGGCAAGGGCGAAGAAAGAGAGTGACAGAGAGAGACATTAAAATAGAAAATGAATCACCACTGCCTGTAATCCTGCAGTGTCCTGTCGATCTGGCTCTTCTGGTCTTCTTGGTGGTGAAGGTCCCTCAAAACACAGAGTCCAGTGGGTTATTATACACTCAGGAGATGCCCAGGCACCTCCCTGGGGAGTGGTGGGGAAGCTCTGGAGTTTAACAGAATCCAGATCTGATACCTCACTTGGATCAATTGGAGTCCTCCTGGAGCGGGATGGGGTGTCTACTCCTTTGGTTTTGTGTGAAGAGATTTCACCTCACACACCCCAAACCCTTCTCCTCCACCACCCCCTGAGCCTAGATAGGGCTGGTTCTTTACACAGATACACTCTTCTTTCCTGAGCCTCAGACTCGAGATATCTTGTTTCAGGTCCCCAGCCACAGTCCAAATTCCAGTCAGGTTTCAGCGGTCGCAGACAGGGAGTTGCTTCATTGTACTTAGACAAAAATCTTTCTGTGATTTTGACAATGCTTAAGACATTACTGACGTCTCAGGCCATCTCAAAAGTTCAGTTTAAATAAAGATACTCATACTGTTTGTACCAACTGAAAACCTGGCTCTATGTATCTAAACCAGGAGAGGAGAATGCATTGTCCTGTCGTGGTTTTGCCTTGGGTTAATTTGCTTTTACACTCCCCACACAATTACTATTAGTTGAGAGAAGGTTTATGCA
>JAYRBT010000093.1:33121983-33157129 GCA_036023395.1 Myiotriccus ornatus
TCCCCTTAGGTTTTCTACAAATGACTCAGTGTAATAACTGTGTTCAGTGCAGATGTCTGCAATACTTATTTGAACAGGTATGACAAAGAGCACAGTGTGCTCATTTCCACTGTATGATCTGTAGGACTCTGCCCCTAAATGGGCTGATTGACCATACATTAACTGGCTTTATCTTCCAGCTTCAAAGACCTATCCATTCTTTCCTGTACTTTGTAGTACTTTTTCAGGAATGATTCACATGAGCATAAAAATAAAGAACTTTTTTCAAAGATGAGTACTGGAGATCATTCAAAATTCTTGGTGGTGTTCCCGTGGTTTGTACTGCACCAGTGCCTTACATAATATGCTGTTACTGCTTGCAGAGCCTTATAAGGGAACATACAGTTTTATTTGTTGTGATGTTATCAACTTGGTGCTCGTTTCACTCCAGATTGTTTATTAACAAGACTTCCTGATGTATTTTGTTTTTTCACTCCTTCAAATAGGGTAACATAATGTGATCAGGCAAAGCTGTGTGTAATAGGACAAATGCAAAAGCCTTAAAAACATTCTGATGAGGTTTTTAGATTAATTTACAACATAGGGCTAAGTGTTGAAATATCTTGAAAGGTGACTGCAAGGAATACAGAATCTGCTAGTAATATATTTCCTAAGGATTGTCATATCAGGAGATGTGAGGGCTGTTCTTTCAGCACTGTGAAGAAGACTGGTTTTGTCTTGTGTTTTCCTGAAAGTTGAATTACAGTGAAGGTGGATTCATTTAGACAAAATCAGTGTTGAACTCCACTCGGGTTGTCCAGTTGTTGTAGAACTCATGTTTGCTGTCTCCAAAGCTGGACAATGACTCCTGAGCGAATTTTGAAGGATGCCATTTGGCATCTCCCATGGAGTGCATGTGAATAATATTAACTACACAGAAGTATATTTTCAGACTGTCTTACACACTAATTTAAAACAGACGTGGAAACTCATCCCAACTTGTTTAGGTATATTATTTCTCTCATAGTCTAGCAGTTGACAGTAATCAATTAAATTAAAACACTATGTGTGCATCATTAAATAAGATGAATTATACTTTGGTAATGAAAAAGAACCATTTTTAAAATTTGCCTAAAAGTAAACAAATAATTTTTAATTTCTTCTTGATTCATCTAGTTTGCTGCAAAAAATTCTGTGACAATTGTAGCTTATTTTACTTAATTTCCTCTTTGAAGGAAGCCTGATCAGACAGCGATGTTACTACCTTAATCTTATTCAGTTTTACCAGTCAGCTGTTTCTCTGCCATGTACTTCAGCATTTGATGAAAAAGGAGAGGAGACTGAGCCAAGCAAATATTCTTAGTGACTTTGGGTAAAACAAATGGCAGCCCATCCCAGCAGGAACCTGGAAGTCTTGTGTTGTCTGTGTGTGCAGAACAAGTTGTGATGATCTCTCTCATTTGACCTGAAACAACAGTGGCCTGTGAAGCAGATTCTGTTTGATGTTGTGCACAGCCTTAAAGGATAGAAAAATCTCCATTCTCATGCTTGGTAATTGAATTAACTGTGTTTCAGGATTTTTCTTGTGTTGATTCATGTCCTTCTCTGGCATCAGATGAATGAGGAAGAAAATACTGTTTCTCTCTTAAGTATTTTGCTGTGAGATACATATATGCATATGGATGGTTTGTGCCTAATGCATCATAACTGTGAAAGTTTTTGCTCTGTTTTCCAGAGGCTATCATGGCTGTTGTAGCTGTCAGCAAGAGTAGATCAGTGACTATTTAACTTTCAGAATTGTGAGAGCTTGCAGGCCATTCCTCCATGAGTACGAATCTTCCTTCCAGATTTCCTTACAGAACTTGCAGAAAAAAGTTGTTTGATTACTTTCTTTCAGTCCTCACTGTGGTTTTCCATGGTATGAACCTTAAGCTCATTTGCTAATAGCGGAGAATGGAAAAGAAAAAGAAAGAAAGGAACAGCAGAAGGAAGGTGTTACGCCTCTTCTTATCCAGTCCTTTCATTCTTTGATGATTTGATAGACACAGGGAACTTAACAAAGATTTGGGGTTTGCAATCACAATCTGGCCCTCTGTTTCTGATGGCCTTTTTCTTTTGTTCTCTTTCTTAATTTTTTGTCTCTCTGCCTCTCTGTCCTAATATTCTTCTTTGTAATGTTCACATAAGATGTGAAGAATGGCTGGTTTAAATCAATCCTTGCTTTCATCACTGAAGCACCCTGTAGTGATGTCAGCTGGCACATTCTGTGTGCAGTGTATTTGGTTGCTTTGCAGGCCAAGAGGTTATGCAGTGATGGTGATTTTTCTTGTTTCATTTTACACGCAGTGCACACCATTAACTGTCTTCCAGCTGATGAAGGCCAGTCCTTCAGAGAACAGGCTCAGCTTTCTAAAGACAGTGGTGGGGGGAGAAAGAAGCTATAGATGACTCCCTTTTTTGCCAGTGAGGGAATCCAGTGCCTCTGCAGTAGTACAGCAAGAACCTTCATCATGCCTGCTGCTGTTGTACAGAGTAGCTGCATCTGTTGTAGAGAGCATCGTGGTGGTACGAGGTGGTACGAGGCACCATGTGCTGGAAGATTTCCAGCTTTCACCATGTAGTTTGGCAATATTTTCTGTATCACAAAGAATGATGTGTAATAGTCTTTAGAAGTAAAGTACATAGAAGAAAATCTGGCTTTTACTGGAATTTTAAAACAACCAGATACATTTACTCAATTCCTGCTGAATCTGTTTAAGCAATTGCCGAAAGAATAGTTTGATCTCTGGTATGGATTGTGAGGCAAGCCTGAACCATGGAGAGAACCATTGGGTAAATGCAAAGCGTAACAACTTTATGTTTGGTTTGTGTAAAATGCTATGATGGCGTATTAGTTGGTGATTTTAAAGTGAGAGAGTGCCAGAGTATTTGCTGTTGAGAAGTATATGCCCTTCCTCACTCTGCTTTGCACAGCAGTGCTTAAAATTTATATTGGTCAGATCTGAAGAATTTACACATCTGATAGGAAAGAATCCGTATTATATGAATTGACTTTAAATGTCACAGTGAAATTGTTTCACTGAAAATATAAGCTTTAGGGTAGGATATGTTGATATAAACCTTTCTTAATTTCTGAAAAGTTTCAGCACAAAAAAATGAAATTTTACATTGCCCATTAAGACTTTTCACAATGCACCCTTGTGCAGAGCAACCAGTTCACTACGTCTTGAGCACGTTGGTTCTGGATTGATGGATTTACAGCCAACGTTGAGAGTGTATGCTGGGTAACATTGCCCAGCCTGAGAGCAGTAGCAGTGGTGTCAGGTAATCCAAAGTCTTTCATACACTGAGAGTCTGTCTTAATTCTTACACTGGTAGGAGCTGAAGGCAGCGTAGAGCTGAGCCTATAAAATAGCTCAATACAGCATAAAATTTTCTCCTGTGAAACAGTGGTTTCCTAAGAAGTAAGAAAAGGCTGAAAATGGAGGTGTCCATTTGTTTATCTATAGACATGGCTTAAAAAAGTGTCTGCTGTATCCATTTTCCCAGTAACATTGATTTCAGCACTGGAAGGGATTTGGGATTTAGGTGGAAATAAAGTACAGCCCTGAACTTTATAATGCAAAAAAAGAATAGTTTCCAGAAGACAGGCAAATATTCAGGTATATGTTCACACCATCTCTTAAGATCAGGAGTGTAGTATCATGGGATAAAATGATGTGCTTAGAAGTTGCCTGGTCTTGTCATTATTCCTTTTTCTCTCCTGCAGAGAACAGTCATTGTTAATTTTAGGTCCTTTCATGATTCTTTGGATTCCCTGGCAACTTTTTTGGCTAACTTTTTATTTACTTTGTATAAATGTTCTGAATATATCTAAAGAGTCTGTTTGTGCTGCGGTCTGAACGTTACCTGATGCGTTTAGACACCAATAGCTCTTTATTTTACCCTGAAGCACAGTTTCAGTTGTCTACCAAACTTCATAGTTGAGTTGTAAGATCTCAGGGACCTTGATGTTCAGCAGAAAAAACTTAACTTCAGACCTCTCTTCTACAGCAATTGACAGCCAGCCATCTCTGGTGTAATTTGGCACGTGCAAATTTCACTGTGGCGCATGTGAAATGTGTGTCAACTTATGTCCACCCTTTACGTTGGGACACAAATAACACTGTGCCTAATTCGTACTGTAGGAGGGATTTAGAGGCCCAGTATGGTGCTACGCTGCTCAGATATGGTCAGGACATGTTTTGAACAGTAATGTTCAGATCAGAATCCTGTGGGGAAAATGCCGAAACTTTTGCTAAATGTGTTGGTTTAGGACTAGTGATTTTGGACAGAACTTACTGGGCTGGGTGGGTGGGACAATGGCAGCAAGTGGAAAAACTAATGAAAAAATTATACCTCAGACCTCAGGTGGCCTCAGACAGGAGGAGGCGACCCTTGTTGTGCTCTCGGTGGCTGCCTGAACTGACGTGCAGTCGTGGTGCCCAGGGGTCTGCACCTGAGTGCACTGTTCGGGGATGTTCTCCGGAGAGGTGCACAGTGCAGCCTCAGCATCTCCCAGGCACAATATTTGGTACCATCTGTTTCCCCCGTGCTTAGGTGAGGGTTAATGGCAGCATCATAATAATCACCACTGTCCGTAAATGTTTTCTTAGTTGGTTTCACTAAAGCAAGGGAAACCAGAAGGGAACATCACATTTGTTTGGAACTTAAATTTTGGAAGAAGGGCTTTGCCCTCTTAACTAAAAATGTAGCAAGACAACAGTATTTTCTCACTTCCATCTCTTTTTTTTTTTTTCTTTCTTTAAACCCAAGTGTTAAACTACTTGTAGTAGTGCACTTTCACATTAATGTCAGAGCACTTCAGTCATTGCAGCACGTGGGAACTGTGTTGAAGCAGTGAGTCCAATCCTGATTAAAGAATGCTCAACTGGGTATTTATTTTAATTTACTCATTTCAGGTATACTTTCTGCCATGACAAAACCTGCCACATCCTCTGTGACACATGGAGTCAGTGAGTAGTGAAGCCATCCAGAGAAGGACCTGAGTCATAGATGAACCATTTGGGAGCTTTTTTCATGAGATAATGTTGTATGAAGTGAAAGGAAAAAAAAAAAAGTAGTTTTATTACTGATCACTTTGCAAGTACAGCCCTAGAAATTTTAAAACATGCCTAAGGCTTTTTATGTTTTGGTTGTTCATGTGAGAATAGATACTGCATTTTCATGGCTTGTGTTCCTTTGCCCCCCAAAGCTCTATTCTATGGCTTTTTCATTTTCCATGTGTGATATGTTATGGTTTGGCTAGTGTGTATTATTTCAAACTTCTTTTTGCATAGGGAAGGTCTGTAGAAAAGCATGTGAAAAATGTGCTTGCAATACAGCTGTATTCAGAATTTAAGCCCTGGCAAACACTCCTGTCCAGAGCTTGACTGTTAAGCAGTGTTTCATAGTTCCAGCTCTGTTTTGATGTTCAAGCATGAAGACGGACTCCTGAATTATTTCTTTGTTCCTCTCTGTTACTTACACAAAATACAGCTTTAGGTTGATGTCCCTGTTATCAGCAATGACTTCGTGAAACAACTTCCATTCTGCTTCATGGCTTAGAGTTCTTGCTAAAACGTTGGAGCCCTCTCAGTTTGGTCTCTTTCCCCTCTGTCACCAAAAAAAAAACAAACCAAAAAAACTCTTATGTATCTTCTGATGTTTTTTGAGCTGGCAGAAACCACACCAGGGTTTTCTTAATCTCTTGTCCTCTTTTTTTATAACGCAGGGTTTTTTTTTGTGCTGAAGCTGATCACGCTAGAACCTGAGGACAGAAACCTAAATCGTTCTTTGCCATCTTCAGTTGACATTGTGAAGTATTTGATTGTGACTATCCCAGTGGCAGTTAAATGAAATTTCTGTAACATTATTTTCTGTTTGAAAACAGGAGTTTGGTTTTGATTCTGAAGGTGCCGGGTTTTGCACCTGGAATTCTACCTCATGAAAAGAGAGGCGGCCCAAGAGGACTGGCAGTGGAGCCTTGTGCATCTGCTTAGTAGATTCCAGGCTGGCACCAGTAATGACCCTCTCTTTGTTCCTGAATGTGCTTTGTTAAATGAGCTTTATGGACATTTGACTGCATTATGCATCAAAACTTGCTGATTCTTAAATGAAGTACAGTTCTCAGGTTATGCACTGTTGTTGACTAGAACAGACTTGGTTTTGCTGCTGTGCCCTGTTTCAAGTGTAATGAGAGTACGGTTTGCTTTGTGCATGAATCTTCTTATTCTGTTTTCAAAATCTGAAATTGGTATAAACTTAGAACTTGCTGATTTTGGTGCTGTAAGTGTGCTGCCTTATCTGAATCAGCATGTCTAAGCAGTGTTTTGCAGTCAAGTTGTCAAGAGGGGCCTTCAGCTTTCCTAGGTAGTTGAGTATGATAACTTTGAACACTGTCATTTTGTTTTGTTTAGTTTTAGAAAAAAAGAGCAGAGGACTGTGCTTATCAGCTTTCAAAAATACTAGTTTACTAATTTATGAAGATGTGAATACTCCTGAATAATTTAAAGTTCATCTGTGTTTTTCCTAAACTCTTAATCCTTTATATACATAGTAAATCATGCATCAAATCTACGTTCCTGCTGTGTTTTGGTTGCATTAGCAGAAACTCATTTTCACATGGAACCAGGTGTTACAGGGGACACAAACTCTACCACGTACTGTGACCATTTTGGGAAGGGAAGGAAACAGCATTTATGGCAGATGCCGCTGTGGAGTTGGTCCTTGTGCCACCCAGAACTTCAGGAGCTTCATTATCCACTGGTTGTATGGTTGTCATCAAGAAATGGCAATGTAATTGGAAGGTGTAGCTGTACATTTGTGTTGGCCTCGTGACATGGAAAATTACCCCATTAGGAGATGTCTGCAGCTTCAAGTGAATATTATTGTTCTTTTAGATATATTTAGAGTGATCAGTATGAAAATATAACTAACCTCTTCATTATTTTGTGTCAAAGTGCCAGCTGCAGTGACCCAGACCTCTGCTTTTTTGCTGCTGATTCAAATAGTAGTTGCTATTAGCAACTGAATAGCAAAAGCAGATTTAGAAAGAATTATAAGGTTTCCATAGCTTCAAAGTTTTATTGGCAGCCTTGCTAGCTCACAGTATTTCTTTTCCTCTCTGCCCACCACGTAATCATGAAGCTAAATGTATTTCTGGCTGCTTTCAAGAGGTATTAAAAATTATGGTTCTAGTTTGCAGCCAGAGTTTATTTAAGGAAAAGTAAAGGAGGGGCAAATTTGCCTTCTGGGGACCTGGGTAAAATCTCTTTCTTTTTCCTCTCTTCTTTCAAGTTTCTCCTTAAGTCTTTTGAGTGCCTTGACGAGGTCAAAAAGCAACCTGGAAATAAATTAAGTCATGAAAAGGCATTCCTTACTATTTAAAATATCTTCTTTAGCTGCTGATGTGCTTACATTTTCAAAATTATTATTTTTTAAGTCCTGTGATGTTGCCATCAAATAAAAAGTAAAGTTTGCAACCTCTTTGAACTCTGAGGTGTGGTCATTTCCTGAAATAATGTTTCTCAATCATTGTGAGACTTGAGCTGAGGAGTATACTTCTATTTCGGAGGTTGAAACAAATATAATTCATTTCAATATCATATATATTTCATTAAAAGGAGGCAATACCACACAGAGTATTCCTATTGGGTTGCAAAATAAGTGAATAGTATGGCTATTTTTCTTTTCAGATTTCAGGTTAAAACTGATAGGTAATACAGGATTTTTTTTTTTTTCCTCAGCCTAACACCCATGTAGAAAGTAGCATTTCTGTGCATTTGACTCCTGTTGATCATATTTGGATGTATCAATGCATTTCTGAACCTACAATTCCTTACATAATCGTCTTTGCTAAATATGTTGTGTTTTGAGGGCATGCTTGAGTAAGGTAGCATTAATGATTTGTATTTGATAGGAGGTATAATTATAGGACAAAGAATAATGAGTGCAAATTGAACGAGGGCAAATTTAGGTTGGCTGTTAGGAAGAAATTGTTTACTGTGAGGGTGGTGAGGCCCTGGCACAGGGAGCCCAGGGAGGGTGTGGATGCCCCAACCCCGGCAGTGTTCACAGCCGGGCCTCGAGCAACCTGGGCTGGTGGGAGGTGTCCCTGCTCATGGCAGGGGGTTTGGGACGAGATGGTCTTTAAGGTCCTTTCCAACTGCAACATTCTATGATTTTATGGTTCCATCTAGTGAGCACATGGATATGGGACAGCTGGATGGTGTGCACATGAAAGTAACCACCTGATACCATGAGTGAAAGTGTCAGAAGGGACACCACTGGGAGCTGGAGTGATGTTATGAAGAGTTAAAGCAACAAAGGATTTGAAGGCACTACACACAGTTCTATCAGTGAAGTAGCCTTGGGCATTCAGTGCGCTTTTAAACCATAATTTCTTTTCTTTCTTTTTCCCTGAGACCTATATTTCATTATCCTGCCCTACAATTTTGAAGGTACTGTTTCTGACAAAGGTGTCTTTCAAAAGATGGGTGAAGGATCTTGTGAAGGATGAAGGATGGGTGAAACATTTTTTTTTCCCTGAAGCAACAATTCAGACAATATTAGAAGCCTTTGATATATATGGAATAATTTTTGGCATTTGCAGAAAGATGTATATATTGCATGAGATTATTTCCAAAAAAAACTCCTCAGTCTTCAATTATCAAATGATTTTTTTAAAATTATTTTTAATGAATACAACATATTTTGTGCCAACCTGATCTAAACAATACACAGAAGTTTACCAGGTTGTAAAGGTCTTACTACATGTATAAGTGGTAGAACAAAATCAAATCTTGAATTAAACAATTTAACTTTCACCAAGAAGGGTATTCCACGATCATATTTTCCATTTCATATTGTAATAAGTTGCTGTCATTGTTAATATTTCTAAAATGAAGATGATGGTTATACTAATTAAAAAGATGTAATTCCTTTCATGCAGCTTTGGAATTCAAAAATCCTTTGTGTCTTGAAACTTGGTGGCACATCCCACCAATTTCTGAGACCACTTTAGGACCATATAGTTAGTGCACTTTGTAAGTTATAGGAATGTATAATATTTTAAATATTCTGTCCTTGGTGAAGGACAGTAAGTTTTGTAAGTATTGCAAAAGCAAACTTTAGTAAGACTTAGTTATGTGTTTAACTGTAAAAATAATATTGATTTCAGATGGCTATGACAAATGGCATGTAATGGAGTTGCAAAAATACTCTTTATTAGTATTATATTAATTGTAAACTAACTGAACAAACATAAATTTATAAAAAGAAAACGATATTATTTATATTAATAATTATAATTTATTCTTCTGAATTAGGGAATTTTTCTTTACATCTTCTTTAACATCTTTTCAAGAGTGCTTTTACTCTAACTATGTAATGGGAAAGAGTGGCCTTATGTCAGATGCCGTTAGTGAGAGGTTTCTGTTATGTTTTTATGTCAACCTTGCATGTGGTTGCAGGGTTCTGACATTGTCCTTGTGCATGCATTTTAAACTTTTAATAGAAATTATGAATCTAAGCAATGCCATGATTGTAGTTACATAATCTTACTAGTGAGGACTTATCCAGGTATTATTTGACACAATCTAAAGACGGATGAGTTGCTCAAGTGTGATCTGCACAGCATCAGTTACAGTAGTCTTGCAAAATAAAGCCCGTGAGGCAACTGCAGCAGAAGGAACACTGTAATTCTTTGAGAGGAATAAAAAAAATAAGTAAATGTAAATGGAGTGAATCTGATGATAGCAGACATTTATTTTTAGTTTGATTAAAAAAATGTAAGTAAGCATTCTCTACCATTCTCTAAAATCAGAGCAGTACTGATCAGGCTACTGCAGAGCTAAAGCAGAACAGACCTCTGAAACTTACAGGACTTCTTTAATGTCATGTGTGAGATGTGTCAGAAGTGAGAATTGGGTTCTTAGGATTCTGACTCCTGGAGTCAGATTGCAAGGCTGGCCTTCCTTCCTAGTATTAGATTCACTGGACATGTTTATTCTATAAATCTTGATTAAGTATGTGACAGAATTGAAATATTCCAAACAGTGACTGTAATAAAGTAGCACAATGCACAACTAAATTGACATATATGAGTGTCCGAAGAGGCCAAGAGACATACCCATTAGCTAATACTTTTTTCCTATGTCGTGCGTTAGAAGTTTTCATCCATCATCAACTGACCCACATTCATAAGGAGCTCCCTTCCCATAAGATACCAGAAAAATACAGCTTTAATTTCATGCCAAGGGTGAAATTCTGAGGTTTTCATGAACAGATGTGACAGAAACTTTGCGGACAAATCAAATAAGCAAATTAGCACATTAAAAAGCAAATACTCGTAAAATATGCATGAATAATTGACTGAGAATTCCCCAAATCAATGCCTCATTGATTTGTATGTCAGTTCCCTGTCCTCAGTCTAAATGCCCACGTGGCTAATTGTTGCTGCAGTATGAGTTTGATGGAGTGAATAACCACAACTCTTTGCTGTAGATGTTTCTGAGGAAATTTATCTCTTCTTGTTTGCAAGGAAAGAATAGCCTGATTTAATGACTGTGAATAGCGTGAAACCTTGTCAATGGACTCCAGGGATAAGTGTCTCTGGCAGTGTGTAGATAATGTGCAACAAAAAGGTTATACATTAAGGTGTAAATGTCGGTGTGGATGTCATGAAGTTATTTTTATTCTTCTGAAGAATATATTTTTCTTTTTCTGTCAGGTGTACTTGGTGCCATAAACACATCTTTATTCCAGAGATGTTATTCTGTGGCTATTTCTGGGTGTGAGCAGTCAGGCAGAGAAGAGAGGAAAAGTATGAGACTGTTTGGCAAGTTTTTTATTTTGTGCCAGAGAAGTTCATTCTTTCATTTGCAACCTTGCTTTCATTGTGGACTCTGTGAACACTTTTCATGGATTTTTTTACTTACACTTATTAAGCTGCCACTAGAGTCCATACAAAGGTAAGTATGTATAATACAAACTGAAAAGAAATGCTTTTCTGTGATTGTTGTGTGGCCATTTTCTTTTTGGTGGAATATTGACTTTCACATTGCATAAGCTGTCATTCATGCTTGAGGAGCTTAGATTGAATAATAGATTATCTTTGAGGGAATCCTTGGGGAAACAGTGTTGCCTAATAGGCTAGAACATAGGAGATTTGTGTGCTTTATCTCTTTCTGTCATTTGTTTCCTCAGTGACTTTGGACAAATCATTTTCTGTTTGTGCCTGTTTCCTCATGCTTATGCAGAAATGCTTTTAACTCTGTAGAACCAAAGTATTTCAGTGAGAGGTATTGTACTTCATAACTATAATAAATACTAAAAATTCTTTAAAAAATAGGGGAAAATAATTTACTTAGTGTAAGAAGTACAGATTCTACACTGTGTGAATAGCTCTGGATATAAATACCATGGTCAGTACCTGGTGTTCAGATACTTGGGATGAAGAGTTTGGAATGTGTCTTCTTTTCCTACGCTTGTGTAAGCCGGGGGAATGCTTGAATTTAGCAGTTGCGTGGCTATTAAAGAAGCATTGTTGGAAATATGAAGACCTGTAATGTTCATTCGTAATTTAATTGAAGAAAGAAAGGCTAATCATTCTTCTCGCTATCTAAATAAATTGTGTCCCTGTTCCTGCTTGTCCTCCTGACCCCCACAGCTTAGTTGGATGTGATTTTAGTATGCACAGGGAGAATTGATTGCTGGTCCTTGATATAAAAGGAATACACATTTTTCTTCTCTATTACATTATTACGTGACTCTGAAGAGTGGATTAGTGTTCTAACTTGCTGTGTACAGTTTAATATATGTGCTTCTGCTTCTGACTGGAAACGAGGTAATTATTGTATATTTGTTAATTGCAGAACTTAAACTTCTAAAAAGGAACAAAAATGTGCCAAGGATTGGTGTATATGCAACATCCCCTCAGTGATAGCTCAAAGTATTGCAACAGGCACAAAATAAATACTGTGTATTTCATGGTGAAACTTTGAACTAGTGTCTAGCTAAGATCTTTTTTTTCAGAGAAACTGAATTTTAAGGAAAGACATTTCTCTGTATTCCACTCAAGCAATATACAAATACAAGTTGACAGAAGAGGAGGTTCTGTGATGAAGGAAACTTGGATAATTAATTTGGTATATATTCAGATTGGAATAGAATAGAACAGACTATTTTAGTGGGACCTACAAAAATCATCTAGTCCAACTGCCTGACCAAATATTAAAGTATGGTATTAAATGCATTGTCCAAATGTCTCTTTTTAAGGCACTAACATTCAAGGAGCAAAAACCACCTCTGTAGGAAGCCTATTCAAAGTTTGACCACTGTCTTGGTAAGGAAAGGTTTCCCAATGTCCAGTCTGAACCTCCCCTGTCACACCTTTGAACCGTTCCCACGCGTCCTGCTGCTGGATCCCAGGGAGACAAGATCAGCAGGTCCCTCTGCACACCCCCTGAGGGAGCTGTGCAGAGCACCGGGGTCACCCCTCAGCCCCTTCTCTCCAGAGCAGACAAGCCCAGGGTGCTCAGCTGCTCCTCACAGGACGTGCCTCCAGCCCTTCCACCGGGGCTGTTGCCCTGCTGGGAACCATCCAAGGGCTTCTCAGCCTTCTCAGAGCGTGGGGATGAGGACTCGGGGTGAGGCCACAGCAGTGCTGGGCACAGGGGATGATCCCTCTCTCGGTGTTGGTGGTGCTGTGTCTGATCCCCCCAGGATGGGGTTTGCCCTCCTGGCTGCCCGGGCACACCCTGACCCACCCTGAGCTGCTGCCCACGGCACCCCCACATCCTTCTGGGGCTGCTCCCACACACTGCTCTCCCAGCCTGCACCTCTGTCCAGCAGCAGCTCCATCCCAGGGGCAGAATGAGGGAGCTTTTGTTTTGCCTTTGTAAATTTGTTGTTATTGATAAATGACCAATATTCCAGTTTATCCAGATCCCTCTTGTTCCTCAAGAGAGTCAGCAGCACTTCCCAGTTCAGCATTATTCACAAGAGCTGATATACGACAATTTCACATAGCCTGTGTGCTTTAAAATCCAGAAACTGCTACCTCTTTGTGTAGAAGGTGAATTACCTGCCTTTTTTACTTTGTCCCACTTAATAGTTCTATACACCCTAGTCTGAAAACCTATTATTATCAAATATGAGCTGCTGAGGCAGCTCAGGATTTATATCTTCAGAAAACACTAAGACATCCACGATATTCATGTTTTGGTTTAGGCTATGCCTACACCGCTGGTGTCAGAGAGGAATAGCCTAAGCTAAAAGAGAAGCCACAGCCTGAGCATTCCCATCCCACCCAAGCACTCACCCTCACTGCTGGGACCATAGTCCCTTTGCAGTGGGCAGCTCCAGTGAGTCAAAGGGTGACTTTTCCAGCTCCTCCCTTGCACACACATACACTGACTCTCAGGCACTCTTCCTCTTTCTTCATGCTTAATCCTAGGTTTTCCATAGCAGAGTCTCAGGTGCTGTGTTTATAAAAATAAATAGTTTAGTAGCGTGGTACAGGGGCAGCTTGGCTCCAGCTGGATGCCCCCGGAGAGGGACTTCAAACAAATAAATTCCAGGACAATTTTATACCCTCCCCTCACATGCTCTCCACGTGCCTCTTGGTCCAGTGATGATTTTTAGTCTGGAGCCTTCCAGCACCTTATTGGAAAGTGTCTTTGTGTCCAGGCAGGCAGGTTATTAACTGTCCTTTTCAAGTTGCAGCTTCTGCTGATGCCTGTAGTCTCCTTGTCTTCAGCTGCACTTGCTTGCTGCTAGAGCACGGGAAACTAAAAAAGCCCTAGACTCGGGATAAATGTTACTCCTCAACAACCAAAACAGCGTGTGTTGTCAATATTCTTCTTATACTTAAATGAAAACACAGCACTGTACCAGCTACTAGGAAAATTACTGAGAAAACTGTCTTCCAGCCAAAAACATATCCAGGTGTAAGTTCGCAGTTCAGGGCCCAAGGTTTCACCAAATGCACCTTCTCATGCTAAGCATGCAGATCTAAGTAAACAACACACTAAATCACACAACACTATTATTATTTTATTCAACTTATTCTGCTTAAAATGTACTTATTCAAGCTAAATAACTAGTATCTCCCAACAGTTAGGCTTGCACTAGTACTCTGTACTTGAAAAGACATAATTGTGAATATTCATTACTCACTATTTGCAATATGTGCAATTTTTTTACATGTAAAAATTTGCAGCAAGGACAGTTATTTCAGAAAAACAAATGAGAACAAAGAATGTTCTTTGTCAACAGTCTAACAGAACATGTAATATTCTTCATATCAACTCTACGTATGACCAAGGGATGCATAACATCCCGAAAAATTTATTTCTGACTTTCTCAGCTTTGAATTTCAAAGATACAGATGCATGCACATACATCTATGCAGTGTGAAGTATTAATTGGTTATGTTTATTCGTGTATTTTCAACCTCAAATAAGACTCATCACCTAAATACATTGAATGTCACGCACAAAGCGTCTGTGAACTTGTGCATTACGCAGCAAAGCAGAGCTGCATGCAGAGCCACGTACACTAGTTGTGATCCTGAAAGGAGCACCGTTGTGACATTGTGTCAATCCACCTCAACAGACACAACCCACTCCTCCACACAAAGACTCCTCAATATTAATAAATCTCTATGCAGAATAGTGTGACTGTCATATTAAAGGTCATGGTTGCAGCTGGTATAAAATATGACACAAACAGAAAACCTGCCATCCATGCTCTTTCCTCCTTCTAGAAACTTCAGAGAGCAGAAAAAATTAATATTAAAGGAGAAATGTTTAAGTGATAAGTATTTTTTATATATCCTTTTTTCTCCTGGAGAATTTTATAATTTTCATTTCAAAGAGATACGTCAATTCTAATTATTATTTATAGCACCCTACCTCAATAATACAGAGCTGAATTATTTTGGTATAGCTTATTTGATCAATTTGTGGTTATGTCACTTTCTCATGTATGTTTTTGTTCAAGAGAAAGACAACCAATAACGCAGGGGACTGCTCCAAGCTTCATTCTCTTTCTCACCCTTCCTACGCCACAGAATGTGAGAATTTTTCCCACAATGCATCAAGGACTCCACCATTATGTTTTAAAGATGGAGCTTAGAAGACCAGAGTATCCACATCTAAGCCATGGTACTTCAACACCTACTTCAGGCACAGTGTTCCTTAGATATTTGGTTGGCTTTTTTTGCCTCGAATTCACAACCCTGTGGTCTACTTGCACCTTCAGGAGATACATGCTTGCTTTGGACTAGCACCTTGCTTTCTGCAAGACACACAGAAAGGAAGTTAAAAATTTCATTTTTAGCAGTACACCACTTTTTAAGTATAATCTGCAAATGTGGAAATATAAAGTCACGATCATAACTTTACGAAGGGTCATGTGTGGTGGTTTGACCATAGATGGATGTCAAGTACCCACCAAAGCCACTCTTTGACAGGGGAAGAAAATATAACAAATATATAACAAAATATAACAAAAATACAACAATAATATAACAAAAGACTCATGAGTTGAGATAAAGACAAGGAGTGATCATTCACCAATTACCATCACAGGCAAAACAGATTTGACTTGGGGGTATTAATCGATTTTTTTGCCAATTAAAATCAGAATAGGATAATAAGAAGTAGAAAAAAACTTCTAAAATACCTTTTCCACTCCACACCCTTCCTTCCCAGGCTCTACCTCCGATCCTGGAATTTGATAGACTGGATGAGAAAAGATGGTCCACTGAGAGTGTTCTCAAATAAGGGATAGGATAATAAGAAGGGTGTGACAGTTCATGCCTAATTGCAGCCTTTTCAACATTTCTATTCATTAACATGTATATCTTCATCTCACAGAACTACATTTGGGGGGTTGTCATCTCCAAAGAGGAATCCATGAATTATGTCATCACATAGGATTAAAACGGTTCGTTGAAACTGCTATTCTCTGATGATTTATGTGGCAACAGCTTCTCATAAAATCCTTTTGGCATTGACCTTCTTAAACATTTTTAATATATGAGAAGTTTACGTGGTCTTTTGAAGTTATTGGAAGCTTTTAAAGATCGGCATTTGCCAGTAGTATATGGTGCATGGCACTCTCCACTGGAATTCACAGTCCAAATTCTGACATTAAGACTTTTTTTCCTGCCTTTCCTTTAACATCATCAACCAGTACCCTTTTTACTGAAGTTAGAATATAAGATGAGGGAAACTTTGTACCATGAGGAAGGGTTGCATCCAAGTTTTCATTATTCTCTGTGAAAACAATTCTGTTCATTTGAGCAGCCTAATACAGTGTGAACAGACACACCAGTTGCTTCAGAGGTTGTAGTGAAAGAGGAACTTGGATATTCACAGCTTTTCTTCAAAAGGGTGAGTGTTAGAGAAATAAATGAAAGAATACATGTAATTAATACACTTATTTAATTTCTCCAAAGTTTTTTGTTCTAGTCTATCTTCAAATTATTTCTTTTTATTATTTTTTCCCTTTTAACCATTTTACAATATCTTATCAAATTAAAGCCGGATTGCATTCTGACTACAGATTTAAATGTTCATCCTCCATCATCCTGTTCAGGCCTTCTGCCTCTTTAACATTTTTTTTCCCACCTATTAATTCATAACTTTCTGCTATGATAAGAGATGTAGAATATATGTGAGGTGTAGGGTGTAGGAATCAGCCTCAATTTTTGTAATCACCTTCATGTGTTGAATTACTTTCCATGAGAAACTTGTTCATAAACCTCACTTATCCTGACAATAAACCTCACTTATCCTAAACGCTGAAATTACAGGTTTCAACTTCTGATTTTTTTATTCAGAATCTAGAAGTTTTAATAAAGCATGATAATACAATGCACAGGAACTTGATCATGGGTGGTACCAAAGTATTCATAACGTCAGGAGTTTCCTTGAAGTGTTTCATGAGGTGAATATTAATGTGGGAACCAAAGAATATTTAAAGATTTAAATTGTACAAATATTTTCTGCTGATAGATGAGCACAAAACAACTTCAGAGAAGATTTACTATTCTACATTTTTTGAAGTGCCAGTATGAAGAAGTGAGTTATTTTATTTAATTACAACGTTCTTACAAACATTAAAAAACATAAAATGAGATTACCTCTACTTTAAAGTGTGACTTTAACAGTACTGTTTGTGATTCTTGTCAAAAGAGATAAAATTAAGTAGAAATTTGAGGTGTTTTCAAGATACTCATTAGCTCTCCTTTCAAGCTGGGAAAACAAACAAAAAGAACCTCCTTTCTAATCAAACCCAGATTGTCTTATCTAGCCAAACCTTCTTCCAGAAAATTTAGAATCACAGAATCATAAGATTATTTACCTTGGAAAAGACCTATAAGATCAGAGTCCAGTCATTAACCAAGCACTGCCAAGTCCACCACTGACCATGTTTACACAACTTTTAAATACCTCCAGGAATGGTGACTCCAGCACTTCCCTGGGCAGCCTGTTACAATGCCTGACTACGCTTTCAGTGAAGGAACTTTTTCTAATAAACTAAACCTCCTCACTGGGATAACTTGAGACCATTCCTGTCTGCTTGTGACTTGAGAGAAGACACTGACTCCTGACCTGCCACGAATGCCTTTCAGGTAGTTGTAGAGAGCAATAAGTCTCCCCTCAGCCTTCTTTTGTCAAGGCTGAACAACAAAGCTCCCTCAGCAACTCCTCACACACTCCAGGACTTCCCTGTCTTTCTGGCAGTGGGGGATCCAAAGCGGACACGGGTTACACCCCTCATGTTTTCCAGTACAGTGGTCTTTCAAGCCAAGCAGGATGGATCATATGAAAGCGAGAGATTCACAGTCTTTCATTTTTAAGTGAACATCTTTCATCCCTGCTCCCAGCAACTGACATGAGGTGGTATGGAACAACTTCCCAGCCACGCCCACACGGCGTCAGGATCCCTCTCCTCCCAGCAACTGCAAAAATTGACTCTGTCCTGACTGGATTTGTGGATGGGTCCACGACAGTTCCCTTTACTTTTTTTGGTTTGATTGTTTTACAAAGTTTATTATACAGACTTATTTTCCTAGTGTACTCTGTCTGCAACATCTGAAAAGACAAAGCAGCCCAACTTTGCCAGATTTCTGTTGCGATTCAGCTCTACTCTCAGATGAATTTTAGTTTGGAGACAGGCCTAGTATTTAAGACCCTCATACGTCTAGTTTAATTAAGACCTTGTTGAGTTAAATTCCTTAATATCTCTTCAATATATCCCTCCTTTGTTCCTGTGTTGAAGGGGTAGCCTATTCAAAGCAGGTGATGTGAGAAGGTGTATTGCAATTAACCAAACCCCAAAGGCTCCACCAAAGAGAAGCTCAAAGCCGAATGAAGAGTCAACAAGTACATCAGCTCTGAAGGACAAAATGAAAGCAGCCTGAGGAATAAAGTAGAAATTACAGCTGCAACTATAACTGGTGTACAGGACCTAGAGGTGATAATTCAGAAAATTGGATTTGGAGTTGTGCTTGACTGGTTTAGATTTTTTTTTTGCTCTGTCAGGACTGACAGCAGTTTGCTCATGGAAATCCACTAGAAGTTAACTGGTTTGGATTAATGCGTGCTCATATAATACTATATTTACTTCTTTATTTTGTAATAGAAATCTAAAATAAAATCAAGATCCTTATCAAGAATTAAGGGCCAGCTTATTCAGCTACTGTAAATCAGAGTAGTATGAAAATTATTTTAAAATATGGTTGTTTTTTATGTTTTTGAAGTCCAAAAGTATCTCTTGAGTGATTTAATGTCCCCACTGCAAGAAAAATAAATACATTTTAAGAGGTAGTCCTCAGAGTAAGGCAAAGATAAAGGTGGATTTACTGTCTTATGTGCTGAGCAGAGGCTGTTTCCTTTGCTTCTGCCATAATTCTTGAGGAATGGGAAGAGACTAAATCTTAGGTATACATCTGCCACAAAATTAATATTTTCCTAAAATCGTAAGCTATCCTGCAGGGTGAGAAGACAGCAGATTAACTCATATTTGTGTCTGACCACAACCAACCAGCCATATTTCATACTGAACTTGGGTTTCCCCAAGAATAAGAACAGACAAAGACTGGACCACCACAGAAACATTTTAGAGCACCTCAAGCTGTATTTATCAAAAGGACCTTGAAGCAGGGGAAAAAGTGAAGAACAATGAAACAAGGCAAAATCCTTGTGGAAAAAAGAAATCTATATAAATTATATATAACTTGATTTGAAACATCCTGAGAAGATAATATTCAGTGTTTCTCTTGGAACCCTGTAATGTACAGAGTCCACAGCTAACAGGGATAAAAGAGTGTAGCATTTTTTGTACCATTTTTCTAATACACCAGTGACAAATTAGAAGAATGCTAATTTCTCAGCAGAAAAAAACCTAAAAAAGTATTTCCTGAAAGCTGATAAATGAAATACAGGAAGCTTTCTCTGATCATTTTCAAATACCACAAACCAAGAAAGCAGAAATGTGTGGTAAGTTACTTTGAAAAAAGAATTATCTATTTCAGCTATCATATTTTCCTTACAGAACTGGGAGGAGATAAAATATGTACAAGTGTTTTTTAAAGCAACACCTGGTCAAGGAATTTGGATCAAATTATTTTCCAATTGTTTAACTTTTGGAATTGCCGTAACTGTCACAATGATGTTCTGTAATCAACATTTATTAACATGGCATCAATCATATAAAAACTTCTATCTCTTCTATCAAAAGGCTTAAGCCTCCCTTAATCTTAATCAAATACTCTTTTTCTGAAGATTTTCCTTGAATATTTTTATGCTTCCTCTTTCAAAAATTTTTCTTCAAATGAGTCAGTAGAAACTTTCCAATTTACTCCCCACAAGACTGTACTATAAAAATGACCTTCGTTTAATCTATTAAAATTTACAACAAAAAGAGTTTAAACTCATTGTATTTGTCTTCTACTGCCATGCCCTAAATTTCATCATGGTAAAATGAAGAACATGAAGGATAATTACTGCCTTAAAAAAATAAAGCTAAGTCCTACGAGTTGCATTTGTTTTGTTCCAACACTTCTACTTGGGTTTTGATGTGGCTTTTTTTTTTTTTTAAAATTTTTAAACATATTTTTATGATGCTACTCAGTAGGTAATTAAATCAGGATTTCCTGAAAGGCAAAAGGACTTTAAGGAGAAAAAGAAGGCTGCATTCAGTTTATGCTGAACCATAATTTGGTGTGCAGCATCCACACTACAGAATTCCTATTTCTAGCATTACAGTATCAGTGAAAATGAACTAAATCCAAGGACTGTTTGTTTTCCTCACGTATTGCTGTTGACTCCAACATTTTCATGAGTTCACTGCCATAATCATCAGCTACTGAGATTTTGCTCAAGCACTTTATACTGCTTCCACTTATCTCCCTTGAAATATGAGATATCAGGTAAATTTAACTTAGTTTTAAATAGCTTTCTTTGGGTTGTTACGACTCAGTTGAATGAACAGTCAATCTCAATTACACTTTTTATGTACTGAGTCACAGACACATTCATAGGATGTGAACTCTTATATATCTTCAACAAGCACAGTGGTGTGAACTGGTGTAATCAACTCCAGTATAAACTGGTTATCTACTGCCCTGAAAATAGAAGTGATTTCCTCTAACTGATTTTTGAAAGTGTTTTATGCTTATGTTGATTTCAAAAAACTTGGTGCTAAATTGTCAACCAAACATTTCCACAGATATTCATATACAGTAATATTTTGGGGTTTATTGCATTCATTAGAAACTGTAAGAAAGGCCATATACAAGAAAACAACTGCCTGGTGGTGTTTATTATTCCCATCTATCTTCTTTTTTCCTGTCACAATGCGTCCTTCTGTGCCTCCCTTTATCAGGACAACAAACAAAAATAACACAGCTTGCTTGCCATTGTGCCTGCTATCAGCTGTCATACTCCACATAGTTGGCTTATATTGAGTAATATTTCTCTTTCCTTCCTTTTCTTATTATGGACTTCCTTTATTGGGCTTTTCTGCCTCATACTAAAGTAGAAGACTCTTCTCAGCACGACCTCATGTTTATAACTAGCTTTATTCAAAAAACATTTGGCATACACAATCAAGTTACTCGCATTCCTTCATATTCACAGAAATCAGACAAGCTGCAGCATATGCTGCTTTAAAAAGATGGAGAAAAGAAGCCTGACAGTTGCAGAAAAATGCCAACTACAAATGCCTCAACACTTGATCTGAGAACAAGCTCCAACACGAATTTACCATACGGGATGTGTAAAATTTCTGTATTGTTTTGCCCCTTTCCATCACTGGGACCAGTTGTGGTTGTGCTTGCATCTACAGAGCTGTGCAGTTCCACCTTCAAGTCATAGATCTATCCAACCTGCACCCACAGTCAGTTTGTCTACACCTTTTTCTGTGGGTTCAAACAAAAGGACACCACTGCACATACCTGTCAACGAAAACAAGCCCTGACACTTTCAAAGCTAACTGTAATACCCATCATTTGTTTGGGGGGGCATTTTTTTTCTTCTTCATCACATTTCTATGTAAGTTATAACACAGTAAATACTAATATATTTACCTGACATTCCGTATGTATGCTGCATAAATGAAATAGTTCCTAGGGAGCTGCAAAAATTAAACCTTCTCTACCTTAGACTTCATCAGTGATTGAAATAATTAACTCTACAAAAAAAGAAAAGCAAATAGTAAGGAAATATTTTCTCCATTCAACGTTGTGTCTTCATACAGCTATATACAAGTTACAACCAACAACAGTTGACATGTCAGTAAAAAGAGTAAGTGCCATTACATTAGATATTGCTATTTAAATAATAATTCATGGAAGTATTTCAGTGTATTCACATCAGAGCATACATATGTATATATATACAAAAAACAAATACACAAATTTTATGCTGGCCCTACTCACCTCCTTGCACTTCTCTTCTCATGAAAAGAAGTTACAGTATTTTATGTTCTCCCACATATAACAATAAAAATGGGTTTAAATGCAGAAAGACTGATGCAGCTTTCTTGCTTTGTCCCTGAAAGCAATGTTACATTTTCTGGCTATGACTCAGCTTTACATATACCTCAACATGACTGGGAAGCTATCCCATTCTTCCCATTCCCATTGGCATCCAAAATCAAGGCTGCTGCTCATAAAGTGCAGCTAAGGAAGACATCTTCACTGGCTGTTCAGTTATACAGAACATAAAAGATCAGCTTTTCTCTTTCAACACACTTGTCAGAATTGATAGTCAACCAAACCACATTTACAGTACTACTCAGTTCTTCGCATTCATCTACTATGTGTGCATTATTCTTGCTTGGATTCAGAGGCTGTGTGCTGAAATCTAAACCCTTACTGTGCTCAATCTCCCCATTAGAATCACCATGTACAGTGGTGGTTTCTGAATCCATACATTTAGCCAGATTTACTTCTGTATTCATTCTATTTTTTTTTTCTTTTTCCTTTTTTTTTTTTTTTCCCCAGCAGCAAAATGCATTTTATAGACTGCTAACCCTGCTTTTCTACTTGACTACTGCTCTGGCTGGAAACAGTGGATGTCAGCTTGGCATTTTTCCTTCATCACAAAATTTGTTTTCTTGCCAGTAGGGTTAAGAGCAAGGGATACAAATTACTATGTAAAATTACTAGCTGAAGATAGCTGTCATGCAAATATTAAAGCATCTATCCTGTTTGCATATTTCCAGATAACCTGCTAGAGTCATGTAAATTAGTTTTAAATAGTTCAATGTATAAGGGAAGTAGCAAAGCATACCATGATAAAACAAGTATCCTGAGGGTTTCTACATCATTACATTTCAATTTTGGTTAGAGGAAGAGCAGATGAAACCTGAATTAAGCTCTTCTGCAAACTTGTAAGTTGGTAGAACTTTTTCAAATCTTCATTACGTTTTAATGATCTGTCATATTTCCAAGCAGTATATACCAATAAATTCTGTCTAGGGGCACCAACTCAGGAAAGTATTTTATGAATTAATTAAAAATAAATCCACAGACTTTCAGACTAAGTAGCAACTGAATATTTTTTCAGATTCTAGATATGCTATGTTAGCACATTTAGTTTTATACAGTTTGTTCCATTCAATTTCCTCTTGTATGGTTCTAGAAAAAGTATAGCCTTGGATGTGCACTGCACATCCTAATTTTCAGATGTAAATGGAAGCAGCAGAGATGCTGTTCTGTCAATAACAGTCATTTTTCTAGAGTCTAAGAAAAACAAATATGAACAAGATTGCATCCTGAAATGATCAAATGGTGCTATCTTGTCTTTCCTTGCATATATAAGTGCTGAGTGAATGAGTTATTTATAGGAAAATGCAGAATTAATTAGTTATTTACATTAAAAACAAAAAACTGATAACTTAGAAAAAAAGTACGTTAGAAATATAGATATAATTAGATAATATCTATAATTTGAATGATGTATATATAATTAAAATGTAGCAGATAATTATCATATAACAGGAAATATTATAAATATATATGTAATTAGAAAAATGTAAACAAGTAAGGTAATACTCAGATCAGAAACAGGTCTTCAAACAGACTTTACCAGAAGTATTATATTCACCAGAAATACTCTTTTGTTCTTATTTCTCAATATGACCTCTTGGCTGTAGATGACCTGGAGAAGCTCCTTGTCCAGTCCATTGCCTCCACTCAGTAGACAATTGAATATTGTGTGTACTGTGCCCTCTGGAGACTTACAAAGTAGAAAGAAATGACCTGCATGTTATTTTCTGATTTCAGTTTCAACCACAGAAACATCTTCCCAGCTGAGTCAGTCATTCATTCTATGTTGGCAGCACTGAGAAGCCCTCAGCTTGCTTTGTAATGAGATGATGAGTTCATTTAATAAAGGAAGGAAATAAACTCTCCCTAGATCAGAAACCATTTCCTTTTGCAAGCAGATGTTGGGACACTAGAAAAATTGTATTTTATCTCAAGGGAGTGCTGCATGGCCAGAGAAGCTGTCTCATTTCTACAGTCATTGCCAATTTGTTCTTTTTTCCTTGCAACCAGCCAAATATAGCTTTCACCATGCCAGATGCCACAGGAGCTGAATGTTGCACATCCAGCAGCTACCTATCAGTGCAGCCACATACCAAGGATAAATGCAATCCACAGGTAATGGCTGGTGTAAGCTCTAAAAAGAGTAGCTTCCATCCAAGAGGAACTTAGCATAGCTCCATCTGGTACCTCTGCTCACTGCTAATTAGCTGGCAGGGCATTGGGAGCTGGCTGGAAGGGCTACTGCATCCAGAAAGTTTGCTTAGCATGAATTATAAATTTGGCTACCTACAACTTCGTACCCTGGGAGGTGCTCTTTGGATGATTATTGCCCTTAGCAGTTGGCTGCCTCCCTAGTCACAGAATGACTCACCGTGTTATTAAAGCAAATTAAGAGATGGAGGTTTATTGAGTGTCAGGCAACCTCCTAAACAGTGGAATAAGGTTTCCTTGAAGGGTGGATTTAACGGCAGAGCTGGACCGGAATTCAGTTTGAATGCACTCAGTACAGTTTCCATGACAAAAGAGAAGTGTGCAGAACGTGCAGAAGGAGGAGCCTGTTCTCAGGAAGACCCTTTTCCAGTAGCAGTCAATGTCTTTTGCGTGTACCAGAGAAAGAAAAGCAGAGAGACAGTCCTGAAGTAAAAACACAAGTGTTCATGGTGAGGACAGGTGCTGCCACACACTATTTTAATTAGGGTCTCATACACACTGCCGAGAGAGGAAAATGTATCCCTACAGGTACATTTAGGCTCCTGGAACGTTTTATGCCCAGCTGAGGATCTGAGCCAGTCAACACCAGAGTTGTACTTCACAAAACACAGTAATCTATGAACCAACTGCTGCTGCTGCCTGGTGGTTTTTTGACAGAAGTTTGAAATTAAATGGCTAGTAACTAGTTTCATGGGCTAGGGGAAGAATTTTACTCAGCTGCCTTAGCAGTTTAAAACAAAAACTAAAGATGGTGCAAAAAGAAAAGGAAAAACAGAAGGAAAAGGATTAAAAAAACCAACTAAGGAACAAGGTGAATACCAGTATCAAAAAAGCACCAAGGCACAGGATGGAATTAGGTTACCTCAGCATTCTTTCTAGTGTGAATGCCTTCATTCTCGAATTTTTATAATCTGTAACTAGTAAAAAATTAAGTAATACACGCCCTCAGTTCTGTTTATAACATTCTTAATTTTTCACAGCAAAATTAAGCACAGAACCTTGCATGTCAAACATCCACCTTATTCTCACATACTCAAGCTTGACCGATAAGAAGGTATAAAAGGAAGAGGGAAAAGAAGTCTGTATGTTAATGAGATGGCCCTGTTAACACATAGCAGCATACTATGTCATTATATGCTTCTTATTTTAAAAATTTATACTTATTAAAAACTTCTAAATTTCAAACAACCAAATCTAAATAAATGTAATTAAAAAATTATTTTCTGTTCCTTTTTAAAAGACATATAAAGAAAATATACTCAGGAAACTAAATAATTCATTTTCTAAATTGACGTTACTGATATCTAAGAGGATAGAAACAGAAAGGGAATATATTAATATTTTATATGGGAAACCAGTCATCCCACATTTCAGTCCCTAGAATGATGCTAGAATGAATGACTACAAGCAAATTGTATGAAAACAGAAAATTAGTAAGGTTACAAAAAGCACAGCAAATGTGAATTAATGAGGAAGAAAAAGAATCATGCTAAACAACTTTCTCTATGCCAGATCTACTGCATTAATTAGAGGAAATATTACTTTTTTATATAATTAAATTGAATAAAAAGCTCAGTTTAAAAAATTCAAGAATAATACTGACTTGAGATACATTGTACATACTTTAGAAAGAAAGTCTGTAACTAAAAAAAGTATTTTTGCAAATTTGAGATCTGGCATAAAATCGGTCAGATGAAGTTAAGCAAAGACGAATGCAAAGACCTACATTTGGGAAGGAGGTAAGAGATGCAAGAATGGAAAATGAACAGTTCCAGATTGGGCTGAAGTCCTGCAAAAAGGAAATAGATGTTGAATAGGTAAAGTACGAGTCGAAATTGCAGTACTGTTCCCTAGCTCCATAGGAATGTTATAGGCAAGACACTAATGACAGCTATTCCATTCTACTTGTTATGGGGCGCTATCATTTGGAGTACACCTTCAGCTTTAGTGTAGCACTTAGTGATTCAAGCAAATGTATAGAAGAAAAAATATGTTGCATCCTGAGGAGACACTGCATCTATGTCCTCTGCTTTAATCCAAAGAATTCTGCAGTTTTCTGTAATGAAAGTGGAAAAATGACTGCCCTGTGGGACCACAGGTCTAAAATTAAAGCCTACTGCAATTTTAATAAAAAGGATAAAAGTCGCACTGTAAAGGTTATAAAATCTTTAAGGGAAGTTTTTAAACTACAAAATAGTTAACAATAACAGGGATGATCTAAGTACACTTAATACTACTTCAGACCAGGAAGGCAGATAACATGATCTCTCAAGGTCTCTTTCAACTCTCCACTCCTTTTATCCCAAATATGCTTAATTGAAATTGCAGAGAGTTCTTACGGGACATGATTTAAGAAGGGTTCCATTGCTCCTCAGAGCCTTCTGAACTAATAAAGTGAACCTGACTGGCAGAAACAGGCATGAACTTCCCAAAGATACAAAGAGACACAAAGTTGATGTTGCAGCTCTTTTTTTCCCCGCTAGGGATTTTATTATATACATTTTTTACTAACTTTTGTTATTACCTTATAATTTTTCTTTTGAAACACCTAGTCCATAATATCTCTGAATACAGATCTTCTGTTAAAGGTACTTGGTTAGATGCACTTATAAAATTTAAAGCAATGTACATTTCTTTGTATGATTTGTATACAATTCTTATAATAATACTAATAGATGTTCTCAAATGAAATTATTAAACCAAACCTATGGTTGTACTTTATTTAAATCCCTCAGAAAATTATTTAGCATCCTTTTGATCAAGGTCAGACTACTTAAAAATTAGGTTTTTTGATCCCTACTGTTCCCTGTAAAGTCTCTAGGGCCAGAAGAAATTCAGTCCATGGACATCCTCTGTTGATTTGTCTGTTCACACCCAGACTGTCTGCTGTTACTGTATAATACCATGCTAACCAAACATCTTTCTTGCTAGATGTTGCAAACACTGAAAATTGTGCAGAGGGCATCATGTGCTCACCCTGTTTTCAGATTTACTGTCTGGATTCACAGCCAATGCTGTCTTTGGGAATACACATGGTCCTCCGAAAAGCAATAGCCAAAAAACAACAAGACTCAACTTGTTCAGCAATAAACATCTAGACTATAATATCTTGGGGCACAAACAGTGCCATTATTCCATGTTGAAGAGCACCTCCCACGCTTGTACCTTTTATAGGTAAATAATAGTATTCAAAAAAAACACCAAAACCCACAGTAATTTTACCTTTGAGTGTTTTATCAATACATTAGATCCCATCTTGCAATGTTTTCCTTCTGATCGCTTTTGCACATAAAATCTACTGGTCCTGTGAACACTTAAGGAGCAGAATGAAACCACCAGCCAAAGTCACCCCCCTCTTACTCTAAAACAAAGTTTAAAAATAGTGTAGTCTAGAAAGCACACTCTGAAATTTTTGTTTTCTTGACAATTCACAGTTCCAGTGTTCAAAAACACATACTTAGTACCTACTCCTAATCACTATGTACAATTCCAACAGCTAGCAAAATATGTAACAAGTGATCTATATGCCCAGTTACCTCATTTGCAAACATACATGATAATTTAAAGTGCAAATTAGTCAGCGATTTCTATATATAAAATTATGCAGGTACATTTTTTTATCCAGGTTCATTTGGATTCAGCTTCTCTTCTTGAAAGTAAAATCAGATTGGAGAGCCTAAGGTCCACCAGTTTCATAAGATCACTGACATTTCTTTCATATAAGATATTATATGCGTTTTATAAACTATGCTATATTTTTTTAAAAATGCAGCATTTGAAAATACAGACAGTACACTGGAGACAATCTGAATATCATCAGATCAATTATAACAGCATAATTATGTGCAATATCGTTATTAAAAAATAGATAAGAATCAATTGATAAGAATCAATTTTCTTACATTAATTCGAAATAAAAATGTAATAGGTGTAAATTAATGCATACTTGCTCCAGGAACATACAATAGAATAAAAAACAGTGTTCCTGGTGTTAGCTTTACAAATTATACAATTGATGTTTCTTAAAATAAACAAGACTTTTAAAATAAATTAAATATTAAGAATCAAATACAACCTACTGTCATGCCTTGTTTAACATACACAAAGACAGGGATGACTATGAATATGGATATTCCACACTTTTAAAGCATTATTTTGTTGGTACCAACTGACCATCCACTCCAGGAATCTCCTAAAGAAACAAGAAAATTTTATTGTTAGGCAAAAGAATATTATTTAATTATCTTGTGATTTTAAGTGCTAGATTCTTTCTATTCTACCATGTTCAAATTTAAAATAACAGCTCGTTCCTGACTGAATCCTTCTACCCTGCATATTCCACAGCTGCAAAGGAAACCTCTGTGCTCATACCAGCAACTGTCTAAGGCTGATCTGCAACATCTATGGTTTCGAACATTTCAGTTTTTGAAAGTGCATTTTATTCAGTCAAAGAATAAATAATAAACTTATCCTGGCAGGTCTTACATGGAAAACAAATATAAATTTAAGAGACCTTAGTCCATACATAAATTTTGTTTAAAACTGTTGGGGGGCAGAAGCTGTTGTCTTTTCATCTATATCATCCACCTATACCACCCTATCATAAGGTCAAAAGAGATTTAGTGTGAGGTCTTAGTGTATAGAATGTCAAGTGCAAATTCAATCTGTGTGTCCTAAGAAGGTGAAAGTTAATATTTATAAAAGTCACAAATTAGATTTTGACGAGTTTACAAGCAGTAGATATTCTCCATACATGTGAAAGTACAGAACTGTTAGTGGCAAATTGAGTATACATGAGGGAAGAGCAAAGATTACAAATAATCAATAACATAGTTCCAAACCAAGAAAAAATAAGAATGTCATTCTTGTTTTGACAGTTTGGGTTGTTGTTGTGTTGTGGGGTTTTTTTCAGAAGGGAAAATAAACACCCTGTGAAAGCAAATACCATGAAGTTAATAGAATTGAAACAGCAGCAAAATAAATTGCAGTCCAGTTTTTTGTACTCAGATTAACTCAGCACAGAGAATGTGTTTTCTTCCAACACCTCTGAAACAACTAACCCATTATTTTGTGCAATTAATAACACGCTTTCCTGGAAGATCTGTCAAAATTAGTAGCATATGACTCAAGAACAGTAAGGTGCATGCAAGTGGAGGAGAAAGGTAAAGTCAAGTACAAAGCCTTAGGTTAATATTAGTTGGCTACAAGGCTTAAAACCAGCTCTGAAAGACAGAATAATTTTTAGAAAATGAAGTCAAGAAGAGGAAAAAAAAAAATAACAATAAAAAGTGTGGGTAGGGAGCTGTGATAAAGTAGCACTGACAGCTTTTTGTTGTAACCTTTTTTCCAAATTCAGGAATTCAGTAGGCATGTGTAACTGGACTTCAGCAAAGCAGTTGGTATGTTGTTACCTGGAAAAATGGCAGTCAAAGGAGAAAAAATGAAGGACTGGCACTAGATTGATAAGTGGGACAAAACTGACCTGTCTCAATGTAGTCAAGCTCAATAACATAAAAAAAGTGTGTAAAGTCATGCACTTTGCACCTGTATCTAAGATTTTCTGCATTTCACAAGAAGTTCAGAAAATCCACCTCCACTGATTACATTTGGTTATGATTGAATGAAATCATATCTGTCTCCATTTTAAATGTAAAAGATAAACACTATTTCAGAAGTCATAGGTAATATAATACCTGGCTCATAACACACCTAAGTCTTCAGTCCAGACACCTCTTTTCAAGAAGGAAGAAGTTCAAACTGGAGTAATTGCAAATTAAGTTCACTTGAAAGACGAGAGGAAACTCTGGGCCCAGAGAAGAGATGAAAAGAGATTGGCTTCTCTACTGCTGGCAATATGTCTTATTATAACAAATGTGGCAGAGACACAAGAACCAAGGAGAGTGTAAAGTCATTTAAACTCAATAACAAACAAATAACTGAATCTGAATTGCCCACTTAAAATTATAAATTTTAATCTAAATCAAGAACAAGGTTCCCTGTAAAAGCACAAATAATGTCCATCATCCAGAATTTCTTTGACTCTTCTGTTCCTAATAAAAGACACTCTGTAAAAGTATGCTCTCTTTATAGAACATCTGGCATCATTTCACCAAAAGTCTGTCCCATTACTGGAAGTAGTAAAAACAGTAGAGCCACCTGAATCAGCTGAAGGAAAACAGTACAGCTACTTGAATCTTATGAAGGAAAGTAATTTTGTCTCAACCTAAAAATTCAATTAAAAATCTGATACAGTGCCATGAAGTGCTTCTTCACCAAAGGATGAAAAAAAATTACTAGAGCACATTCATTTTAGGCAAATGAAACTGTTCAAATTCTGAAGTTATAGGTGGTTTTTTTCTCTAATGACAAAGCAGCAACATCTTAGATACATCTTGAACCCCGCATAAAAAGAGACAAAGGGAAATTTTTCTCTTGAAAAATTTTAATCCTACTGAATAAGTGAGTGAGGAGTAAGTTGAAAAAGATTCTGTTTCTTTCATACAAATCATTATATACCCACTATCAACCTAACAATGTGTGCTTAGGTATTTAAGAATTTTATGTGTTAACAGCAACATGGGGATTTTAACAAACAACAGAAGAAATAATTAGTGAGTTGGTAAAGCTGTCATCCTAGATATGACTCAAACTCATCAGCTGTTTTACTTAAAAAAATTTAAGAATATGAAATTTTACATGAATGGAAAATGTCTAGTTCGGTGTTACTTAAATGTCACAGACAATAGAGGAAGTTTCCCATGGGTAAATGTTGTAGCTGTGTGTCTGTACTGTTTTTAAGCCTCTCTTATAAAATTTTCTCTTAAGTGTTATTTTATACTGGAAGCTCACACTCTCCTTGTCCACCTAGATCAAGTCATACTAATCCAGGTGTGATTTTGCTCATTAACAAGACACATACAGCAAACTGGAACCTATTTATTGAGCAAAAGCAGTCAGAAGGAATGATCAGAATTGTTTCATTCAGCTGCTGTGATGTATAAGGCTTGAAGGGAAGTTTGTCTTGCAAAAATGAGAATATACTCCACAGGACAAATTATTCTTCATTAAAGGTAAACAAAGATGATCAGTCCAGGCATATAAGTATTAAGAAAAAATCCGTTACTCTGTTCTTCTTTGCTATGAATGATTAAACTATTAGTACTTGTCCTGGACAGATAACACCAATGGCTTAAGTGTTGTAAAGAGAGTGAAAATTCCGAAGTTTAACATACAACTAAATACATTTAGACAAACTAACATACACAGATTATAAGGACTTGCTACCAAGAAACATATTAATGCCTTATTTTTGCCCTTATGCAAATATTCGTTAGACAGTGTAAAGATCTCTGTGCCACTGTAGAAATCCCAGGAGGCTTCATTAGTTCTGACATAATAAATTGGAAAAAAAACAACCTCTTTTGCATAGGAATCTATTTTATTGACAATACCCGTAGATATAGTGTTCAGTGAAATGCTAAACCTCGAGGGCAAATGGTGAATGTGTCCCATGCAGAAGAAATTTGATGGTATAAAGGTAGAGCAGGCCTTCTGCCAACTCAGTTGTCAAACACTTGCCAGTCCTCACTTCCTCTGCAGGGAAATAATGACCTCGAGGAAGTATATATAGTGACGAATAACACATATTTAAGCCAGTTTTCTTGTACAGTTTTAATTTTTTTAATCTCCAAGAACCACTTAGGCAACTCCAAATGACCCATTCTGTTCCTGTCTTTTCAAGACTCTGTAATGACGTCAAGGTTATTTTTTCACCTTGATTAGTAACAATTCTTTTATGAATTTCTGATGACATCCACTTTCAGCTACTCTTTTATGCCTGTCTTATGTTTTTCAAGAGTGTCAAAATAGCAGTACAGTATGATTGTCAACTCTGTTATCATCTTTAAATAGTAGAATAATGCTCAGTTGATCCAGTCAGCTGCACTAGGAAAGGTGTATAATGCATGGGAAAGGTATATTAAAAAAAGGGGTTTGATATGATCACAATTGTGTCACTTGGTTCCAGAATTCCCCCTCAGCATCCCCTGTTAAAAATTTCTGCTTCCATTAAGTGATTTTTCTTATTCATTAGATTGAAAAGACTGAAGACTGTTTTAGTCCTTCTCACCAAACAAAACCAGCCACTGGGATTGTCCATCACTGGGTGAGTTTTAGCTGCTGTCCTCCTGGATGTAAATTTTCTATGTCACCTAAATATTTCCATCTATTCTTTTAAACTTAGGGTAGGTATGTCAGAATCCATCAAGTGTTAGCTCTATCAGTATAAGACACTTTCTTGAAGCCCATCTGAGCATTTGAGGGCTTTCCCATCCCAAAAAAGATTGTACTATGTAGACTAAGACCACCTGCACGACCTTTGTTGGTTCTGGTGGTTGGGCTGGTAAAAACTAGAATTAAGGCAGCAGTCACACATGCTCTGTTTCAACTATTTCCTTATTAAACCACTTTCAGGTCTATTCAATAACAAAGATTTATAACCAAATGAATAATCGAAGATGAATGTACTACGTTCAGTTATATACAAAAGTTGTTTTCAGGCAGATAGCTTCAAATAAGTGTACATAAACATTACTGAAAGAAGATTTAATCATAATTATCTTTTTTTCCCATTTTTTTCTGCTTTTCCTTTCTTTTTTCTTTTTTTTATTATTTTTTTCTTTGAAGTAAAAAGCTTTTAAAAAGTCTTTTACAGTACTGTGGACTGATACTTGCAATAAAAATAAAAGTTTTCATATTATATTTATCCCTGTAATACAAAAAAAAAAAAAATCAGAAATAAGTCCAGGGAATTGTATGACTCCTTGCATATATCTGTTATGACTGCTTGCCAAATATTTTCAAAAGTTTTGGTTAATTTAGGAGTTTTCGGCATAATGTCTTACTGTAATAAAATAATGACAAAAAAGATTCGCTTTTTTAATCACATTATGGTTTAACCCCAGATGGCAGACATGTACCACACAGCCTCCCTCTCATTCCCTGTCACAGTGGGGTGGGAGAGAAAATCAGAAGGGTAAAAAGGCAAAAACTTGTGGGTTGAGGTACAGACAGCTTAACAGGTAAAGGACAACCTGTGTGCTTAAATAAAACAAAGCAAGGAATTCATCCACTATTTCCCAGTGGCAGTCAGATGTTTAGCCACATCCAGGAGAAAAGGGCCCCACCACACGTAATGGTTACCTGGGGAGACAAATGCTGCAACTTATTCTCCCCCAGTAAATACACAAATACGTAGGATCCATGGAGTGATGATGCATTACTTTAATGCCACAACGTGATCTACTCATTTTCTCTTCGAAGCAAAGGGTAACAAAAAGGTAGGATTATTAGCACCACCCGTTATAGAAAGTGTTAAACCTTTTTCCAAAGCGTGTCCTTGGTTATAGTTTAATGTATAATTAATCTGCTACAACTTTCCATAGCAAGCTTATTTTTACTATTCTTACCACTGTAGAGCTTGCATACAGTTCAGCAAATACAGCCTAGGACCCCAAAATCGTCAATAAAAAGCGCATTATCCAAACTCCATTTATCCTAGACAAACAAGACAGGCTTGTGGCAGAAAAAAATGGCACAGCATCCTATATTTAATATATTATCTTTATGTAGGTACAAACTGAAATGGCTGAAACAAAGTAATTCTAATTCTGCTTCTCCCAGCTTGTGAGTGATTTTGTTTTTATTTTTGGCTTTAATAATACTCTTCTCCTAACTTTATGCATGGTATTTAAAGAAAAAGAGTAAAGTGGGCCTTAGTCTTAAAATACACCCAAGATATGACAAACTTTCTTAGGTTCCTGCATGGTAGACATGCATGATTCTCCTAGAGTGACATGTCAGGGAAGAGAGGGAGAGATCTTCTACAAAAGCAGAAGATGTATGTTATTAAATTTATAAAGATCATCTGAACAGCCTTAACTCCCAAATTGTCCTTTTTATCCTGCAGGTTTCATGCGTGTGTCAAATAAATTTCAGTGCACACTGGAAAGTAATTTAATCAGGTAGTTTTAAACTTTCTTGAGTAACAAACTATTTGCTTTGAGGGGTTTTGATACTCGTATCTGACCCGCGAATATAGCAGAAAATGAAAACAATACAACAAATCAATGACTAAACTCGCAGAAGAAATATTGTGAATCTTAGATAAGTAGTGAGATATATAATTTACATATTGCCCAGGCCAGAAATAGCATGACAGGGTACAGAAGCAAAGAAGGAGGCATGAGAACAGCAAGAAATCCAGAATACAAATCTCTCTGAAACGTAAAACTTTCCATGTTAGCCATAAGCTAAAGCAACTAAATTAATCTCCTTTTCAAAGTCAACATGATTTCATCAACCCCAAATCTACACTGAAGCTTTAGTTTCAGCACTGGTGATTAAGAACTGAAGTATGTTTGCTGCACATCTGAACCCAAGGTTAAGAATTAACAGAAGACGTTGGGCTTCACCCATATTTGTGTGCTGATAAGTACGAGACGGACCGTGATCTGTAATAACCTAGTATCTGAAAGTTTTGAAATCTGTTTTTTCCCAACCTTTGCTTTCAACAGGACATTTGAATCTTTACTCCTAATGAATGTCCAGCCCCCACAGCTGGATAAACACACCGTGTGCTGGGTGAGCAAGTGGGGTCGGGCACAGAGGGTGACAGTGAGTGGGGTGACATCAGACTGTGACCTGTCACTAGGGGCGTCCCACAGGGCTCCATCCTCATCCCTGTGCTCTCCAACATCTCCATCAATGGCTTGGACTCAGCACTGGAAGGGACACTGAGCAAGTTTGCAGATGACCCAAAACTGGGAGGGGCTGCTGAGTCCCCCG
>JAYRBT010000093.1:33157913-33182554 GCA_036023395.1 Myiotriccus ornatus
AAGGTTCTTCCCCCAGAGGGTGGTTGGCACTGAACAGGCTCCCCAGGGCAGTGGGCACAGCCCCAAGGCTGCCAGAGTGTTTGGATGATCCTCTGGGGCATATGGGGTGACTCTCCTAACCTGTGCTGGGTTAGGAGCTGGACCTAATGATCCTTATCGGTCCCTTCCAACTTGGCATGTTCTGTGATTCTTTGAGTTTATGTCAACTGAAACTCATTGTCTTATAATGCTGCTAGATGCCTTAATTAAACATATCACAAGAATATAATTTCTAGCTTTCCTTATTCTCATAATAGACAATATAGTTATGAAACCTAATTATCAATTTTCAAGTGTGATCATTGCACATGTGGGATATGTTTCTTTCTCACTGTTATGTTAATTGGATACAGATATTTTGTATAATTTGTTTTCTACCCATAAAGGATGAGTATTATGTTAATGAGAAACCAAACGCTCATTCAGTTGAGAAAAATTCATTGCAGAGTTTCAGAGAAAGTTAACTTCCTTTTTTGTTTGGGTTTTTTTTTTCATCCTGGGCTGCTTCTCTGTCTTGAATATTGCTCTAACATTGTTTTCATAATAATGATACTGTCCTTTAAAAGAACACAACAAACTTTAGCTCAGAGTACAGGGTAGAATATGACAGATGCACTTTGCCCAGTCAAAGCAAGGGAGGAGAGAAATAAAGGTGTAAAATTGACAGAAACAGAACTAAGAGTATCACTAGTCCTTAGATTCCATGTCTGTCCTGCTGAGTGGATGGTCCAGAGCTGGGGCAGTAAGACAAAGAAATTGTAAGAGGAGGAAAAGAGAGAGAGGGATCAGCTTTGTTTTACATTTGACCTAGTGCACACTTCTTATTTGGTGCCATTTCTTTGTTGATGTGCTACCAGCTCTTTTGAGCCCTCCTCCAGGAAATGCTTTCCCATCTTCATGGGACCCTCTCTTCACAGCTTTGCTGCTGCAGCAGTCAGGGTGTTTGAGACAAAACGTGCTTGGGCCCAGACCTCCACACCTAGGAATCCTTTAGCTCTACAGAAATGTTACTGTATGTGTTTTGACTGTTAGAAGGTCCTGAGGCAGGGAGAAAGGACATGACTTCGTGCTGTTTAGATGAATTAAGAGTTTGATGGTTTTATTTACAGACAGTGTTTCTTCTATCACAGATCAACTGTTATGTAGGGAATACGATTCCTGTACCTTGAAAAGAAAATGCACGCAAAAATAAAGGAACAAGCTTACTCAAGTGGAGCTTTTTGTCTTCTCAGATTAAGAATGGTCATATAAATCCACTGATTTTGATAGCAGACTGTAGAGAATTACAACACTGTCATCACAATTATCACTGTAAGACAGGGTTTAATTTAAAAAGTCTTGGGTATCAAAGCCCTAGTAAAGGTCAGAGCCCAAAATAATACATTGCAAATTGTAATATTCTACTAAAAATTCAAAAGCAGTAATTTTAGTTACAGAATTTTAACTCCATGCTGAAACAAAGACAAGCATTTAATTATTTAGGATCAATTAGAGAAAAAAGTTATTTCTCTAACCATTTCTTTTCTTTCTGCAATGTTTCAGATCCTAAAAACAAACCAATCAATTCTTCTCTTAACCCCACAGAAATCCAAATATAAGCTACTAATTTCTTTCTTATTTGCCATAAAAATGAATTAATAGGAAAAAGCTCCTTTACAAGACATCAAAAGTAATTCCTTAAATTATTTCTTTCCAATCTGCAATAAAAATTCATTAAGCTCAGCTTGACTCTGAACTTTCAAAGCAATTTATTCAATAAGTTTGTTTTCATTCACAAACAATTTAATTACTCCAGGTCCTGTTCCTCAAAGTTTTTCTATCAAAAATTCCTCCCTTAATTGAATCTACATGTCTTCCTCCATCTCGAAAACCTACAAATTTGACCCTTGCATCGTTGGAGGTGCTGGCCATGATCTGAAATGGCGCTTGCTGTGTACCAGGAGATTTACAAGCATCAGTCACCCTTCAGAATTAGCCCCAAACTGAGCAGTTCCTCACAGCTGCTGTAGTTTCAAAGCAAAATTTGCAGAAATAGTGGCTCTAGTTTGCATGAGTAAACAGCAAAACAAAGCTTTATGTTTCTATCTCCTATTCTACTCTGTTGGCATTGGTGATGTGCAAGCATCAGTGTTGCAGGTTGTGCTAAGATATCGGCTTCAAGTACTGAAGGTGGATTAGTTTCCCCTCTCAAGTGCTCCACAGAAAAATTGAATGTATTCATGAAAGCTACAAGACCTTGTAATGCTTTGCTATTTAAGCCTGATATTACACATAACCATTTCCCTATCCAAATGAACCTTTTGCACTTTTCTGTAGATGATAAGGGACCAGAACTTTGCCTTTCAGAAACTCATTCCTATTGCCTTAATATAGATTTAATGCCATAAAGATGACTAAAGCATATAGAAAGACTGAAGCCTTGAACAGCATATCTATCCACTTTCCTGAAAACATCTGTGAGCCCTCAGGCTACTGTTTCAGGACCCTGCAATCAAGCACAAAAAAGATGAGAGTCCCTGTCTCCTCTACACAGCTGGGCGTCCTCTTGCTTAGGAATTCAAACACCTCACTGTGAAAAACTACTACAGAAGTGCAGATTGAACCAACAAATATTTGTGGAGCCTGGCACTGATTGTAGAGCATGATTTTCAGAAAGTATTAACACTACAAAAAGTAGCCGATTAACATATTTTGAAGGTAAGAAACAGAAATCAGAATCATCCTTCCGTTTTATCAAATGCACAGTGTTAGGAAAACATGAAAAAAAAAGTTAATACAAGATATAGTGTAATGAAACAGAGAAGTCAAATACAGTTTTACTTAAATTTTAGGCAAGATTATAGTAAGTACCAAACAAACATGGTTAATTTTAACCCAATAGATTCTTTCCTTCCCATTCCTTTATTGTTCATCTTTCTTCCAAACATACATGAGATAATGGTATTGCGCAATTAGGAAGGATTCAGACCTCCTTCTCTCCTTACTCTTTTAACATAGCACTGTCAGTAAACAATTATCATCCTGTCATCAAATGGGAAGGGACCTGAAAAGTAGAAATAGCAGAATCAGTAAAACTGTTCAGCTGCAGACACAACCCCTGAAAAGCTCTGTCCACGATTATTTTTATTAATGCACTTCTCTAAAAGGGTCAGAAAACTAATATGCTCCCCTAAATTATTTTCCATTTATAAACAATTAGACATCAGGTCTAGCTGTTGCAGGGTCAAGCAGTGATGAATCTCATGTCCAGACTCCAGTGACTGAGAATTCGTTTCTGTACCAAACCTTTGCTCACCGGCAGGTCCAAGGACAAGACACATCCAGCGCTAAGCAAAGATGCCTTCAGCCCTTTGTGCCACCCCTGGAGAAATATGCCTCCCGAACGTTTGGGGTTTACAGTTTCCCTGGGACTTTAAACACCTTTCTGATGATACCGGTTAATAAGAAACTCGCCTTTAACCCATCGTTTCTGAAGGTTATTCTGAAGTCATCAGAAAAGAAACTGGGTCACAAAGATAAAAAAACCTTAAGAGAAATGTGATTGCTCGGGCAAATTGATTGATGTACAGAGCATTTTTCTGACTGAGAACACTAAAGACTGTAATGTGTTAAGAAGTCAAATTGATAACCTAGAAAAGAGATCTGCTGCAAAAAGATTGATGGGAGTTTTTGAAGGCATGGCAATAAGAAAAATTAATTTTTATTATTTGCACTGTATTACAATGTTTGGTAATGTAGTATAACAAATCTTTCTGATGAAGTTGCACTCTCTTCCTACTTCTACTGCCTTGAATGAAAGCCAAGGTTACAGGGAATAGATATTTATCACGTCTCAGAGCTTTTTACCGAAACTTTCACGCTGATTGATGAGATACCTAGTAATCATTTCACCCAGCACTGAAATCTGGTTGCTTTTTCTCCACAAATCAACAGTATTCTGCGACAGTAAACAACAGCACTCGGCTGTTGCTCGCTGGGGCCCTGACCCAGGGTGTTGTGGAAACTGCCAAGACTGTCCAGTCCTTTGACTACCACAACCTGCTGTGCTTTTGGGTGGGCAGCAGGGATGCTGCCAGGACCATATCAATATAGATAGTCACAGGTATGAGGGCCCAGGCAGTGTTTTCCTCATTGCTGCCGCTGAGGGAAAAGGGCTATTAAGAAGAAGGAACTGATTCTATGTGTCATCAACTGGCTGCAGAGCTGGAATGAGCAACGAGGTTTTGGTTTCTGTGCCTGCAGGATGCTGCTTGAGCCTAAACCTCTTACTGGGAAAGAGGATATCCAGCTCAGCAAGTGGGGTTTTGCCTGCAGGATCACTGCTCTGGCAAAATGGGTTTTAAAGAGGGAATGAGGGCAGAGGGAGAATTACCAACATCTTCTTATGAAACGATGGACACGGCTGACAAATAAAGAACCTTGAGAAATTCGAAGGAAAGGGAACCCAAAATCGACAAAATTGGGCCTAGGAGGGGTGACCACCAGCATTTTCATATAAACAAGTGCGAAGTAGCTAGCAGGTACCATTATGAGGAGAAATCAAAACACAAAACCCAAATGGAAAACAGGCTGCTTCTGGGAAATCAGCATGCTGGAGTGTCTCTGTCTGCACACGAATGCACACAGCAGAGGGAACGAGTACGAGGAATGAGAGATCTGATTGCAGTTGTAGGGCTGAAGTCTTGCTGAGATCACAGAGCTCATGGGACAGCTCGTGAGGCTGGAGTGCTGCAATGGAGAGATTCGAGCCCTTTAGGAAACACAGGATGGGAAGTTTGGCTTTATGCAACCACAGCTGGAATGACACCTTCTCTAGACAGCTAAAAGTAGTCTCCTGTTCACAGGTCTTGGTCGTCCTGGGGCACTTCATCCACCCTATTATCTGCTGGAGGAACAGCACAATAATCAATTCAGAAGGTTCCTGGTGAGCATCAACAAAACCTTTCTGATGGAAAAGACAGAGGATCCAACAAGGAGATGTTTTCTGCTGTATTTAGTACTCAAAAAAAAATGCAAACAAAAACAAACAAACAAATAAACAAACAAAAAAAAAACCCAAACTGGTTATGGATGTGAAAGTTGGTTGCAGGCTTTAAAAGGAATATTTATAAGGCTTTATCAAGAGTAATCTCTCCCAGTGAGCAGGGAATAAGATTAAAACATCATGACAAGGATGAAAAAGTGGCTTCTAAGAAAACTCAAACATAAAAAGAGAAGAAGAGGATCAAAGCAAGGACAAATAATCTAAAAGGATCACAGAGATGCTACTAGAGCATGCAGAAGAATGCATAGCTAGGGAAGCCAAAACCTGCCCGGAACTGATACTGATAAGGGATACTGAAGACAACAAGAATAGCTGCTCTAAATCAATAAGTGTGTGACACAGGGTGTCATTGGCCCCAGGTTCCTCTGCAGTGTCAGAGGCTGGTGCAAAACCTGGACTGAACTGGGTCATCAGAAACCACTGCAGTGATTGTAGGAAAGACTTTCTTCAGTTTCTCTTCAGCCTCTAAGACCCGTGCTATGACGAGGCACTGGTCAATGTAAATCCAAGTTCCTTCTTTGAAGGATTCACTGGTATAATTTTGGATTAACCCTGTTGTCAGTGGAGTGAAAGGATAGCACAGCACATAGAACAATATCAATATGTAATCCAGACATTGGCTTATAATTTCCAAAAGTTTCTGACATAGTGAAAACAGAGCTACAAAGTCAACCTGCTAGAGGCTGCTAATAGAAAGGATATCCCAGGACAAGGTACAGGAAAAAAACAATCCATACAAGGAAAATGTGTTGCTTATGCACATCTAAATGGTAAAATTATCTTTATATATGGTGTCACAAGTTGAATTTTATCTACTTTATTTCACATGTGCCTCATAGGCCAGAAACTCAACAGAAAACTTATTTTTTCCTTATTTTATCTTCACTAACACTGCATTTGTCAGTCATCACAATGACCCAACAGACTTACATCCAAGCACAGAATGCAGCACCAGTTCTTGTAACTACTTGATCATAAAAGAGTAACCAGAGACCCAACCCTATTAAATCAACATTTAGCAACTTCTGATATTTACTCTCAATGCATATTCAATGTTGACAAGCCCATTTTTCATCCCGGTGTTGAATGATTAGTATTTACAAAAATGAACATGTGAGATACACAGGTTTTTTTGTACCTGACCTCATTTGTCAGGAGATGAGATCATTCAATGCAATTAGGGTGATGACAGAGACAGATGGTAAACGATCATACCAATGGATTATTATAGTTTCTTTTAGTACCAGCATACATTATACAGTCAGATGCATTAGCTTAAAATGTCTTTGGGAATTACAATAATGAAATGTCAGTTATATGGAGTTCACCATCACCCAGATTTTCTCATTGCCAGGAATTAACACATAGGGAGGGGAGGGGAGGGCTGTACATAACAACAGACCTTCCAAGAAAAAGTCACAAATACTTGAAGAAAAACTTACATGTGTATACATACAGTTATGGGACATTTTTATTGCAATCTGTGTTTGGACCACGTAACTCCTGGAAGACAAACACAGGGAAAGATAGGAAGGAATGTTACTAGTGCTATGCTTTGCTAGAAATCATGAATGGTGGCAACACGGTCAAAAACAGCTTAAAAGAGAACCCATAGGAACTGAAAAAAAACAGAGGACTTAGTAGGGTCAGTGAAGGAAAAGAGGGAGAAAAAAGATGTTTTATAGCTGAATACAAGTACCACATATTTTTCTTACTTACATTGAATTTTGTGTTGTCATGCACCCAAGTATAGTTGTAATCAAACTAAAACTCTGCTAGTTAATCTGAAAATTGGTTTCCATAAATATTTCCCCATTCACTATGCATCTTTCTATGTTGACTGTGCAAAGATTAGTGGGACTTTTCCTGTTCAGCCTTACTTTTGGTCCAAATATTCACAAATATATCATTTACATTTACGTCTTCGCTCTCCATTTTTACCATATCTTTAAGCACTTAAGCTTTTAACCATGGGAAAATTATACCTTTCTGGTATGTTACCACCTACATATGCTTTATATCTTAACACAGAATCCTGCACTATTGAATGCTGCAAAATATTTAGAAATATCACAACAAAACCATAGGGTTTCTGTGCTTTGCCCTTAAATTCTCTGACAGCTGTAGCTGAGCCAAAGAAGGTATTAAATACCTCAGCTTTTTCCCAATCTTTGGTGACTATGTTCCCCTCCATGTCCAATAAAGAATGGAGGTTTTCCTTGCCTCTCCTTGTGCTACTGATGTGTTTATAAAAACACTTTCTATCATCCTTTACAGAAGTGGCTGGATTAAGTTCTAACTGAGCTCTTGCCTTTCCGATATTCTTTCTTGTTTCACCAAGTATTGAAAATTTCAGGGTCACTGTACCCCACTGACCTCCTAACACCACATCTCCCACCAGCCCTTCTCTGTTTGCAAGCAGCAGGTCTGGTGAAGCCCCAGCAGCCCTGGTAGGCTCACTCACCAGCTGTGATGTGAAACTCTCCTCCACGCCCTCCAAGAACCTCCCAGACAGTCTCTCCTCTGCTATGCAGAGTCCCCAGAACGCATCTGGCAGGTTAAAGTCTCCCGCCAGAAAAAGGGATGGTGATCTTGAAACGCCCACCAGCTGCTTATGGAATAATTCATCCACCTCTTCATCCTGGCTGGGTGGTCTGGAACAGACTCCCACCAGGATATCAGCCTTGTTGGCCTTTCCCCTGATTCTGACCCAAAGTCACTCAACCTTACTGTCACTAACCTTGAGTTCACCTGCCCCATGAAGAAAGTCTGAGAGAGCTGGGATTGTTTAGCCTGGAGAAGAGAAGACCCTGGGGAGACCTGTTTGTGATCTTTCAGTACTTAAACAGGACCTAGAGGAAGAATGGGAACAGACTTTTTAGTAGGGCCTGTAGCTGATAGGACAGGATAATGGTTTTAAACAAAAAAAACTTAGACTGGATATAAGGAAGACATCTTTTATAATGAGGGTTGTGAGGAAAGGAACAGGTTGCCCAGAGAAGCTGTGGGTGTCCCATCCCTGGAAATTCAAGTCAGGTTGAACAGGGCTCTGAGGAACCTGATGCCCTTGAAGATGTCCTTGCTTACTGCAGGGGGTTTTGACCAGATGACCCTTAAAGGTCCTTTCCAACCCAGATTATTCTACGACTCTATGAAAATAAGATTCAAAAAGGAAAGCATCGTGTGACCTCTGATTACCATACTGGTGATAAAAAACCTCCCAAGACACATAAGAAATATTACATCAGATCTTAAGACACTGAATCACAAAGAAGCAAATAAATGACTTTTTAATTAATTCAAGATATTTTCTGAAGTTCACTTTGAATTCAGAATAAACCTATTTCAGACTGGGTTTCACCTAAATGCTACCACATAGCATGATAAATAATGTGTTCAGATGTTACCTCTGGAAGCTTTAAGCAGCTATTTTATCGGTATGCTGTTTCAGATTTTTTTTTAGATCAAGATTCAGAATGCCACACAGTGCTGATTCTTATGACCTGTACGAGAGTCACCTTTGGCTGTCATTGCGTCACTGTGCTGCTGCTAATCCAGATTTTGTCTCCTAATTATAATTCAAGCCAAAATGTTTCCTTTGCTTATGAAGAATATATAATTTTATTCCTATTGATTAAGTTTTAAATTGAAAAACAATTTCAATTGTTTCAAAAGTTCAGACAACTACCATTGCCTGAACAACATTTTGTAAGTGCTGCATAAAAACTGGTTCTGTGTGATGAAGCCGTGCTTTTCTGATCAAAAATTGTGTCAAAAGAATTCTTTATGAGTACATCTACCCAACATACCTGAGGCCTGGCCTCATTCTCTTCTGTTTTAGCATTTCTCTTGATCTTACAAATGATGGGTAACTTTATGGCATGTAAAAGGGACAAGAACACAGTATATTCTTCTTTCTTGTGGAGCCTACACAGTCTAATGTTTTGAATGAAGTCTACAGAAGAGAGACTAGAGATAGTCTCCTTTAATAGCAGAAATAAACCAACATAAAGAGATAGAAACCTGTGTAATTTCTTGCTGTATTCTGATTACAGCAGGGATTAAGTGTGTCATTTGTAGCAAAAAAAAAAAAAAAAAAAAAAAAAATTATAATTTTTCATCCATATCAAAATGTGTATTCTTATATTTGGATTAATTTATATCCATTAATGACCATCTATGCAGCTATTTTTTTATTCAGTTTATTCAAGTGCATGATAAACATTAAAAATTGAGCCTGATCCTCAGTTAGAAATAGCTTGTTGCATATCTATTTTCTTCTAATCTTAAATTATCTAAGTTTTTCAATCTACTGAAAATAAAATTGTTAGTCAAGTAAGTAAATAAATGCAGCAAACATCCACTATTTTCACTATGCATTACTGGGTAAAAAACCTTGTAATCTCCATATACTTTTATTTGCATCAACTCTGAATTTAGTTTGATAATTCTCTCGGGCAGATTACACCTTTTCTTAATCAAATAATTCATATTAAGTGTCTGCAGAGACGTCTGTCTAATACAATGCACAGGAAAGTCCACCTCCCTTGCTCCTAACCTCGATTTTGACCCTAGTGATGCTGAGGGTAAAACAGAGCTATAAAGTAACTAAATATTTGATTTAGTTTCTTAGGTGCTTTTCCTAATTTTACCTGATCCTTAAGCCACTGGATTCAAATTGGGTGTGGTCATTCAGACATACTGAGAACAAACAGTGAAGTTTTATGACTCTGAACCATCACCAGATTACCTGTAGAGATACAAAACATTTGCTCTAAAGTAAGAAAATCCTGTAATTCACAATGGTCATGATGAGACTGGCTGTTAAACTCACAGATTTTACATGGCTTGCAGAGAAAAAGAGGTTTTGTACTTTTATGTAGCAGAAAGATACAAGTGAAAGCTATAAGAAGTGTTCCTAAATTGTAACTAGTGTTCCTAATTGTAAATTTTGTCTGTAACCTGGATCACAACCACATGGTGGGGTACTAGTGGGCAACTTTTTCCTGTTTTCTGTGTTTGCAGTGCAATAATGAGGAAATAAAATTGTAGAGGGTTATAACTAAAAAAAGTTGGTATTCAGAGAATGAAACAATATCAGCCCTACTTACATTAGGGAGGAAAGCTATCAAAAATAAAATAGCTAACGTGTTAAAAGATCATCTAAGGCAGTATTATGCAATTAAGAAATTTATAAATAATACATAGTCCATTATTAATACAATATACAGCCTTTCAAATTAAATTAGGTGTAGGTTGTTGAGTGGTTTTTCCTCTGAAAAAGAGAAGAACCTAAGTCTTGAAGAAAAAAAATAGAAAGTTAGCTTCTTCTAATAAGGATATTTGGATGTGTATGGCAACAGGCTATGGAAAAATGCTGTGATTTTTGTTTGTTTTGTTGTTTGGTTTTAATAAATGTAATATAATATGCTTTGAATAAATTAATTCAGATATTATAAATATTATTCTCTACCTGATAGATTGAAGAGGATATCAGAATTCTCATTTTTGAATTAGATATTGATTGATAACATATGATCCAGGAATCTTCCAGTCACCAAAGCATCCACTTTACAACCCAGAATTTACAGTGCCAGAGCAGTAAACATGATGATTGTGTCTCCACAGACAATATCATCTCCTGTATTTCATCACTTACTTCATTTCCCACTTTTATGCAACATGAGGACTGTAAGCACAACCAGTCCAACAGATGTTCAGCATTTCCAGCTCTCCCTGAAATAAAATGCTAGTCCTGAAGGCTTAAGGGCAGAAAGTGTTTTCCAACTTAACTCTGTTTCAGAACATAAAAGATTAGCTGGATGTTATTGCATTCTAATTTTTATATTGAGACTTCACTGGTTTTTTTCAGAATACTCAACTCATCTGTTAGCAGTTCAGTACTTTATTAAAAAGTTACAAAACTGTGGAGTCATTTTTTATATCTGTTTTAGGATGATGAAAAATTAATATAAATGCATCTATAACATTTCAATTTTTTATTTATGTTGACGTAGTATAAAAAATACGCTTTTAGTTTAGTGTTTCCTTCTTAGTTAAACTATGCACATCTTTGTACTATGTTCTAAACTATGGTGTTTAAGTTATATGTTAACTTTCAACACACACCATGTGTAAGATACAGCAATGTGTGCCTTCATCAGTGACACACCTGTTATCAATATGACAAAAATTCTGAGACTAGACACCTTTGTGGGAAAGATGATCTGCAATGTGATAAAGAATGTTCAAAAAATGAAAAAGTTGGGCTCTAGTTTCATCCTGAAATGAGGAATACAGTCTACCAGAACTTCAGAAATCAGATCATAAAAAGGTTTTGATCAAACGATGGCCTTTGAATATATATATGTTACTATGGATACCTGGTTACTAAGGTTACAACCAGATCTGTAAAATAATACAAGGCCATGACAGATGGGACAACTCACAATCACAGTAGGAATCTGCAGTTCTTTGATTTGAACAAAGATTTTTTTTTTTTCTTTGACTAATACTTCAGCTTTCTACTATTATCCCTTTTGTAGTGGTTACTCTAGCTTTAAAAAAAAAAAAAAAAAAAGAATGAATTTGTAAGGAGACATCTAAATGTATTATTTAACACTGCCATTTATGATAATGATTCAACCTCTCAAGAAAATTGTACAGTCAAAAAGGTTTTGCAGTTCCTTAATAGAGGCAGGCCATAATGAGAAATAGTGCCAAGGCCAAGTAGAAGACACAGACACAAGTAAAATCTTTGGTCTATTGATTAATTTCATTCTGAAAAATCAATTTGCCATCCTTTAATCTTAAGATTTAGAAAAATAGTTCGAGAAGAGGAAACAGGCATGCCTATGGATGTGGGGAGTGTTTCTGCCATCTTTCTCCGGGGGTTTTGTAGGAAACAGGTTTTAAAATCTAGCCAGATATCTGTATCAATCACACCCTTTGAAACTCCCCAGGGGAATGCATCATGCAGACTTACCCAACACAGAGCCATTATCACAATCCGAAAAGGTCTGTTGTCCTGCAGGCAGTTTTTACATTGCTTAGGGCCTGCTGGAAGAAGAACACGTGTGATTTGGTCCCAGAGCTGTTAGACATTAGACTCCAGCATCTGTGTCTGCTGGACGTGAAGGTAGATAACGTTGGAAAGGCTCTCATGCTGCTCCTACACCCAATTGTGTGGTCTACCCTCTAGGATCAGCCAGCAGCGTTGTCACTGTGCAGGCAAGGAAGTGTGAGCATGGACATCCGTGCATCTGTATCTTTTTCTGTTGTTGTTTTAAATATAAATTAATAGGAAGGTCCCTTTTTTGAGCTGTGGGTTCTTCATTGCAAAGCCAAAAGATTTGATGTTCACAAATCCATAAAGGCAGAGGCCAGACAAGTCTCGTAATATCTCAAGAAGAAGAGGAAGGTTGTTCCCAGTTGAGAAAGTTTGACACAAAGTTTATCTTGACTAAGGAGAAAAAAAAAAAAAAAAAGTAAAAATAAAAATAAAGTTAAATGGTTATTTTTAAATAAAATGCTTTCTTTTTAAAGGAAACACTTTATTTTTAAAGGAAATCCAAAATCTTACTTTAAAAATAAGACTAGGAGTTTGGTCAGCTACCCAAAGGGTGAGGAAAATAATCCTTATATGAAAATATTCTCAGTTGAGCTATAACAATTCAAATTGTTCATTTTTAGAAGTCATTAATAAAGTCTGAACAAATGCACAGTCAATTTCTTAAAATGAGTTGGAATTTATTAAATATTCTTAATCATAATTAAGCCTTAAATGACATATGGGATCAATGCAATTGGTAAGAAAATGTGATAAATTGCTGCATACCACAGCTTAGATATTTAAATATTGGTAACCTGTAGTTTTATGGAACATTAAGGACTAATTACTGGGGAAAATAAGTATAATATAGCTTTGCTAATACGTATAGAGAAAAAAATAAAAAAGCAAAACAGAAATTAAACAAATTAGCATATCCTACTAATGGAAACCAAATCCCTGAAAAGAATTTGTCAAGGAAAAAGTAAATGTAAAAGTTAAAAATATCCACAGTGACTAAACTTTCATGGGAATATGATGAGAATTTCAATCTGAGCATTCGCTCCTGCTCCATAGCATCTTCAGCTCTGAAACACAAATCAATCTCTCTTTATTTTGGACAAGAAATTATTTAAGAAGGGAATAAAGTTATCAAGCATTTTCTTCATAACCAGAACTCTCTGGGAAAAAAAAAATTATTTTAGAGACCAACTCTTTAAAACCTTAAAAAGATGGAATTTTCTGGGTTTCTGAGATATCTGAGTTTCAGTTTCCAGTTCAAAAATATTATTTTGTTTCAAAATCAAATTCTTATTAAATAAAGTTACTGAAATGCCATAAATAACTATTTTTTTGTCTTTCAGAGTGAAGGTTTTTTTAAATCCTTTGTCTTCACTTGAAACCCACACATGTAGCCTCCTGTCTGGCTCTGAGAGAAGATGATGAAACATAAAAAAAAGCTGGAGAGTTCTATTCCCCCATCCTCTGAAAGCTGCTTGCACGACCCAAGCAAAACACAGCTTTTCCCACTCTTCTTTTTACCAGTGTGAATTGTAGAGCTGAAAGGAAAACAAGAACTGTTCTCCAAGCTCACATGAGCTCCAGCAGCAATCCCATGGCATCAGTCACAAAGTTCCTGTCACACACTGCTCACAGAGCCTGTCCTGGCTTAACCCCAGACCCAAAGGCTCTCTTCTGGGGAAAAAAGCATTTATTTATTTTCATTTATTCATTCACTTATGAGCTCTAAAGCTAGATTTGGGGTAGTTTAGTCGTCAGGAGGAGCAAAAGTTTCTTCTCATGGGAAGAGATTTTGTTTTGCCGTGTAAGTCTTTTTCAAATAGTTTGACAAGACAGTCACCTTTAGAGATTATACAGAACATATACTTTGCTTTCTGCTCAGGCAGATTTTAAAATATATTATGATAAAACAGTAAAAACCTTTTGATCCTTTGTATGAACACTTACAAAATTTTCAACACACTTTCCATCAGAAACGTTGACATATTAAAATTCCACATGTTTTTCAGTTTACTAGCACCAAAAACAACATTAAAAATAGCAACCTGACCTCTTTAGGAAGCAGTTGTAACTTCTACAACACGTTTGAAAACTGATTACTTCAGGATAACATGTGCAAGCAGAATGATTTTATTAACTACCATACTTCATCTCCACTTACCAAAAAAAAAACAAAGAGATTTTTCTTAGTTATATCATTTCATAGTGCAACAGGTTTATCTCCAGTGAGTTTTCAGTGATGATAAATATTTTTCAGTTGATACATTTCCCATTTGTAAAACACAGTAAACTTCTGTTAAAATATGCTGTGGAAATGGGCTAGGCAGCATTGTCAGGAAGACTCAGAAGTTGCTGTCATCAATACACAAACTACCAATCTGTAAGAATACCCTGGGATCCACTGAAAAATACATTGAAAAATACCCAAAATAAGGAAAAATCTAAGAGGACAGCTGTGTGAAAGATAATAATATCGCAGAGATTAATGAAATGGATTGCAGTCATCTGTTGCCGTTAACAGCTTGCTCTTACAATATAAGTCTTAACATTAAAACCCTACCTTTATCAGTCATATGCTAAGTCTAGAGTAATACCTGAGGGAAGAGGAGAAGAACCTGAAGCAATCAAATTTGCACCATCACTGTTATTTAACTGATTCTGCCAGTTACCCTCACATTAAACTTTCATATTTTTCCTCTTAATAGAATGGCAAGGTAGGAGCAAAGGAAGGCCAGCTTGGAGACAGAACCATAGATATCACTAGAGGGACTGGCTTTTGAGCATTTTTTCCAGTGCAGACCAAATTTGACAGTGGAATCAGCAAACAGGAAAAAAAAACGTTCTTAGAATTTCAGACATCGGTTCCTGTCCAGAGGGAACAATAAAATTGCCAGAGTAAATATTGAGCCTGGCTTTGAGCTTAGCAGCTGAGGAAAAGGAAAGTCAAATAATCCATCCTGCTGGAGATTGAAGGGCGGATAAACAACATACAGTACTGCACAAAAAAAAAATCTGTGCCGATGTGTTTTTATTGTCATTTAAAGCTGCACTGAATGGTCAAAACAGTGCTATATGTACACAGAGAAATAGGGGGAAGAAGTGAATTGCAAGGGTAACAGCACCATCATTCAGTCTTGCCCCATACTGAAGTGGAAAGGGCTATTTTCCCTCTGAAAGTGACAATACAGCATGTCAAAAACCTGGAGTGTAACTATATTATCCCTGTAATTGAAGTGTTTGAGTCAGATAACTTTAGGTGGTGTGAATGGTGACACAGTAAGAATCAGATTCATTTGTGTTCAGTGGTTACATGGTTCTACCTTGATTTCATAGCAATTATTGTGAGCCTTGCCCTGATATTTTAATTGCTCATAGATCCAGCAGTAGTGGAAAAAATTGCATGGTAGTACATGTCAGATACCCATTTAAGTTTTGCTTTGTAGGAGTGAGGGGCTTTATTCTTCGCTTCTGTTTTTTCCAATCTAATGAATTAGTGTCACTAATCTCGACAAAAGGTAATTAGTGGCTTACAAATAGTCTGTAAAAATTAATCTATACACCCTATTTCAAAATATGAAGTGATGGTGATCATAAATATGCAGCTAACATATTAAGTGATGAGGAGCTCAGCTACTTGGTGTTCTGGATTAAGACAAAGTTTATGTCTCAGACTTCGTCACATGCAACATTTCCTCATGCCAAGCCTAGCCCAATGTGATTTATCAAACTTTAATTACAGATGTAGTTTACAGTGCTCCTCAAAATATTATCATCAGTAAAGTATAAAACTCTGAACTTTGCCAAATATTCTAGCGATGCTTGGATAATGAGACCTACTTTCTGATTACCAGAGACTGTTATGATGCTAAATGTGCCCTTAAGCATGAGTATAGAATAGAATATCTAACATTTAGCAAGAAATATGCCTGTAGCAATGATTCCACATGCAAAATAGTTCTTAGAATAATCATAATCCTACAAACATATGGTGATTCGAAGCCAGACACAAGCCACAAGTAAGAATCGTATAATCAAAGCAGGGAATAAGCCTTTTGCTTGACACTGAAAAAAAAGTCACTACACAGTTGCGTGAGAGAGACTGAGTTAATGCTGAAATTTTCCACACTCACCAAATCCCAATGAATAATAACAATAGCAAAAGTGTGAACACTACAGGTTTGAACTACTGCAGAGGGTTATCTGCATGACCTTCAGGTAATGTATTTATACATATGGAAAGTATCCTTAACATTTTATTTGAACTGAGTAATAATATAGGACCTATACTTAAAACCCAGTAATCCAGTGCTTTGCCTCTATCTATTACCATTTGTTCTGTCAGGAGTGAAATGCTATCACTTCAAAAAGGTAGGTTTCTGCTAAGTGAGGTGTGAGAAAACACTGTTAACAGTATTACAACACAAGATGGACATTCTGATGCAGCACAATAATTAAAACTTCCAAAGCTTAAAGGAAAAAAAAAAATATATATATATACACACAGAGTAATAAATACTGAAATCAATGCAAATGGATGTCAGGATTTAAAGCCCCAGAAATGAAAGAAAATCTGAGACAGGCTTGGCATTTTTACAGACTAATGTTAATATTTTATAAAACAGATTTTTAACATTAAACATAACTAGACCTATTCATTCCAACAATATAACCTATGTTCATGAAATTAAACTATACAGAAGTGACATATTGAATTTTGCCCTGTATCAAAGTAGGCTGAATCAGAGATGTACCATTTAAAATATGCAGGAAACTTTTCTAAGTGCCTGGGAAAATATCTTATTCAGAAACTTCATAAGTTGTTTCTTTCTTATCTTAGAGGGTTTTCTTAAATAGTCTTATAAGTAGCTATATAGCCATTACCTGATCACAGTAGGTTACTTACATGCAAGGCAGACTTGAAGACTGGTTAGGAACACATTCACTTTATATATTCCAGATAAAATGAAATTCAGACTGAAAAACCTTACCATCCAGCTCAAATTTGCAAAGGCAAACGCTAATAATCTTCAAATGTATGAGGATTTCCAGTGCCTTTTTAATTTTCTCTTAAGTATGTGCACATTATCTTGCAGTCTTCATGGCACTGAACATGGGCTTACACATATCTCAAAAAGTTTTCCTCATTTAATTCTAGGAAGTAGCTCCCAGACCACAAGAGCTACTTAAACTGAAAAATTAAAATAACCACTGTTTTTCAGCAGCAGCCAAGTTTCAGTTCAGGGAAACGTGCAATGGAGAAGCAAACTAATACAGTAGAAGAAGAATCAGGCAAGCTGGGCCCAGGTAAAATCTTCATAAAGCTCAAGGAACAATATGGGGAATAACTGACTCTTGCAAGGAAAACGAAAAGTATCTCAACACAAAGGGTACTGGAAAATGGGCTTTCTTTTTTATAAACTTCTGTAGAAGTGGATCAACTGACTATCTCCCTTGAGTGGCTCAGGAGGTATTGTAAATAGTCTTCACTCAGTTAATCAATATTGCCTTCCTGAGCTCATCAAGACCGGCCTGGGGAAGTGTGTACATGGCTCAGTCTGAAATGGGGCACAAAAGCTGGGAAGAAAAGCAAGAGGCTCGAACTGACCTCAAACCAAGCATTCTTTCCTGAGAGGTGGGGATGTCCGGGATGTCCAGCCCCGTGATGAGGAGCGTACAGGGCCGGGTGGTGGGAACCATAATCCCTTCAGATAAAAGAGACACACTAGCCTTCATAAAACTCTTTCTTACTAAACTGTTGTTTAGCTTTTAGCTTTTAAAGTAAGCTCTAGCTGGCTTCATCTCAACAAATTACATTTTCAATCGATTCTTTCCCCCCCCTCCTTTTCTCTTTTTGTTTTAAGGTCCATGAATTATACTCAGAGCACTAGTTTTTGTAGGGAAAAAAAGTTGGCCTTTAAAAATAGCAGGCAGCTTGTGCTGATAGGAAGTACAACACGAGGAAGCAAAATATTGCAATCCGTTTTCTTATTTAACCCTGAGGTACAAAGTTGATTTAATGTTAAATTTATAAATTCATTTTGCATGATGCTTAGCATGCATAATAGAAATGCCAGTGCGAGTGGCATAAGAATGGTAAACCCTATTAAGTTATGCCTAAGTGTTTTTTTTTAATAGTACACTCTGCAATGGTATCTATTTAAAATCAGCCCAAAAAAAATGTTTCTCTGTCTATTTATAAACAGAATGGTTTTTATTTCATAGTATTTGAATAATTCTAGTAGTTCTGGAGCCACTAGAACTGGGGTTTCTAAAACATGCATATTAAAAAAACAAGTTAGAAAACCAATATTTGTAGAAGTTATTCTACAAAAACTCTGACATAATTCTGTTATGTGATTCGATTATACTGAGTTATTTCAACAAAACATAAAGAGATACAAACTAAAATTAATACCATAGCAATCGATATTTTGCTACCCATAAAAAAATTTAAATATTAGCCCCACATATCCTATAAATTGAGAGGACAGGAGTAATTAAGAGAATTGTTTCTTTCTTTTTGGTGTAGTATATACAAAGTATGAAAGAAAGCAAAAATGTCCTCCCCTCAAATTTTGACTTCACTGGAGAGACAAATATGCACCCAATCCCCAGTTCTGAGAGACTGAAGTTCAAGTGATCCCCAAAGTGAAGCCTTGCATCCCACTCATTTCAGGCCAATAAGGTGTGGATCTCAACACATAATTATGTTCTTCTACACAGTCCATCTGATCGTCTCAGAATATCAAAATACTTTTAGGACATTGGGCTCAAAGAAATTTTTTTTTACTTTTTCAGTGGTGCTCTCACAGCAAAGGAAGTATTTCCAGCACATCCAGTTACTAGCTGTAAAATATTTCTCACATAAACACACATTCATCTGCCCTAACAGCACAACATGAATATCTGGTACACTAAACACATTCTGCTGCTCTTTTCTGTCTTGAGGTAGTCATTGCAGTAATCATTTAACCTGGCAGCTAAATGAGCACGCACTGATTTATGTGTTTATGTGCACTTAATCCATTTTCTCATTACCCACACGCTCAGAAGATACTGGATGTACTGGATGTTGTTGTATTTACGAACAAAAACACTTTAAAAAAAAATTTTAAAAATTTGACCAGATAATAATTTAAAATTAATTATTTTAGGACCTTTGTGCAAGTATAGTTAGTCCATTATCTGCAGCCCTAAAATAAAATATATTTCCTCAGAAGACTAGATCAAAATAAATAATGAAAGCAGCCCCTGTAGCATGTCCCAGGTTTCCAGCAATATGGATGTGAAGATCACGGTGCTAATGCACAGCATCCCTTCTCAAATAACAAATTTATCATCTATCATGAGCAGTTTCATAGCATTCCAGCAGGTACATGCTGAACCTAAACATCTGAGCATGTCTCTAAAATTAGCTTCATAGATAGCCTACAGCAAACAGAAGTGCTGGAGAAGAGGACATGTTCTCGAGGATTTAAAAATATCAAACTCTCAATGCTGCAGAAACAAAAGGAGGAATTCAGCTCCTGCTTTGCTAGAGGAAAATAGCCTCACTTCTGCATTTTCATTGCGGAGTTTAGATTGTCCACTGTTTTTAAAGCCAAGCAGCTAAATGGTTGACATTTTGGAAAATGTCTTGGAATTAATTAGGTTACAGTGGACCTCTGGAGGTCCTCTGGTCCAGCCTGTCACTCAGAGCAAGGCCAGCACAGGTCGGGTTGTGCAGGGACTTCTCTGGGAAAACTTTCAGTGTGTCCCAGGAAGAGGTTCCACAACCCCTCTAGACAGCCTTTGTCCAGTGCTTGACTATCCAGATTGTACATTTTTTTACTCATACAGTCACGTCAGAGTTTTAGCAAAACATATGGTAAATTTTAAACTCAAAGTTTTGTTTTGTTTTGTTTTTAATTTCGTGAGACGTGTATAAAATTACACTCTTTTTCTAAATTAAAAAAAAAAAATTGTAATCCAAAGAAAAATGGCCAATATAGAATAAGCACAGTTCCTTCAGAATTTTTCAGTGTTTTGTTAGAGGTTCACATCTGAAACCTCACAGTCTTTCTTCATAGCTTTCAGGAACAACATAAGTACAAAATTAACAATATTAGACATTAGTACAGTGACTTGGCCTTTAACATTTGGCATTTAACAGTTTGAAACCAGTACTGAGACAAATGAAAGGCATGCAGATTACAGATATGTGATAAGAATAATCATAAGCCAGAATTTCTGGCTTAGATTTAAATCGGACTTTGAAGTTGAGACTTAAACATTGTAGGCAGTTATAAACCTTTGAAGTTTATCCTGAATGAGGATAAACTGAAACAAGGTCTTCACTCCTACATCTGTCACTTCAGCCTTTTCATTATCACTGACTTCAACCTCAGAAATTTTCCTTTAATTTCATCTTTGTAACATAATTTTCTCAGATTTTAACTTTTCCCCATAAAATGATAATGCAGATACCAAAAGTAAAATGAATTAAGCAGACACAGGTAAACTTTCTGTGTTAGATAAAAGTAAATTAACAGTATTTAATTCCTGTGACATGTATTTGCACCACAGTTTTGGTCAGAGAACAACAATCCTTAAGTCAGTCCAAAAAATTGTGACAGTGCTGCTAAAATTAAAAAACTCCACCAGCCTTACTGACATGAAACCAAAATCCATCTTGTGGTTCCACGAGGTCCATAATTAGCTCCCTTTCCCCACGAAAGTGTCCAGCAACCACCACTTCCACCTCTAATTTTCCACTTTGCTTTGACAATATAAGCAAATCTCTTTCTCTTAAATGTTGTCACTCTTATATTAGGTGGACCTGCTTCTGGGAAGTAAGAGAACCACTGCCTGGATGCTCTCAGGCAAGTTTGTGGCCAGAGGAACTTTCCACAATAGCCAACAATCTGCCTGAAGTTGAACCCTCTCCTCTGCTTAACAGGTAACACGATTCATCTGATGTAACGACACAGAGGAATGTGCCCCGGACAACGTGTCGGGTGGATTAAATTTATTATAAAAATCTTATCATCTACTCTCACATTCTTACCCTGCATGTCATTTGACCTGTCAGTTTGTGTATTCTCCACTCCTAAGCAATTATATTTACACTTAACCTCAGAGCCTGAGTTTATAGCTGTTTAATATTTTGTCAAGAGCTGTTACAGACCTTCAATAACACTCAAAAATGTTTTCTACTAACATTTGGGAGAAATACATATCCTTTCAATTTTTCTAAATGTCTTTAACTCTTCTCAGAATCAAGTACAAAGAAAATTCCCAGGTTTTCTGCAGAGAGAAGATGAGAGCTTAAGCTATTTCAAGCTATTTCAAACTTTACAAATCTGCGTTAGAGTTTCAGTGTGTCTTACATTAGCTTAATTTGTTTAACACTGGATATAGTGCTATTGTGTTGGAAAAATAAGACAATTGAAAAAAATTGTAACTCCCCTCAAGAATTTTAAGTTCTGCTACGGATGTTATGATGACCCATCCAAATTCTGGGTTGGAGGGTGCATAATACTGTACCTACCTGCAAAAGAACTCACTGATGACTCAAGGGAATCAAGAAAGTGTTGACTAACAGAACTCCTATTTGTCCAAGGAAGACTTTGGCACACATAATTGACCATCTGAACACTAAGTGTTTTGGAAAATATCTTCTGACTACATATGTCCTCAAATACTTTGAAAATTCACCGTCTTCTGTCTAATCCCTGTCTAACTTTAGGACTGAAAAAAAAAAAAAAAAAGGAAAAAGACAGTAAAAAACTAATTAAGAGGTTGTGTGAATTTTTTAATTATCACAGAAAATATCTAGGATTTAACTGCTCAAATTCTTAATTCTCTGTATGCGTCCAAAAATCCATAAATACATAAAAATAATTAAATGTCTTTATAGCGTGTGATGAAAAAGTTTGAGCTTCGATGAGCAGCAGATTTGTATCCTTTTTCCTCTGCCTTACTTAGTATTTCAGGACAATCATTTCCAGAAAGATAAAGCAATGCCCTCAAGACTTCTCAGGATCCTGAAACACTGATCCGTAACAGTGAGTGAAACAAAACAGTGAATTAATATCATTACATATCCTAGAGTCAAGATACTGAGGCTACCAGAAAGAATTTCGCAATGAGAAGCATTTTGCATAGAGTCACTGAAATTTCCAAATCAGTGACGCTGAGTTATAACACCATCATTGAGTAATTCTGTTTGCATAATAAATCTGCCCAACCAAAGGCTGTTGGAACAATCTGAAATTTAATCAAAAAAGATTACAATAATAAATTTTAGGTAATAAATCCCAAAAATGCACCTGGTGTCCTATCTGTCTGCATTGGCTTTACACAAAAATAGTTATAACCACATTGTTTAGTCATGGCTACTGCTGGTTCTTGACAGAATGCATAAATAAATCTTCTGAACAGAAGAGTATGGCTTGAAATACTTGAGGAAAATATTGAATGTATTATGATTTGAATAATTTAAATGTAAAAATATTTCAATAGAGTTGGAAGTTTTTGACTCTCAAAGGGTCATTCCCTTTTGAAATGGGAATTAATTTCCATTTATTTATAGCACATGCCTATAAAAATGTGTTACACTTGCAAAGGATCATTTGTATTTTCATGGAAGGAAGCTGTTAAGTTTCACACGGGTTCTTACACAGTGTCCATAAATATCTGATTCCTGCTGATATCACAAATAAACTCTTTCAAGGAAACATTCCATATCTACATCAACTTCAGTGCAGTCAACGTCTTTCAAACTGTAATCATTAGAAGCATTTGCTGAAATTGATATTTCAAAGTTCTTCTTGACACCAAATCACTTAATCACCAGCTCAGCAAGGGATTTGGAGTCAATTTGATAACTATTAATGCACATATAAATGTGCATTTAACACCATTTTCCATCAAAACAAGTTTGGGAAAACATTGCCATTGAAGAAGCTGCATAAGTTTAATCAAGAACCTTTTTTCCAATTTTCAATATTCTTCCATTTCTTTCTCACATGTTATACATCTATGGAATATATTACTATTAGTATCTTCCATACCAGAAATTATAATACAAATATTTTTCTGAATAGTTTCCTAGTTAGAACTATCTGGTCAGAACATAATTTTAGTGTTAGGGTTTACTTTCAAAACTATTGCCTCATTAAAAAAAATTACAATATTAGCATTTTCTTGTAGATTTTTAAATTTTCTACTAATAAAATCCAAAAAGTGGTTTTGGTGCTAGGCAAGTGTCTGTTATACTGGGAAAGCTACACACATTAGAAAGAAATTATGGTCAAACAGTAAGATTTGTCCAGAGTACTGCAGATTTTTCAGATTCCGAAGATGTGACTTTTTCATAAAGATTTTGTTGTAACCAGAGATATTAAGAGTGACAGACGGTCAGAAAGAAAGAGAAATATGTATTTGTCATTGTACTTATAAAACAACAAAATGAAGCAGATAAACCTTATGGGATTCTCACTCATTTACTCAACTCTTCATAACATTTGATGAGAAAGCATAAATATTTTCTATGATGTAGGCATTATGTCTTCAATCAATACACTGCAGCGTTTTCTCAGAAAAAACATATTTAGAGCATAAAACAGATATAAAGTAATGAAAACTATACTGCTGTTTGTAGTGTTGCCTAAAAACCAGGAAAAAAACCTCTCCAGACAATATTAGTATAGATAAGATAGAGAGCAAATCTTTAATGAAGGCCTTCTGGTGCAAGGAGTACACCCATGTCCAGGGATTCCACAATTTATGATCAGATCTAAGACATATGTGGTCCCAGATCCTCCCCAAATCTGCCCAGCCCATCCATCTAAAAGCCTCGTGATATTTCTATTTTTGACATAATTTTTCCCTTCCTTAACTTAGATGCTTTATCTTGTTCATTATCTCTCTTCTATTATACTCTCTATCCTTGAATAGCATTTTTTGTAGTTTTCTATTACATTAGTTTTAATCACAAGGTTTTAAGACCTTTAAAAAAGTAAATATAAGATCTCTGGATTTGGATGCATTCTTTTATGGTGCATATAATTCCATCATGTTTTCAACATTATTCTCATACCAAAACCAAAATGCAGCACTTTATTAGCTGCTAAGAAGAAACTCAGCTCTATCCCAGCCAAACCCAGGATGCTTGTAACTCAGGAAAGCATTTCCAGTTTTTGTTGTCTGGTGCTGACACAGCGCACCTTGTTCTGAGCATATGTCAAATTTCCTAGAGGATGTGCCACTCCCCCTGTGTACAACCAGCCTTAGTGAGCCACCAAAGAAAGAGTCAGTGATTCACATTATATTCTTCCCTCGTGCACAATAGAGGCACATACATTTACCTAAAAAAAAAAAAAAAAAAAATTATTTGCTATTATTACACAAGTGCTATCACTTTTAGAATTATAGAATCATAGAATTAACTGGGTTGGAAGAGACCTTCGAGATCATCAAGTCCAACCCTTGATCCAACCCCACTGT
>JAYRBT010000093.1:33188959-33207722 GCA_036023395.1 Myiotriccus ornatus
TTCCTGAGCTGAGGGGCCAGAGCTGGACACAGCACTCCAGGGGTGGCCTCACCAGCGCTGAGTGCAGGGCAAGGATCCCTGCCCTGCTCCTGCTGCCACACTGATCCTCAGCCAGGCCAGGATCCATTGGCCTTCTTGGCCCCCTGGGCACACTCTGGCTCCTGTTCAGCCTCCTGTCACTCCACACTCCCAGCTCCCTTCCTGCCTGGCTGCTCTCCAGCCACTCTGTGCCCAGCCTGTAGTGCTGCAGGGGGTTGTTTTGACCTTTCAGCAAGACCTTTCACCTTTTTCTCCCATCATCTCATTTACGTATTTGCAAAGTTTTGCTTCTGCTGCTCAGCTCCCCTGCTCTCTCTCTTCCCATCTGTGTGCCTGAAGAAGGGCACCTCAGTCACTCTGTCACTTCTGCCAGAGGGCAGCCAGAGTGGGTTTCAGTGGTTCCCACTGATGGCTGCTCTAGAGAGACGTGCAGAGCGTCACGTTCTTGAGTGTCGAAATCCAGCTTTCACTGGTTTCTAAAAGACTTTGAGATCACTAGAGGTGCATGCTTTTAGCAGCTCTCAGCATTCCCAGTGTGTCTTCCAAGAAAGAGTGATGTTTCCCCAAAGGAGCAAAGCACTTAATGTACACTAACAAGTGCACTGAAACTCTGAAAGTTCTTCTGAGGAAACAGCTCTTAACATCACAAGAATTTCCCCTTATTCTCTCACACCAGCCTTTCTAATTGTAGATTCCATTGCAATCAGAAATACTATATATCTTAGAAGGTGGAAAACCCACTGCAAAGGTTCTAATAACCATGGAGAGAGCTGTTAATTTATAGGTATGTTATAATAGAACATGCAACTTCCTCATTGTCTTGTGAGAATTCCAAAAAACAAGACAAATTGCCAAAGTTCAAAAGATGAAAATAAGGCCTGAGCTTAGGATAGCATTAAGTTAGCAATATGGTCTTTCTTCTGTATAACTTCTCTAAGAAACATAGAATTATTTTCAGGACCATGCCCTGTTAGTGTTTTTGGTAGGAATAGCTGTGCTCAGCCAAAGTTTCCACTGCAACAACAGATCCAGAAGCAGGTCTGCCTTGCAAATGGCTCAGTCAAGACATCACTTATAATGGTGGTTGCCTTTCACCACCAAGAAGGGAACTACACTGTATTTCAGAAATGCTGAGAAAATCTGTATTTTACATGCAAATTTGCTTCTCTGCATGGCCCCCTTTTTACTGATTGAGGTTTGCTCATATTTTGCCATATGCCAATATAACTTTTCTTTTAGATTTCTCACTTCCTTCCCATTCCTCAGACACTGTGATAAACAGCCTTTAGTCCGAGGAATATATTTTTCCATCACTTCACATATGTCAGTCCCAAAGTAAGTTCATGAGCTCTCAAAAAATTCCAGAAAAACACCCTAAAGAATTATCAATTGCACAGAAAGATGCTTAAATATGTAGTTAATTAAGAGTTCAATTTCCCTTCTGTTCTGCTTCTTTGCACTCAGTGAACTCTAACTTTTATTTAACAGGGGTAGGCAAATTACAAATGATAACACAACTATTCATAACATGAAACAATCTGATTTTGCATAAGGGTTTCTGACAGCAGTGCTGAATTTGACAGCATAAGCCATCAAAACCAAAATGAAGAAAAAGTAGATATGATGTGCATAAGCCCTGTTAAGGACTGCATAACTTACTTTTTATGTGCATTAGTGAAAGTTATTAGAAAACATTGCATGCAAAAATCACCATCCAGACACAAAATACTGAGTGTTGTCACAGAAAAGACATCATAAGTGAATCAGACTTGGATTATATGTTGCAGAGACTTTACTCCTAATATTTTTGGTAAGCTGTTGTTTCATTTTATATACATACCAACAGTGAGATACGGTCACAACACCAGATCAGAAGATACTATGGAAAATTGGGTTTTATGCCCAAAAAGTAGTATAGAATTTATTCTCTGCCTTGAAAGGAAGCATGTCATGAAGGATCTCAACAGAAAATGTTTTTAACATACAAACAAATTTTTTTGCATAGTCCATAGTGGGAGTCCAACAGCTACCAATGAGGTGTAAAAAAAAAAAAAAAAGAAAATGGGAATCAGATCCCAAGAGAATCAAACCCAATATGAGAAGAAACATCCAAAATATTTGTCCTCTTCATTCCCCTAAACCAAAAGTTAAATGCCCTGAACAGCCGGTTTGTCAGACACACTGTACAAATATAGTAACTATATCTGATATTTATCATTCCTATCCGTATAAATAGAGAAATGACACATTCAGAACCATAAAGAGGAAAGAATATTGTCTTAAAAAAGGGATACCTTCTCTCTGTGCCTTACCTTCAACTTATTAGATGAGTTTCTTCGTAACTGACATGCCAATCAATAACAACAGTCTCAAAATCTGTCTGATCATGTAAATTCACCACAACAGAAATCTTTATTTTACCTCACAGGAGTACATTTCTCTACAGCTCATTAAAATAACTCTTGTTTTACATTGTCATGTCACCATATTTGTATGTAAAAGTTCAGAATTTTTGAAGAAGGCTCTTTTAGAAATTTACTGCTTTGAGAACACTTAAAAAAATACAGAAACAGCACTTTTCTATTTTCATTTGTCACCTTTATGGTTTCCATTTTATCCTTTTTATTGTGTTCTTATACTTGAAGTTCTAAGTCAAAGAACTCAACACAAATACTGTTCTTATTTTAACATGAGGTGTGCTGCAGAATCCACTATTAGTGAATATATAAATTACCAGTTTGGGTAAAAAACATGCTTGAAAATTTACTTTGGTCTCTTTATTACAGGTATGTAAGAAGGCACTACATTAAACATGCAGGTCTAAAAGAGCAGAATCTTGTCCTGCATTTGTCCTAGGAATCAAATTTCTGCAGATTTCTTGCTTTTGTTTTTTGGGATCCCTTGGCCCTCTTGACCCCCTGGGCGCACTCTGGCTCCTGTTCAGCTTCCATCTGTTTGGAATCAATGGTTGCCTTCTACAGTCTCAGCAGCAGCTGCAGTGACAGTCTTCTTGAACGACCCCTTTCTTCACAGCTGTCCCCTCCCCTGATTTACAGTGTGGGCTTGTGCCTTCAGGGTAGGTTAAACATCCCAGTTCCTCATGTGCTCTCCCTGGTCACACACTAAAAACCAGAGTGCACATGGCATGGCTGGGATGGAGCTAACTGTCCTCAGAGCAACCAGAATCAGTGCAGTGCAATGTTTGTGTAGGGTGTTTCTGTTTCTGCCACCTTGGCTGCAAGGTCATATTAATAAATTCATTAGAACGGCTGAGATTTAAAAATAAAAAAGTTTACTCATAATAGCTTTAAATACGAATATATTCAGGCAGTTTCCTTCCGAGAAGGAAAATCAATATGCTTAAATATATGGTCATATAATAAATAGAAGATGCATCACTGGATGCCATTTCATATCCAACTTGATGAACTAAATGATAATGTAAGAATACTTTAAGTTCTAAGAAAATAAATGTACCTAAATTAATTTATATCTCTCATTAGGGCAACAGTAACAAACATAAACTACTTGGAGTAGCCAGTGTGAAAATACAGTGGCAAATGGTGGTGTCCAAAATCCATACTCTATTACTATATTGTCTAAAAACAATCACTTTCTCTGTAGACAATGCTATTTATCCCTAATTAGACAGCACAAAAAAAAAAAAAAAGGCCAAGAATGATGTGATTCAATTTAGTGTTTACCTTTAAAGCATGTAGTAATCATGATTTTAAGCAGACAGAGGTTTGAGGTGCTGATGAATCCTGCAGACACATCTACATCAAGATCTTCAGCTGGCCTATAAGAAGGCTGGAGAATCTATATGCTGGAGCTGGACCATGTGGGGATTCAGGATCTTAACCCCTATTCAACCTTTTCATGACTGATTCAGACTAAAATCTCCATTTTCTTCATCTGCACAAGGCAGGGTTTGCTGATGAAATAGGAATAAAAATACAGTTTCCTTTAGTCAGAGTTTTGCCTTTAGGACAGGGTAGTCTGGGCTCAGTAAATAAGTCACTGAGTCTCACTAATTACATTATCCTATCCCCCTCTGCAGGAGTTATAGGTACGTATTTGTGATGTCATTGAGTTCAGCAATAAAAATTTCAAGCTGGAAAATGAGTCTGTAGTTTCAGACTTGTGTTACACTTGTTCACTGAGAAATAAAATAGAATCCAGGTTTTTCTTTTTCTCAAAGAAAGGTCACAGACGTGAAACAAAATGCCAGTATATCACTAATACATAATTATATCTTGTGTTGTGACTTAAGAAGAAATTTATTAAATGAAACAATTGTTTGAAGTATTTTTGTAAGTAAGTTAAATGGAACTTTTAAGCTATACAAAATAATTTACTTTTAAAAAATCTTATTAGTTAAATGTCATATAAATATTTGTTTGTTAGTTGGCATGAAAAGGAGGTTTCACATGTTGTCTCTGAGAGAATATCTAAAGTCTGATCACACTCACATTCATACCAAAGTATAACAACAAGAGAACAAAAATTTACAAAATATGGCCTCTGGAAAAGTCAGATCTGGAGCCGATGCAGGCAATTGCTCTACCACTAAGAATGAACAGTATAGGGCCCCACAATAGCACCTGTCAAAGTCTCAAATTCTAGAACACAGGAGCAAGCTGGGAAGACACAGAACAGATGGAGACATGGAAATCAAATCAAATGTTCAAGAGTCACAGCACAGAACAGGGGGTGGCACAGGTGATCCTTTCACAGTGTCTAAAGAGGAGTTCACAGCAAATGCAAAAGGTATCTGCATTTCATAGTTATGGTATATGTACACACAGAGGTATCAAAGAAAGTAGAAAACAAACCTCATTAGGTAATAGCCCAAGTAATTATTAGCATAGCAAACAAGAAAATAAAAAAGAAGGTGAGCACAATCAGTATTTTCATCATAGCCACATACAACAATAAAATAGTAAGGTAACTGTGCTGTAAACCAAGTAAAGACTTTGGAAGTTAAGAAGTTAGCTCAACAGAGAAAACCAAAAAAAAATTAAAAATCCTGTCTTGCCACAGAGCATCCATTAAATATTTTTAGAACATTTTATTTTCACTTTCCTTAAATTATGCTGCACTTATATGTTATATGTACTTATAAAATGCTGTCTTGTTGTATGTAAGATTAGCTGTATATCTTGATTTTGCTGGCAGCTATTTTTCATAGGTGAAAAAATTGCCTAGATTATTATGATACTACATAGCAAATAATTGGGTGTATGTACAGGACATTTCCAAATACTGATCTTTTGAACACTTGTGCAGAAACTTTTCACTTGGTAGCTGCAAATGATACAGTTATGGTGTAAAAATATAGTAAAAAAAAAAAAATACCCAAGACCATCAGCTTTCTAAGAGATAGACCGGCATTAATTTAAAGAAAATTTTAGGGTCATCATTTGACTACTCATAGCTCAGATCTCTCAGTCTGCAGGTCTTCATCACCCTACTTGACCTCGGCTATAATCTGGATTCTCTTGAAATAGAAAGGGTTACACCTGAACTGAAAGGAGTTGCAAATCCTACTTGGGAATAATGTAAGTTTATTAAAATATCTTCTTTTTTTTTTCTTTTTAGTGACCCACAGTTTCTATTCACAATAATCAAGCCTTCCATACTTCTGTAGGCTTTTCATTTTGAAGAATCTCATATTTGGATAAACAGCAGTAATTCCCATTGAGAAATCTGTGACTTATTTTTAACGCTGTATTTACCATCAGTGCTCCATTCAAACTGGAGGAAAGTCATTATTTAAATTATTTTGATGAAAGAAACTTACTGAATCTCTTCCATTATTATTTTATACAAACTACCACATCTGTGCCATTAAAATTGATGCTGATCACTTATGGGTGACTACGTTTCCAAAGACTTGTTTTTACTCTGGCTTCTGGTTTTTTATTTCAGTTTTGCATCTGATTCCAGAAGGCTCCACGTCTGCAGATACACTGACATTCAGAGATCTAGACAAAGACAAAAATGCCATTTGGCTTCAAGATCTAACTTTTGGGGAGTCAAAGTTGAAAAGAAAAATAAAAACAGGTATATGTTTTTTAGAGTGCATCAGTAAGTTGTTCTAAAAATACATTTTCACCTTTCATATCTTTTTTTGTAGCAAAGAGGAGAGCAGTCTTTAAATTTAATTTTGTTTGCCTTTATTGCAATGAATGGAAAAACAAAGGGATTGTTTGATATCTGCAAACACCGGGACAATATCCACTGACTAAACTGGAGCCTACAAAGCAAAGCACAGAACTTTTAGGATGGTAAATTTATAAAATAGATACTATTCTTGATTAATTTAGTAGTGGTTTGACAGCCTCAGAGACTAGGCTCATCCATCAACAGAGCAAGCTACTTTTCCTGGGGAAAAGGTGTACAAATTTCTACATGTTGAAGCACTTCAACAATTGCAGAGGTCAGCACCCAAGTCTACATTTTTTACTTGTTGTGGTTTACACTCATTACTATCTAATGATGTTCTAGACACTATGATTTTGGAATCACTGAAACTTGTCAGTAAATGCCAAGTTTATAGTGATAATCTGTGGGTTACTGCTCTGGATTTGGGGTATATCTGTCTCCATTCAGCTACTCACATACTACTTTCTCTACTATTTCTTCCATTCAGTGATTCTACCTTTGGAAAATAAACAGCATAAATGTCTCAGAAGTTTTTTTCTTCTGGTAGTATTTTGATGAATATTTATCAAGATTCGTTTGAGAAGTCAAAGATATTAAAAATCATTTTTTGATTTTTATACAGTTCACAAGCTGTACCAAAAAAATCCTAAGAACAGCAGTTCTCACTAAGAAAACCGTAAACACAACTTATGGCAAATAAGTTCAAATTGCTTCTTGGTGGGGTTTATTATTCACTTGTTTTACAGCTCCAAGTGTGCTTATTTATTGTGTATCTCTTATATATTGAATATCTTTGCTGTCTGTTCACGCTATAAGGTAAACTTTAAATGACAAACAGAAGAAAACTATTTCCACCCTGTTTCAGACACAGTGATGCTGTAACACATATTCCCTTGGATATCATCCTTTTCTTGAGAATTGCATACCACCCGAAGGCTTGTATCTCATGAGCACCACTCACTGGTTCATCAAGCACTTTGCAAAATTTAAGTCACTTTAAAATTAAATTCATGCTATCTTTCTGTGCACTTCACAGTCAAACACCAGTAATTGCTCCCCAAGTGTAACTGCTTAGATGTTAATTTTAGATAGCTGAAAGACAAACTGAATATTGTTTAACCATGTAAGCCTATTTTTAAAAGACTGTTTACTAACTCCATTATTGGGAAGTTATGATGAACTGGTCAATAATGAGAGCTAACAGTGAAAATGTAATTACACATTATTTTGGATAAGTGATTCCTATGTAAATGTTTTTTACACTTTTTTTTTCTTTCTTTGGTTGATGAAGAAAGCCTATAATTTTCATTTCAACTCCTTGGTCTCCCTTGCACACAGAAAAAAATCTAAATCATGCCTGTATGCGTTTATATATGTGTATATATACATGTGTATATATACATATGTATATAGCTATTTCCAGAGAGCAGGACAGAAACTCGGGGTCTCTATGCCTGCTGGGAACCAGCTAGGCCAATTCTTTCAGAAACCATTGAGACTAACACTCCAGACTGGGTTTGGGTGGGACAGAGCTGATTTTTTTCATAGCAGTCTCTATGGGTCTGTGTTTTGTATTTGTGACCGAAGCACCACCGATAACACAGGAATGTTTCACTTGTTGCTGAACAGAGTTTACAGAGCATCAAGTCCTCTTCTGTTTCTCCCTCTGCCACTCCAGTGAGTAGTCGAGGGCTGCACAAGGAGTTTGGAGCAGCTCGGGCAGCAGAACCCAACTGACCAAAGGGATATCCAGTACTGTATGACCCTGTGCTCAGCAATAAAGCCTGGTGGAGGCAGAAGGAGGGAGGATGGAGTGATGTTCAGAACATTAATTGATGCACTTGATAAAGCTCTGCTTTCTTGGAGATGACTGAACACCTGCCTGCCACAGGGAAGAATTGAATTCATTCCTTGTGTTGCTGTACCTTTTAAGTGGTCTTTGTTGTAATTCATGAGGTTTTTTCTCACTGTTGCCATTCCAGTTCTCTCTCCCACCCCAGCACTATGTCTGTGCTGCAGCAGGCGTATTTCTGAAGGGATTGCGGTGCAAGGATTACACTTTGAAGTGCAAGTGACTTCATGAAGCCATGCTGGAAGGCCTTAAAGTGTCTGTGCCTGTGGATAAATCCATGACATCGGAGTTACACCCTTGAAGAGTCTGTGGGCATGGGCAAGGCCACAGTGGAGCAGATGCACACCTGAAGGAATTGTGAGCCATGGATGGGGGTAAACTGGACCAATTCCACTACAAAGCTACTGTGGTTCTGAAAAAGCCCCTGGTGCATCAGGTATGCTCCTGAAAAGACTACAGCTCATATGTAATTGTCCCCTGGGAGCAGGTACATCCCTGAGGGCTGTGGTCCATGGATAGGTCTTATCTGCCTACCAGGGTAAAGTCACAGCACACTGCCATTCACCTAATTTCATGAGCTATCACCCTCTCCAACAGTACCTTTAGACTAACATGGCAACCAAGAATATGAACAAAAAGACCACTGATTAGATATCTGGTTGGGGGAATAACAGATTGTATGTGGAGACCATAAAATGAAACTGTAAAACTGAATATTTAAATGGAAAAGTAGGTACCCAGTAAAAAGTAAAGCCCTGATTGTTTAAGGAGATAGAAACTCATGAGACCAAATATAATATGCAAAATGGAAGAAAAAAAGATAAAACAAATATATTTTCCTTTCAAATATGCCTCAATAAAACACTTATATTCACTGCTTCTGAAAATTTTCTCTGCCCAAATATAGACCTCCTATTTCCAAATACTTTTCTACATGCTTAGCTTTAAGCACTAGATCAGTTCTATTCAGACAACTGGGATTAATATTTTCATTTCAGTAAATGGGGCCATTCATATTCTCAAAGTTTTGTATATATATATGTATAGAAATATATATCAGGGTGAAATTAATTTAGAATATTAGCAGAGAGATCCATTAAAAAATTAATGGTACATTTTCTAGGTCATTATATCACATGGTTTTTTTGTTATTTTAAAGCCTTTTAGGTCAGTCACTGAAAATCTGCAGAAACCTAGTAGGAAATATGATTTCTCTAAGCCCTAGCTAGATAAGTGGGAGGTTGGTTTGGTTTTGGCTTAGGAGGTTATGTTAGAATCACAAACTCGTAGAACAGCTCAGTTGGCATAGACCTCAAAAGATCATCTGGTCCAATATTTTACGGGAGAGGGAAATAGATAATATTGTCTAACACACCATCCAATCTCATCTTGAGAATTTCCAGTGAGTGGGACTCTACCACATCCTTGGAGAGGTTCTTCCTTTGGTTCTCACTGTAAAAAAAAAAAAATCCTTCTTATGTTAAGATGAAACATCTCCTAGTGCAACTTGTACACATTTCCCTTTGTCTTCTCCTTGTCTTTTTTACATGGGTGTGAACAGTGGTTGGGAATGTGCTAGACTTTACAACAGACACACGTATATGGCCACAAACTTGTTTGGTTTGTTCCAGCTTGGTGAGAAAACGTGGTGCAGTCATAATTACAAAGCAGGTCTTCTATGAAAAGTCATAATTACAAAGCAGGTCTTCTATGAAAAAGACTCCCACATGTCAGGATCTTCTCCATTTTAAGTCTTTCGTGATTCCCACAAACTTGAGGCCTTATTGACACAGTTGGAGGAGGTGAATCTGCCTGCATTTGAGACATAACCTTCAGTAGATTGTGTACATTTACTGTACATGAAAAGGAGGCAAGTGTGTCTTTATCAACTACAAGCAAGTAATACTGTACATCAAAGCTACAGACAAAGTCAAGGGAAAACAGTGTTGTATTTGCATGGAGTATAATCATTAAGAGCATCACTTATTTCATCAAAACCCAACTTGTCTAAACAGCCACCCTGAAAGGAAAATTATATAACCCTAAGCCCACATAAAATACCATTGACTTGAGAGAGAACTTACAAAAGGAAAGCCTAGGGTTCTCCTAATTAGGTGTTCAGGGTTTGAAACTATGCAGAATTTCCATGGAGAACTCACTGTTTCTTTGTAATATGAGTCTTTTCTTGGGCTCCTTTTAAACTGCCTTATGTTGAAGGCAAGATATCAAGTCTTACATTGTCCCTTTGATTAGAAAGCCAATTTCTTCTACATAGAAGGACTGTGCTCTTTGAAAGATATGTCAATAACTATAAAAAAGGTTTAAATGTAAGTAGTTGAAATAGTCAAATGTTATGGCCAGTGAATATCAAAGAGTAAACATTGGATCACATTAATTTACTTAAGCAGTGGTGAATTAACAATACTTCACTAACTTGTGTCACAGAATGCAAAGATAAAAACAAGGCTAAATGTGCCTATTTGTAAATAAAACGTGTTCTTGTTGAATTCAAAATATATCACATCCACTTCATTGCTCAGATAATTAACAACGCTGCGTGCAAACCAGTCCGACTGTAGACTAATGTAAAGCATTAAGGAGAAACTGAAACAACCTAAGGGTTAGGCTATGAATGAAGGCACAATAGTTGAATAATTTGCTAGAAAAATATCACAGTTCACTGAATAAATTATTCTGTGAGTATTATTCAGCTGGCTTCTACAGTGAGACTAGTACATCATAATCTGACACTAAAATTGACTGCTTCAATGAAAGGGCATCTTTACCATGTGTCACCTCAGAAGAAGTCTGGCAGGGTTACAAATCAAGGTGATCTGTGTGAAAATGAAATTGTTCAAAACACCTTATTGGTAGCACTCTATCAGAGGTAAACTCTTTAATAATAATGAAATTGCAACTGTCAGAAAAAGAAATGAGAGCTCAGGAAGCAGTAACAATCATCCATTGGCTAATAATAAAAACATTCAGTAAATTAACTGTCTTATAAGCCAGAAGCAAATATAACCTATTAAGGCTCTGATATCATGGATCACCCAGTCTCTGAATGACCCTAGTCAGAAGAGTATGGATGCAGTATAAATGCTGTGCATGTATTGCTAATGGAGATGTACCACACACTACACTTTTAGATCATCCCCTAGATAATGGAAGCAAGTAAATTTAAAGAAGACCTAATTTACTTTGAGATAAAGCTAACAACACTATGACACGAAATTGCTGTCGTGGTGCATACACTTCTCTAATGTTTTGCCATCTCGATCTAATGGGACTACACAGAAATCACCCCTTCTCTGGTGCTTCTTCTCTCTAACAAAAGACTTCTCTGTTTGTTGTCTGGTTTTGTTGGGTGTTTGGGGGGCAGTGAGGGGATTTGGGGGATCTTTGTTTGCTTTTCTGGCTGTAGCAGGTTTTTTATTCTGCATCAATAACGATGTGAAAATGTTACTCCAAAACCACAACTTATATTTCCAAGTCCAAATGCTCTCAATGTTGCTTGGTCAGTTACAGATGCAGGCTTCTTCTCAGAGTGAAAAAGCAATTTAAATTCCTTTGCATTCTAAGAAGTTTGATTATGCTGAATAGAGAGACTTCTTAAAATCAGTGTTAGGACTTGAGTGTCTTGCAATCTATAACAAACAACCAAACAGTGTAAAATGGAATCATCGGTGCAAGTGAAAAGATCTTGGATCTTGGTAGGCTGACAGGCATTTGTAAGCAACACTGGCCTGTGAACAAACGTTATCTCCTCAGTAGCACGAAAGCTTTGCTTGTCTGGTTTTGAAACACAGGTTGCACCTTAGAAAAACATAACTCTGAAATTCAGTGTCTTCGATGGGTGGTAGTCAGAGAGAGCAGAATAAACTTTACAAGGTTGGTGCACTTCATTTTGCCCCTGCTCATGATCTCAATCCCAGTGTGAGGGCATACTTAAAGGAGGGGACACAGCTGTTTCAAACTTTCGGTGATGTCCAGAGAGTTTTCAGATGGTTTCAGTTAGTGCCAATGTGGTCATATTGCATGAGCAGAGTGATCTTCAGGACTCAAATTTCCATCATACCAAAAGAAATGAGTGAACTGCTTGAAAACTCACCTGTTTTGTCCTAGAAGATAATTTTTTTTTTCAGACAAGAGTGTTACAGTTACAGGCAAATCCATATTCCCCCTACAATGCTGTCCATCTACCCACTTCTGAGGAAGATGTTTAGTGTCCTGAGATATTAAAATAACATTTCACAGATGATCAAATGATACTATGAATGGATCAACCAATTAATGCTGAAGGAGAGGAAACAAAATTAGTTTCCCAGTTAGGGTGGCAACACTGACTTTAATATGAATGTCCTCCCAGGATGAATGAAAGTGTTAAGGTCAAAAGGGACCTCTGAACCTCCAGCAGCCCTGCCAAGCAGGGCCATCTACAGTAGGTTTCCCAGGATCATGTCCAGATGGCTTTTGTTTCTCTCTCAGGGAGGGACACCACACGACCTTTCAGGGCAGAATGTGAAAGTGCTACATGGTACTCACACTAAAGAAGGATTTCCTGGTGCTCAGGGAGAACTTCCTGTGTTTCTGTCTGTACCCACTGCCTCTTGTCCTACCTCTGAACAGAGGCTGGCTCCACCCTCTGTGTACCATTCCTTCATGTATTTATATGCTTCAATGAGGTTACCCCTCAGCCTTCTCCAAGCTGAAAATCCCATATCTCTCAGACTTCCCTCACATAAAAGAGTAAGGACCCTTAATCACCCATGCGGACATTTGTTGTGCTCTCTTCAGTATGTCCATGTTACTCTTTCACTAGGTAGCCCACAGCTGAACACAGCACTCCAGGTGTGACCTCCCCAGTTCTGAAACAGAAATGAAGGATTGGCTCCCTCGACCTGTTGGCAACACTTCTCCTAATGCAGTCCAGGGCACCACTGACCTTCTTTGCCACCAGGGCACGTTTCTGGCTCACGTTCAACTTGGAAACCGCCATGAACCCAGGGCTTTCTCTGCAGAGGTGCTCTCAAGATGGTTGGTCCCCAGGTGTACTGGTAGGGTTGTTTTTCACTTCTCCTTGTGGAACTTCATGAGGTTCCTGTTGGCCCTTTTCTCCAGCCCATCCAGGTCCCTCAGGGTGGCAGCATGACCCTCTGATATATAAACCACTTCTTCCATTTCAGTTTTGTCTGTCACCTTGCTGATCGTCCACATATTCACCACCCTCTGGCGCTGACCACTTATCATGTTTCAGGTCAGTTCACTGTCTGTTCTTCTAGCCCGTACTTCATCCGCTTCTCTCTGACCACCTTACGGAAGGCAGCCTTAAAAAAGTCCTTCCTGAGCTCTGCAAAGCAGTAACACCACATGAAGGCAAAAGGTGGTCCCACTTTCACCATGAGTCACAGCTAAAGATCAGTCAAGTTCACATTACCCTAAGACAAGAGTGTGACTGTGCTGAAGGAGCGCAGTTCAGCAGCCTTGCCTTTGTATCCATGAGCCCTCTAATCAGCTTCACGTAAGTCAGCAGATCAAACCTGAAACGTGGAGAATATTTCTGTACTTAAATGCTGAGAGACCTCAATAACTAACCAGTGTCAGGATTTCAAGTAGAATGCAGAGATGCTCTGGTCTGTTTGCTGTGTTAGATGTCTTTCAAGCAATTCATTTCAGTCTCAGAAGGTGGAATTGGTTAAATAAAGGAAACTATATAAATAAATACCAAGTCAAAGTAAAAGCTCCTTTGATATTAATAAAACCCCATTCAAACTGCCTAGTCACCGTTTAAATGTGTCATTTAAAACTCATTAAAGTTGTATAAAATTATTTACTTTGAATAGTAATTACGCTACACAAATGATCTGGAGACCAGTAGTTATTTACAGAAGAAATTAACAAATTAGTTAAAATAATAAAGATCTAATGATTTAGTGAACTACTTTCTGACATCCAGCAAACCATGCAAAGTGTTCTGAATAAATTATTTTTTTAATTATTGTCAGCTCTTATGTTTGGTTTAATATTAAGTGGAATGGCTGCATTTAGGTTTTTTTATGAATAACATAGAAACATGAAGTGACCAAAAATCCTTAAGTACTTGAATATTATGAAAATAACATAAATAGAAGTTCTGATGTGATATTTTTTTACAGACTCAAGCCTTTTTGGTGGCTTTTTCTCCACCTCAGAAAGGTTTGGTCATAGTTTTCAAGAACCAAGTGAATACATTATGCTTTCAAATACTGAGATACAATGTTTATACAGTGTTAGGTAGAAGTTTTCATGAGGTTTGAAAAAATAGTATTCTAGCTATTGAGAACTATTGGCAGTACTCTTTCTGGACAAAAACGTGTATGTTACTGAGCAAACTTTGAATGGCTTACTAAAGGGAAAATCTCTCAATCTTTTTTTACAAAAATATGCTTTTTCACATTATTGAACATAATTTCACAGTCCTATTATGCTATTTATCCAATAAGATGAAAAAACTCTCTTTTCCTGAGTCACCACAATTTTAGGGCTGTAGAGCACAGTTTAGAGACCAACTTGCTGGCCATTATGTCATCTTATGTCTTATTCAGAACTGCTGTCAAAAATTATTCAAACTGACTCTCCATCAAATGGGCAGTGTTGAGAGGAAAGGGTTAGAAGTGGAAGATTTGACAAAGGAGCAGTAGGTTTTGCCCAAGAGATTTTGCAGCTGGCCTAGGAAAGGTCAATGTGTAATAAATGCTATTTATTACACCTACTGATTCTTGCAAGAAGAGAGAAGAGTTCTCACATTTGTGGAGGCCTCTAGGGGGAGAGAAAGAAACTAAAAGCAGGGAGGAGATGATCACTTTGAAGTTATGCACAGGCAGAAGGTGGTGTTACAAAAGCACCAGAACTGGCCTCCTGGGGCTGCTTTTTGCCCCTGCTGTGCTGTGACGTAGCCCTGTGTTGGGGATTTCTGACTTTGGAATAAACTTTTCCTGAATACCTCAGCCCTGGTTTGGTCATCTGGGTTTGCTTGAGCGCGAATCACTTTTTACAGGCATTAGGAACTTATTTAATTAGTATTGCTTTTACTCCTTTATGCATTTCTTATCAAGAATGAGTTTTGCAGTAGCTCAGGACTTATTTCATCTTTCCTCAGTGATGTTTCGGTAAGACTGAGTGGCGTAGGAGCTTTTGAATGGAGTTTGTCCGAGATACCAAGGGACATAACACTCACATTGATGTTTTTGTGTCTCCTGTTTGTACTTTTGCTTGTAAGACTTTTTTTAGCTGGAGAGGCACTCAGGTGGATCTCTTCCCTAGAAATGACAACTTAATCTGTACTTCACGTGTGATTTGAAAAAGTAATGGTTACTCAGCTTCAGCTCTGTTCACACACTAAAAATACCCCCAAATGAAAACAAACAAAACCAAAAACAGGTGCAAACAAACAAACAAAACCCAAATAAAATCAAAAATAAATAAAAGAAAAATAAAAATAAGAAATAAAATAATAAAAATAAAAATACATTTTAAATAAAATTTTAAAATGTAAATAAATAAATACATAAATAAGTAAATAAATATAGGCTCAAGAATAAGCCAGTGAGGTCAGGATCAGGAAGTCTGAGGCTGACCAGAAGCAGAACAACAGCAAAGCTTAATACCTCCAGCAAGGAACAAGAGCAACAACCTCGATGCAAAAGGGGCTCCCAAACCAGACGCAATATGTGTGGGTGGTTTTCCCAGCACTTTCTCATAAGGTATTTTTTTCTCACATTAGCTCTTTTGTAAGCATTCTGAACCCAGTTTTCACACCTCAGAGCTTGAGCACAAGTCCTGAAGGGTGTGAAGAAGTTGCTGACATCCCTGGTACACTCAGGCATGAATAAAATACACCACCTGTAAATAAAATATGGTAAAAATCTTAATTCATTGACTTATTTGTTAGGCTAAAAAACCTGTGGTAAATGTCCTTCAACAGAAATAACCTGCAACCTTGTGGGCAATAACTTTGGTAAACTAAGCAGCCTATAGTCTAGGAAGCCTCCTGATTCTCCTTTCATGACTTTCTGCCCTAATCAACCTGCTTTAGTACAAAACTCTCTGTTTCATTTTTACTCTCATTGAAACATTTATTAGCTGACTAAACAGCAGTTTAACACAATTTCTAACAAATGGATTAAACTATTGTAGCATGAATGATCCCATTCTTCATATTTTCTGCTAGCATATGGACAACCACTTCTAAAACCTTTGAATTCAGAGAATCTTTCTGCAAAATATTTTAGAGAAATAAACCTTAGCCAATTCTTTGTGCTAAGGAAACAAATAAAGCCCGTATGTCATCTAGTCCCATCCATGGTTCAAAATCATCAACGCAGATCACACTGCCCAGGACATTCTCTGGGCAGGTTATGAAAATCTCAAAGGACATTGCACAGGCTCTTTGTCAATGCTTTCCAGTGCTTAACCACACATTGCAAATATTCTGGGGTTTTTCTGTTTTTCTTAACACCAATTTGTAGGTGTTTAAAAGAGCATTCTTTATTCAGTGTGCTGGACATTTGGAAGACAGCTCCTTTAATCAAATGTGCAAAATGACAGATAGACTGGGCTTTTTATTACAAATACTGTTTACATACTCATTAAATATTCTCTTTTTTCTTAATACATCTTAATTATTTTCCTTTAAAAGTCACAGTCCTATTGGAAATCCTTGTTTGGTCCTTCCAGGTCTTCTTCTTGACCTCCGTCCTTGCGCAGGCACAGCATCCTTGTGCTTCACCACAAAAACTGCAACATTTTACTTTTATCTTATCTGAGTACAAGAGCTCAGCTTACATCCTGTTTGTTTGAGTTACAACCCTTATCTAACCTCTAGGACTTCTCAAAGATTATATTGTTCCTTATTGGGCAGAATGCCGTCAGCAATACTTCTATTTCTCCTATCACTGTGTTGTAAAGAGTCAAATGAAAGGAGATAAATGAGAGAAGGGAGGATCATTATTTGGGACAGAGAATACCATCACGGAATAAATTTAGATAGGGAGACAAATAGGAAGTTTGCAAAAGTCTTTTCTTCTGCTTTCGAAGGGAAATTACAGAAGCCAAGAGAAAGTAAAAGCAACAGAGAGTGACTGGTGGGTTTTTTTCTGTCAAAATAGTTAATATTAAAATACCCAAGAGATGAAATAGAAATCTTGGTCAAAGCCTAATCCTGCCACATTATGGTAAGTGAGACTTTTCAAAATATTGTAGTGAATCCAACTTCATATGTGACCATACGTGAAACACGGGATGCTGAGGATTGACTAACCAGCCTACATCTGCTGTTACCCCCACAGTACCTCTGCAGAGTGAGCAGTTGGAAACTGGTTCACAAAGCAAGGAAAAAATTGCCTCACTGCCATCATGAACTCTGGCTCTGTGTTTTCCATCCTAATCACCTTGAGAAACTGATTATGTATCTCCTGGAGCCTGACACAGCAGCCTGCCTAAAGGAAATCATTCCATTCACTTCAGCAAACCTTTCACTCTAACCTCAATGTTCTTTCAAGGAAGTTCTATTGATATTTTCGTTCCTATTTAATATATTATGGTGCACTTAGAACCAAAATAAAGCAGTAAATAAGTGAGACACTGATCAATAATATAGGAAAACAGACTCTGCAGAACCTGTAACAGAAGTTAGTAAGAAGACTAATCAGAGTATTAACTGGGTAATAGCAAACCCACTATTGATCCAGCAATTTTAGCAAAAAGGATTCTGAGTTCAACCATTTCTGCAGAATTTTTCCCACATTTGCCAGAAAAGAAAGCAAGGCTGCAAGCGAACTAATTGCTTAAGCCTTTTCAGTTGAAGCTGAATCTTTTCCAAAGATTCCTGCTGTGCTGACTCCAGAGCAGAGGGACAAGGAGTGGTTCAGTCCTATCAAGTCTAAAGCACTTCTGTTCACACAAAAAACCACAGCTTCATATCAGCTTGGGGAACATCAGAATTTGGATACATCAAGGTTTAAGAACACTGATTTCAATTCAGGCACCTGAATTCTGCTCTAACTACACTTTAGGTCCCTCTATTCCTTCTTGGCTCTTCCGTGACTGACAAAGTCAAATCCAGATGGTCCTACCAAAGTTTATCAAGTTGAGATTTAAAATAATCACAGCTTATGAACATATGTATCAGACACTCTGCCTCTTGTTGAAATTCAGGATTTCAACAAGCTGCTGGAAGTGGCTTGAAAGGTATGTTTGGTTTTCTCATTTACCTGGCTAGTTATTTTCAAGAAGGAGGAATTTATTTCAAAATCTTTAATAAAATGTGCCTCTGTTTCTCTATTTTAGCTGTAATTACAAAGTATACAATTTTCAAGACACACATTCAACTAATTATTTCTACAGCTGCATTTAAATAGCAGAATAGTTTCTTTCTGTGAGGAAAAATGATCAATGCTTGCTAGTTTTGCCATGTTTGGGTTTTGTTTTATGGGAGAAATAAAAAGAAGCTAGTCTAACTGTCTGCTGGCTTGCTTAAGTCTCCATAAATGAAGTTTAGGTTTCCAGCAACAGGAATCTTATAACTAAATATCTTTTTTTTTTTTTTTTTCAATAGGAATCGTATTAAAGTGTACCATTAAGTTTGAATGCTTCTAAGTTACTTAAGAAGTATTTTTTCAGTCTTTGCAAATCTTTCAATTCATCCAACAAAAAGTCAGGTCACAA
>JAYRBT010000093.1:33207822-33241853 GCA_036023395.1 Myiotriccus ornatus
TATCTATCTATCTATCTTTCTATCATCTATCTATCTATCTATCTATCTATACATCTATCTATCTATCTATCTGTCTATCTATCTGTCTATCTATCTATCTATCTATCTATCTATCTTTTATATACTTTACTAGTATTCATAAGCCAAGTATTTCTTTTGAAGATTGAAGCAAAAGAATGACTGAGTGATTTTTTTCCTTTAGTCTCTTATTTTTATCAGGGTTAGTGCAGATTTTCCCACAATTAAATTTTGGCTACATTTTTAAAGAATGGGAATATTGAGAGGGGAACACCTGCATCTTAGCAAAAAATGCCTTGCTTCCATAATTATGAAGGATTAAAATCTTCCACGTTTTTAACAAGAAAAATTAAGAAATGTTGAAGTTAGTCCATACTTTTTAAAGGCAAAACAAATATGTATAGTTTTGGTCAAACCCCTGTTGTGGTAAGTTTTATTGCTGTTCACAAGAGTTAAAGGAGTAAAACTTAGGTATTTCAATTCCTCTTATCTCTGCTGACATTTATATAATTTTCATTATGTCTGGAACCTGATGTATTCCTGACCTTTCCAGCAGCCATTTTTTCCCTCTTTTTTCTCCTCCGGATGGTCTCCATCAACCTTTCATTGAGAGTGTAACTGCTATCACAATAGGTGATTAACATCCTGCTATGGTCATCTTCTCTTTCATCACCCTTTTTTTTGGTACCACACAAAAACCTAGTTTGCCTACTAATTTTAAACTACCTATTTTATTCTGAAGCAGCTCATTTGTCTATGATAACTAACCCAAGCACTTACAGTTCCACTGGCAGGTCTATTTTTGGGAAGTAGTTCTCTAAAAAGTAACTGTTGCCAGACATTTTGGTGATGTAGGGTGATTCTGCTCTTGCCTGGGTATAGAAATTCACACCAGCTTTTCTGTGTTCAGAATTGTGGAGCCCTGTTTCCCTACAGCTTCTTTAATGTAGTTTGGCTTTTCTGTTTACATTTCTTAAAACCGAGCAAAAAGCTGGCCTTGTGAAATTAGGTGGCTGTCTGAAAGTAAGAAAGCAAAAATCTTCTCAATTTCATGGATCTGCTTCTCCAGAAAGTGCTTCAGGAAATACATATTTGCTTTTTCCAAGGAAACCTTTCCCTCTTGTATTTTACTGCAATTAACACTGTGTCCTCAACAGTGTCGTGGTTTTGCTCTGGGTCAATTTTTCTCCTCCCCACCACAATTACTATAAATTGTGCGAAGGTTTATGCACACAAAAGAGACCTGATTGGGGAAAATAATATTAGGATTTATTACTAGCAAGACAAAAAAAAACCTAAAGAACTATCTCTACAATAATTCTACTTAGGTGAAAGTGCTATGTATTTACAGAAATACTCCTCCCCCCTTTATATCAGTCCAGGAGGAGAAGCAGTCTCTTTCTCCATTCTCAGAGCTCCAGGTCTTTTCAATAGCTCTGCAGCACTTTAAAGCTCTTCAGGACAACAACTCCGATTCGTCGTATCTGGAACTCTTTTTCTTTTTCTCTTTTCTATGTCGGCCTCCAGGGCTGGGCTACCCCCCTCCTGGGCTAAGACCAGAGCCTGGGGGTTACCCAGGCCCTGTAGGATCTCCCATGGACTGCAAGGGGACACTTGCCTGCCATGGATCTTCTTCCACGGGGTTACAGGGGATAATGGCTTTGAGTCCACCCCTGTTTCCTGTGGGGTCCCTCCCTACGGGAGAACAGTCCTTGACAGACCTCTCCCACATGGGTCTAGCGTGATCCCTCACTCGGATCCCAACACCCTACCCGAGCCGTCCTTGCTCCAGCGTAGGTTCTCTCAGGGTCACAAATCTCCAGCACCAGGACGGATCCCTCACTGAGATCCCAAGCTTACCCGAGCCGTCCTCGCTCCAGCGTAAGCCTCGTCCCTCTCAGGGTCGTAAATCTTCAACAGGACTCCGTTTCAGTTCAATCTTTCTCATGAAGTCTCGGCTTCCCTGTGCATTAACTTACTCCAGTGCAGGCTCCTCCACGAGCAGCATGGGGGTCTCCTCACCCCAACAAACTTCTACAGGTGGCAGGGATTCATTTTTCAGTCTTTTCCCTGCTGAAGGGAGAGAGTGAAAGCAGGGAGAAACAGCCCCCCTTTGAACTTCTCTTCTCTCCCCTCTGGCTGCCAGCTTTGACCTTGGAGGTCCCTTATTTCTCTGCTGGAATTCCTTCCGCAGCGTTTTCTCGTCCAAGCAGTCAGTAATTCTCTAAAGTCTTTCTTTTTCTACTCCGTTACAGGAGAGAAGGGGGGCTTCAGTGCCACACCTGCCCCCGGCCCAGGGCCAGGGGAGGAGGGGGCCTGGCCCCCACCTGGGGCTGCCGCTCCTACATGGCTACCAATTTCAACTGCACAATAACCTTCTCTTCTGTTTTCCTAAATATGTAATTAACAAAGGCGTTTCTAAACTTTTGATTGGCTTTTTCTCCGGAAATTCACCTGGACAAAACCATCCTCAGTCCCAGGAGCTGGCTGGTGGGCAAAACCATGACAATAACTAACATCCAGCTACTCCCCACATGCATGCAACGCAAAATCGTCTTTGACAATAAAACTGATTAGAAAAACAGAGTGAAATGGTTGGGAAGAGGACATGAGGAAAGACTGCTATTCCTTTAAAAGTTGAGAAGTTCTATCCAAAACCAAAAACTGCCAATACATCTACAGAGTCTGTAAGAAAAGGGAAAAAAATAACAACTTTTGATTATTTAAATGATTACTGCTAGAAGACCACCCAGCTTCCTGGGGGAAGACTACTTATAAACTCAACATATTCTACTGCCATACTTTTTCATTTAGACAAGATAACACAATGATAGTAACACAGTCTCTCTTTCAAATACTGTCCCACAAGAAAAAAAGTATATTTTTACACTACCTTCAGACTTTTATATCAAGATGAATGTGTTCAGTACTCCGAGCTTGTGCTGTAGGTAAAGCTTTTCACTGATCATGTTCTGGATCCTATGGCTTCTCCATCTCTTAGGGATGAAACTATCATCAAATAATTTTAAAAATTCAGGATACCACAGTGCTACTGAATGTGTAAGACCTATTTCAAATACCTTCAGTGTCATCACAGAACAATCCTGCTTAAAGATCCCTAAAAGAATCAGTGAGAATCTTTTATTCCTCTGCTATCACATGCATTTGCAGACAGAGTTATCCTGCAGAGATAAGTGGTTAATCAAGCAGGTCTATAATTCACACATCAGACAATCACCTGCCTCTGGGAAGAGATATCACTGCATTTAAAATTACTGTCCCTCCTGCACAGCATTCCCTGAATCCCAGCCCCCCAAAAAAGCAGCATATCACAAACTAAACAATAAAATGTTAATGATATCCTCAATTCATGACCATTAGTTTCCATCTTCAACTCACCTGAAAAAATGCAAATTGTGATTCCAGCTGCTCTTCTCGGTGGTGAGCAAGCTCATAAAAATTCCTTTGGAAAAACAGTAGTGAAGCTTCCTGAAAAAAACATCATAGCCTTCTTTTTTTATTATTTTAGACAAAGCCCATGTACAGAATGAGGAAATATTAAAGGAACTTGTAAATCAACTATTATTATTGTGTTCTGACCCTAACCCTATGGATCTTCAAAACACTTGGGCTAAATTTGCTTATTCATAACCATTCCCCGTTAACTTTTCAAGTCCTTCAGAGAGAGAAGGAATTTTCTATGCTGTCACTTGCAGTGGAATATGCAGAGATTTAAAGATCATCTGACTCAGATTTTCTATTCTATAATTTATAGCTCTCTAAATGCAAGGCCTAACACTCTGTATGTTAGTTAGGGACTTCTAAAGCCAGATTCTCTACAGAAAAAAAATTCAGAAAATAAAAAAAAATTAATCAAAAAATTAGTCACCTTCCTGTACTGTTTTAGGGCTCTGGCCATTCTCACTACTAGGCTGCTGTCAGAAATAACAGAGTGGACTTCAGCTGTTTGTACAAGAAAACTTTTTTCCTGCACTTACAAATCTGTACTTTGGCATAGCTAATTGAAACCTTAAAAGTAATTATCTTTATTTTGGTTTATCACGCCTTAATTTGTTTGTTGATGAATGAGTTATGTGTTTAAACTAATTATTCCATAAAAATCAGTTTTCCCCAATTAAGATTACCAGTGGAATAATAGAACTATAAATGAAGAGCGAATATGAAACTGATAGCCTGCTTTGATTGAGTTGTTTACTACTGTAGGATTCCAAAAGAGTTTATTTCACAAAGGTCTGCATACTAGTTAATAACTGAATATTCATGGGATCACATTTTACAGACAATGAAGAAAAAAAAAAAGTGCATCTAATCTGGTTTAACTTCATGCTTATGTGTATTTGTGGGGTAGTACTGCTCTATTTTATGCCAAGTAAACCGTATCCCAAAGGGTAAAGGGAGGTGCTAGCTTTCCAGATAGATACTGACAGGGTAAGTGAGACTTCATTTTCCAGCCTATAAAGACACTGTGATTATCTCAGTAAGAATTTCCCTCACCAAGGACATGGCTCATGACAATTAGCAGCATACCTAAAGACACAGAATAAGCTCAGAGCCAGATAATGATTACAAGATTCCCTTTGAAAATCAAGATTTTTTTTTTTTCCAGAAACCTGAGTTATTTAAATATTCATCTACCACTTTTTTGCTTCTTTCCCTTTGAAATATTTTAATACTATCCATTCAAGAACATACTCAAAAAGAAGTTCAAAAAATCATTTGGTGGAATACCTATACAGACATAAAGAAAAAGAGAACAGTCTTCTGTGTTGAAGTTTCTATTTCAAATAATATTTAAATTATGCTTTTGAATAGAATTTCAATACAAGGAATTAAAATATGTCATGAGAATACCCAGCCATTAAGCTGGAAGAGAAGGTCCAAGTTTCTCTCTCAGAGATATTAATTTAACATTTCTTGACTGAGTATTCCAACAATTTTCATCATTAGGCATTTCATCAATTTAGATCTAATGTATATAAACGAAACATAACTACCAAGTTTATTTATTTCTTTTAAATTTTTTCAATCACAAAATTCTAAATCTGGCTTAGTGTCTCTTTTTATTGCATTGTAGTTGATTATTGTTTCTGTTAAATGAACCAAAAATAATTCAGTGTTCAGATGCTTCCTCTTTTGAATCCTTTTTTCCCTATAAGAAAGTCCCTTATTTTCAAAAAAGCTCTTTTTGTTTCAGCAGTAAAATTAGGCAGGAATGAAAACAGATCAACTAACAGCAGTGAAAACAATTTCCAAAATCCAGTTCCCCAACCCTGTCTGCAGCACAAGGGAGGATCTGGGCAGAGGTGCTGCCGAAGCAGATTGGTAACTTCACACACCATCCCAAAGAGAAGGAAACATAGTATGACTTTCACACAAAATTACTACCCAGCAATTTTCTTTACAAGAGGATGTTGGTTTAGGAAGTTAATTAGACTTTTTGAAATAATAAAAAGGGAGCAAAACCTCTACACTTACCCAAAGTAGAATAAAACAGAAGAGCCTATTTTTTTGTAAATACATTCCTGGCACTGTGTAAATAAGAAAATCAGATTTAATAGTTAGCAAGAAAAGACATAACACTTCAGAATATAAACGAATCATCACCCTGACTCCTAAAAATATTCATTACAGCAATTACTCAGTGAGCTACGTAACAGAGGTACACACACACCTTTGAGAAGATGTATGTGTCAGGTTTCATTAGCATAGGTAAAGGAAAGGATTCAATATGGCTGTGGAATTCCTCTAGAAAGAAAGGACATTGTTTGCCAAAACCCACAACTCTCACTGAACTCTCAATTCTGACTCCCCAGTCCTCTCCGTGTAATCTCAGAGATATGACTAGAAACTAGATGTGCTGTGGGGTATAAAATGAGCATTAAGATTTAAAAAAATGAGGCTCACAGAAAGCCCATGTCATTATTTCCTTCCTGCAAACCACTTTAATTCCTCCCCCTGCCCTGCACAGGCCTGGCTTGTAAGTGAGTACACTCCAACTCAGCTGCAGTGGAGTTGTTTGTATACTGTATATGCATATTTGAAGTGTTCCTTTGACATTCTCTCCGCTACAGGAAGATCTGAAAATACCCTTTATTCCCAGGTTTAAGAAACAAAAAAGGCAATTAAAAGGTATATCCATCTTGTCTATCCAGTCTGGTAAGCTGTCAATAGTGAAGGATGACCTGCTCCCAACAGTGAATATGCCATCATGTTCAAATCCTTCCTTCATCTCTCAAAAAAATGACTTAGTGTACATTTAACAAATATGAGGATGCCACAGAGGGAAAATCCAGACCTTGAAGCTTCAGGTGTTTTATCAAACTTCTGATGCACATGCAAATTAAACTTACTAGCACTTCTGTGCTTATAAAGATGTTCCAATACAGATAACATATTCTATGAATTGGCCAGATCACAGAGAAAAAAGTCCCTCAGTTTCCTCACTTTAAATCTGCAACCTCTTGAAAACTTTGTACAAGGATATTTATTGATTTTTATATATGCCCTCCACTGTCTGGAAATTCGAAGCATTGCTGAGTGCCTTGAAACAGATTTTCTTTTCATTCCTAAATATTACGTAGGGGAAAAAATTACTTTTATGTTTAAAATATTTCTATATTTGTTTCTATTTTCCTTTTTTCCTTTTTTTTTTTTTTTCCCATTCTTGAAGAAAGGATCTTCACAGAAAAGTTGAATGTAGAAATCAGTTTTCTACTGAAAACAGAGAGACTTTGTTGCTTGCAGAATTGATATGGCAACCAATACCTTTCAAACTGAAATAATTTTCCAAAGTGTTTATACAAGGTTGCCCATAAATTGAGTAGTAAAGCCAAAGTAACATTAAAAGATCCAGTTTCATCACTTGCAAAAGGGCATCATTGCAATAGATTTGCAGAGATGTCACTTGGCTGCTACTGCAGAACTGGGTGTTGTGAAGAAAGACCAGCCTGAGCTTCCAAGTTTTGCAGCAGACTTCTGAACTCATTGTACTTATTTATGAGGTGACTTGTTGCCAAAACACATTTGATTTTTATGTTGTCGATGTTTACACATACTGGTATTCTTCTATCCAGTTGTCAGTTCACGTTGTGCTCAACAGAACTTCACTAATATTTACTTGTATATATTTACTTATACCTACCAGCAGATGCTGACAGGTAAAAAACAGGTCAGGAAAATGGAAAATTATAGCTTTATCCACAGCATTTCCCATCTTTCTAATATGCAAAAATGGACTTAAAATAAAAAATTGGTGTCATATCCAAACAGTAATTCACAATGTAAGTTCAAATTAGCTAGAGAAAAAAAAAAAAATCCTTCTTCCTATTCCAGTTTACATCCTGAGTCATCACCAGAAGCAGCCTTAAGATTTTCTTTGATCTTCTAGGTCAATAAAAGTAAAACTCCCCTTTAGGGAGAATTAGCTGATTTAAGCATTGCACACATCTTATATTGACTCCCTGTAAAAAGAAAATTTCACTTCTATTAAATTCTTAACACCTTGGTAAACACCTCTGTTTTGCTGGACAAAGAATAGCTATTGGAGCATCAATTATATAATGAAATTCATATGCCAATGGAATTAATGGATACAGCAGACAATGAGTAAGACACTACTTCAGGAAGAAATTATTCTTTTTCTTTTAAATAAAGCAGCCTGCTTCAGAACTCTTAGCATATTCTGTCTAGTGTTAATGTTAGCAGTCTCACTTGCAGGATCCCGTTCCAGTTTTGGTTTGGGTAATGAGGACCTCTTCTGGGAAATAAGAGAATAATATATCAGACAACTTTTTTTTCATCCTTTTAAATGTCTTTTCTTTGTCACTTCAAAAGGCCTGGTAGGTCATTCAAGTACGGGAGGTTTTCCTTATTCCATTTCATCTCTCTCTAATTCTACTCCATCCTCAGCTGGAGCCTTCCAGAAATATGTTTTCTATAAGTTAACTGTAAAACAAATATTTGTCATAGTTATCAGTACACTGTCAACTCAATTTTTCTCTGAAAATAGTCAAGAAATTCCTCTGTGAATGAGGACCTTATCCTTTCTTGTAGTCTCTCAAGAAAGACTGAAAATACAATGAGCTTCAAACTAGCAGGTGAATGGACTCTTAATCCGTGTTTAATAAATCATCACAGGATGTGACTGTAAAAAGGCTTGATCTCTTTTGAAGAGCTCATCATACTTTGCAAAGTTCTTCAGAAGTTCTTGGAGAGATCTGAGGATATTTTAACTTAGGAGCCCATATAGTCATCTGTGTATGACTCGTGCCATCAAAGCCCCTCTTTTCCAGCTGAAGTGGTAAGTAGTATTACGGTTTGATTTAGTTTTAAAAGGAGAAATGCATTTACAGCTGAATGCTGCCAAGGCAAAATACAGGTCTTTCTTAAAATTAAAGTGCTGAAATTATTACTGGTGAACTTTGCAAAATTCCAAGGGTCACTGGGTTCATACCCTGATGATCATAAATGACACTACAAGAGCAAAGAGAATGGCACAGTTGGATTGCCTTCATTTTACTGAGATTCTCTGTTATTTAGAGAACTCACAGGGCTTTAACTGTAATTTCTTTCATAATGTAAAGTGAATATCTGACTGACATATTTCATGGCTTATGACTGGTGAAAAGTACAATTAGGTGCCCTTTGCAGGATCAAAGTTCAAGGAACAGCATGGTTGATTGACAGAAAGTTGGTGACGTGAGAGTTTATGTTGTAAATCCTACTCACCAAGTAACTGAAAACCAGAAAATGCAACCACTATCTCTGCTTTCTACTTTATCCTGAGCCTCTACACTGGACTAAGCTTTCAGCTAATAAAAGGTGGCTCAACTCAGTGAGACTGAACAGAGACCTGACACGAGGGTCTGGTCACCAGCAGCACCCCGATCTTCCAGTTCTCTAAGCAGTTGTCTCTGTGTGGGCACCTTCTCTCCATCTCCATACACCACAGCTCAAAAACAGGGATGTTTCCATTCTTTGTCCACCTTGCCTTTTTATACTCATCTCACTATCTGAAACCTCCAGAGCACAGTAACCAAATATACACCATTTGTAAAGTTTGGGAATTTCCTTCACAAGAACAAAACTGATTACAGGACAATGGGGTGAACTTCCACAAGCCAACACTTGCTTCACTTTCAGTCATATAGTTTCCTTAAAATATCAGTGCACTTTGCACCACTTTGCAAATTAATTAATTGCCATCAGTCAGCTTATTTATCCACCATTTAGATAATAGATATTCTTCCTTTTTTAACAGGGACATCACCAGTCTTTTTACTCCTTCATGTTACCCATCGAACGTTAAAGCTTTACTTTAATAGGGTCTCTCTGTAACACTTTCTACTGGAATGCCAATCACTTTTAGGACTGCACTATTGCAAAATATGTATTTGCACTTTTGTGTGCAAATATGTATTTTGCTCTTTTTCACCACCACACCTATGTCAGATTGTATTTTACCAGTTAAAGAATCTGCTGTTATTTAAAATTCTTCATTTTCTTTAAATCAGAAATTTTGTAAAACACCAAAACATTTTGAGGCTTTGTTTTAATAGCAATTTAGCATCAGAAAGTCACAGAGCTTTCTCATGTAATAGGGGGTTCTACGTGCTGTGAAAAATTACAGGAATTATGGAGAAGGATGTAAAAGTTTTAAGTACAACAAAATAAGAATGTTATGTGACTGACAACGGCTCTCTAAGTTTTTATCAAACTGAAGTCCCTTCTCCAGTAATTCTTGGACATTGCTTTGTTTCTGCTTCAGAAAAACAGAGTTCTGCCCCAGATTATATACAGTGATTTAAGACTGAGTGAAAACTGCAAGATTAGGGAACTATGACAGGAAAGTGTAGAAGCAGAAAAAGAAGGGCAGAGAGAGATTATATGAGAAATGTGGCTTCAGAAACCTCATTTGCAGCTAGATAATTTCCATGATGAATGTTCAGACTTACAACCGTGTTCAGATGGACAGAACCCATGAGCTATAGAAATCTTCAGGATAACTTTGCATGCAAGAACAGGCCTGAATGCAGAAAGGACCACATTCTTTTAAGATTTAATTTTTTTTCTAGTTTTAAGGTATGATAATTATCATTAAAATTATTTTAAATTTATTTTTTTAATGCAGCACACAATAGAGGGCACCAGAATATGGACAGGAGTCCTTACACTACATTTATCAGACTGTGCTACTGGGAGATAAAAATGATCTTGTGACCTTGGTGACTGTAACGTACAATTGTTGTGTTTGCATTTCTAAAATTGTTTCAGATCTAAGAAAGGTTTTTCTCACCGAGGTACAAAAAGTGGTTAATTTCTAAACACTGCTCAAAATTTACACTAAGAATGCACAATCCATCTCACATATGGTCTTAGTGAATTACACTGTACAATAACAGTACACTTAGGCTCTGTAGTTGAGATGATCTTTTGCAGGTTGACATTTCTTTTTCTCTATTTTCTACGTGACTAACTCCTGTAGTCATGGTTTGGCATTAGACTGGAGTGAATCAGGTCTTCAGAGGTTGAATATAAATTCAACCCAATGTTGTCCTGGCTTGGAGCATATCTGATTTATGGATATCAGCAAAAGAAATTCATAAAATAAATTGATTTTTTTTAAATAGGGTTTTGCATTCACTTGGTAAAAATATGATATTGCACTGTCTGAAACCAGTTTGGGAAGAAACATGTTCTAAATACAATAGAATACTAAACAAACCACTGCAAAACCCATGATAGTCACACAGGCAGTAGGCTATGGCTCTCTTACTCACATTACTGCAGTTAAGGGGCTCTGAGTCTTTCCATTAAAAATCCTATTTTCAATACTTTATAAGTCTGCTGTAAAAATTACACTGGACTGAAAATCAGAATGAAAGGTTTCTACTTGGAAATAAGTAATTTAAACTTAACTTTGTTTTGGTTTTCTGTTGTTGTTGTTGTTCGGGTTTTTTTAACAGTGTGTTAGTTTATTTTGTATTTGTAAATGCAGAACAGAAAGAAATAAGTTCTTGAGGCATTTTGCACTGAAAGCCCAAAAATAACCTTACATGCATTTAACTATGATTATCACTGGCAAAGTCTAATTTTGTATATCCAAGCTGCATATGCAAAAAAAATAATTTAATGGAACAGACCAAATTTGATTATATCAGGGCTTAGCTTTACCTCACCTTATAAACACGCTCCCTCCACATTTAAACTAAGAGTGATTATAATCAGTTTAACCCGTCAGGGATTATAATGTATTTTGGAATAACTATTCAATTAATACACAGTAGTAAATTGCCTTCTAAAATATCTAATCATTGGTTCTAAAGTGTGTGTCAGTGTTTCTCCATGCCCTGATTTACATTGCAGTTTTATGGTAGATTTTACCTGACCTTGACTTATTTCACATAGTTCACTTTTCAGAGCACAGAACTAATGATCTCATTCGTGATCCATCAAGTTCACACTCGATAAATTAAGACTTCAAAACAAAGCTTGTGTTCCAGTTCACTTTCTGGGAACGAACTGAATTGATTATTTTCACTGGTAGTACAAACATGAAATCCATAACGGAAAAAAGCACCTTGTCTTCCATATCTGAAACACTTTATATGTCAAGCTTGGGGAGCTGAATTAAAAAATTAAGCAAAATATTTTCTCACAGTTACTTTAAAGAGTTAAGAACAGAGGAAAAAGTTAAATATCACGTTGGCAAGACCATTTTCAATTCAGTGTCTCCACAGAATATTGTCTTCAGAAATATGCACACAGATACCACAAGAACAATTGGTAAAGTTTCTTCGTAAGACACAGAAAGAAAATTACCGGTTCCTGTCATGAAATCAGACATCTTTCCTTTCATTTCCTATATGTAACCTTTTTTATACAACACTCTGTACGTTCCTTAGAATCACAGAATGTTCTGAGTTGGAAGGGACCCATCAGGATCATTGGGTCCAGCTCCTGCCCCTAACCAGGACACCTCAAGAGTCACACCCTGTGCCTGAGAACGTGATCCAAACATTTCTTGAACTCAGACAGGCTTGGTGCTGTGGTCACTTCCCTGCAGAGCCTGTCCCGGTGCTCAACCACCCCTCCATGTGTGAACAGTACAGAGAGCTCCAACATAAAAATATTCAGGAGCAGTAAGTTTTGCAACTGAACTGCAAGCTTTTAAAAACGATCTTTTTGTCCATTCATGACTAATAGTATCAAATGTAATCAAAGTACTTTGAAAGCTCATTACTGAAGTTATATTTAAAGGTATGGAGTGCTCCTTTGGCACTGAATACAGAACTCGTTAGGAGTTTCTTGTCAGCAGTCTTGTTAATGCCTTAAGTGCTGTATCTTAACACAAACTATCACAGGAGTTCCCCAATACAAACTTCCTATATTTATTTGAAGTTTTCCATACTTGACAGTCACACCTCTCTTATCCATTGCAATAGGTAATCATTTTCTCCAGTAATCTCATGATGAGGAAGGAGAAAGCAAAAGGGAAGTATGATATTATATTATATTATGTTTTCTTCTCTCTGTTCATATGTATCCATTTTGATAATCAGTGATCCAATAAAACACTTTCTGATTACCTGGGCTCTACTTCATTCTACTTTGAAGCAAAACGTTTTGCAAATCTAATTATCTTCATTTTTCTAATTGTCATGGCACTTTTATATGTTATGCTGTAACCAGCACCATTTTTATGCAAAAAGCATTTTCCAAAATAATTAATTCTGTCAGATATGAAATCAGATGTCTTATTATTTCTTCCTATAAATTGAGCTTTGAAGGGAAATAATACAGTACTCTTTGTTCCTATCCCTGTTAACACCAGCTTTTCTTCTGCATATTTACAATATCCCAAAAGGATTAAAATTCTTTGTTCTCTGGCCAAATTTATGCCTTTATCTTTGTATACCAATAATCCTTCCAGGGTAGATGCCAGTAAAACACATCTGTTACATTTATATTCTGACATTAGTCCAACTCTGTGCTCTGAACCATTGTGTTTTGATGCAATGTGCTATTAAGCAACTTCTGTGTTTTCCAATAAAGAAAGCTGTATATCACTGAATAATTAAGTAAGCCATTTATAGATAGCATTTATATCAGCATTAGGGCTTTGTCCTAGCTTCTTTATTGACCTTGTACCTTCGTTAATCTCTTCTGCTGCTGAACTAACTGCTATACATTGCTTTGATGCACATGGCTTTCACAATAAACAAATCAAAGCACTGGCAAAATATACCCAGAAAATACTCTGATGTTTCAAGGAGTTGTGATCAGGGATGTGGAAGGTTGAAGAATAGGGTATACACTTGAAAAAAAATGCAGAAGCCAAGTGTTATTTTTCTTTAACAGGCAGTATACTTCGTGCCTTTTGTCAAAACATATGACTATTTCTGGAAAAAGTTTTCAACTTTATTCAAGGAGGGGTAAGGAAGTTGGGAGTCAGTATTCATGTAACAAGAATGACACCACTTTTTCTTGCTGTTTGGACCAAAAGTTCCTTTATCAGATATATCAATGCTTCCTGTAAGAAAACATGTGGATGCAGTTATGGATTCTATCATGGCTGGCTTCCCTGATATATCAAAAAAACAAGTTCCATAAAATTGGAATGCAATGACTACACATAGGAAAAAAAGCCAGAACAATGCACACTACATTCAGTTACCTGTGCTGTCATTTAACCAGAGAGGACAGCTGAAACCCACAGAGCTGCTGTCTCACCTCTCTCCCCTCTTCCCCACTGGAACAGGAGTGAAAACCAGAAGGGTAAAATTGAGAAAACCTGTGGACTGAGGTAAAGACTTTAACAGGTAAAGCAAAAACTGCACACATGAGCAAAGTAAATAAGGAATTCGCTCACTCTTCTAATCAGACAGCAGATGATTAGCCATTTCAAGGAAGAGAGGGCTCCATCATGCTTATTACTTTAGAAGATGAATGCCTTTAAGTTCACACTCCAAATTCCCTCTTTCTTTCCCTCAGCCTTTTATTGCTGAGTATGACACCTTATGGAGTAGGAAGTCCCTTTGGGAAGCTGGGATCTGCTGTGCTGATTCTGTCCCCTCACAGCTTTTTGCCCAACCCCAGCATGTTCATTGTTAGGACAGCACGAGAAGAACAAAAAGAGCTTAATGCTGTGCAAGCACTGTTCTGCAATAACAAAAATATCCCAGCACTGCTTTGGTCACAAATCCAAACCATAGAACCCACTGTGAAGAAAATTAACTCTATCCCAACCAAAACCAGTATGCTGAGTGTTCTAAGAAATCAAAATCTGTTTCCAGAAAATAGAATGCAGCTACCTATAATGCTCTGTTGCTTGCGTTTGTCAGATGCTGAAATAAAATTACTGTCAAAGACTGATAGTTCTGCAGATGTATGGAAGGTAATTACAAGCTTTTTCAATGGACACCAGACATGGGCCCAAATATAATCAAAGGAAATTTTATTCCAACAAGTCAAGTTGAATTTTGCTGCAATTACTGCACACAAAGAACCTCAGTAAGGCTAGATGCTTTACATGTGACTCAGTGAATGACCTACAGGACTTATATTTGAATATTGGACCCTGTGCAGTGAATGACAACAGCAAACAGGACACAGAGATCTATAATATTAATAAACTTTTAAAAGTCCTTTGCAATTCATAAGAAGAAAATTATTATGCTGCTATTTCCTTCTTCATCAACTGCCTTTCTTTGGACTTGAGTGCATTACAACTATTTCTATGTCTTTCAGACAGAAAATATGACTTTTAACAAAACAAAACACTGTTCATGAAAAGTATCTATTACTGCTCCAGAAATTGCATTGCCTGACAAAAGGTCCAAAGGGCTTTTTGAAATGAAAAATTATTTCTTTAGCATAATTCCATAATTTTTTTTTTTTTCAAATTTAAATCATTTGACTTAGAATTGCTCCTTCTTCACAAAAAAACCTCTTTGCACATGGAAAGCTCTGGATCACAATCCCCTCTGATCATCATCTGGAGACAGTCACCATTTGATCACTCAGAGAAAATGAACACACTTCACCTGGTACCCTACAGTTTAAACATGCTAAAAACAGAAGTCATGAATTTAAATCATTCCATTATCAGCCATTTGTCAGTGGTGTTGCTTCCTGTGTGTTCTGCAGTGCCATGCTAAGGTGACAAAAGCAGCTGACAGTGCTTGTCACTATTTTTTCTATACCAATTCTAATACCATCTTTGTTCTAATTCAGTATTCAGAGATGATTCAAAAGGGGAAGAAGAGTGTCTAAGCATAGGATGACTGCATTTTCATTTCAAAATGAAACTTTTTCTGTCTTTTATCCAAAAAATTATTTTGTCTCAGCTAAACGAAACTGTTTTCACTGATAGCACAAGAATAATCCCTGTCCTAGGCTATGAAGTATTTTTGCCAAATGAGCTCAAACCATCAATTACTAAAACTAATAATTGTCCTTGAGGACATGTACTTTTTAATCCTATTCCAAATAGTGTATCTGTAAATGTAGAAGGAGAGACAATGCCATCCCACCGGTTATTTAGCTGTGTGGTGTACAGGGCTGCTGATGTTCTCCAGGAACAGCTGGTTGCCTGGGGCAACAATACTGCAGGGCTGCAAATGTTTGCTGGCTGCATTCATGCCTGTCTAGATGCCAGGCTGCAGAGACTTCTGTTTGCTTGTTTGTTTGTTTGCTTGGGCCATTATTGCCCTTAGGGCCAGACTAGGTAATAACCAAGCCTGCTTTTATTTATAATTACCTCCTCTTTAACTGTCAAAACCTTCAGCTCTTATACCAGTGATGATCGTTCTCTGCTCAGCTGGGTTTGCTCTCAGTGAAATACATGTTGCTGGTGATGACATGTGGTTTACCAACATGCCCATGATTAGTGGAACCATTTGTGAAAGTGTTGCCTTAAGCTGACCTAGGCTGCAGTTTGCTGCAAGTCCCACAGACTTCAGACAGTGCTGGGGTACCACCATCTCAAACTCCCACAGGCTTGATCCCACACAGAGAGACAATCTGCACCATTTCTCCCTGCACTGGCATCTGCTTCAGAGGAGAAACAGATCCAGTCTCTGCACTTGGTGCACATTTTAAGTTGTCCCGAAATGCAAATACAAAACTCATGTCAGCTACCAAACTGAAACAGGTCAAACCCTTCATCTCTGTAAAAGACTACAGCTGTACCAGGGGTAAGTTTTAAGTATTAGAAAGCCACCAGAATTTTTGCATAGTATGAAACATATCTTCCCTGCTCACAATCAGATATCTTCTTCTACATGCTTGTTTTATGATCTACTGAGCAATCCACCTTTAGCCTGCATAAATAAGTGGAATAGTTTTGAGCTGTAAATCTTATTTCCCCAGAATGCTAAGGAACACTCCCTCCAGAGTTGTCATGTTTAAAGACTACAATGTACAGTATCCTTATACTCTAAAAAGATATTCTTTAAAATAAGCAGAAGCGTTAGTCTGGTCTGTTTGCTCTTTTCTGTACAGGCTTCTCAATTTCAGAAGACTTACTTACTGAAATGCAGTATATCTATATATACAAACAGTGTAGAAAAAGAGAGAGGAGTGAAATCTGAATAAAAGAATCATGAACATTACCTTGTGTTCCCTAGAAAAGTGCTACTTTTACATGAAGACAAAACTTTGGCCATAGTCATATATGTACACATAAGTTTAAAACTTACATTTACACTGAATAGTCGAAAATAGATGAAACAGGTGAATAGTACCAAATAACAGAGAGCATATTTTTATCTAAAACCCCAGAGCATCAAGATTATTAGTCAAATTTAGACACTAATAGGCTCTTTCCAAAAGAGCTGGGGCTCCCTGCCTTCAAGGGAGTCAACAGCTCCTCCTAATTTGGTATTGCCAGTAACCTTGCTAAGTATTCCTTCAAGTCCTGCACCCAAGTAATTTATGAAGATGCTGAAGAGCACAGGGCCCCAGATGGAGCCCTGTGGAGCCCCACCAGGGACAGGTCACCAGCCTGCTGTGACCCCAGTCACCGTAACAGTTTATGCTGGAGCCTCTTGTTCACACGTTGCACGACGTGTTTAACCAGCCGTGTGCTGGACATTTTGTCCTGGAGGACACCAGGAGTCACTGGTCTTTAAAAGCTTAAAAATCATTAGTCTTTAAAAGCTAAAAAGTAGTTAGCCTTTAAAAGCTCTATATTTCAGTTCTTTTTAAGGGAAAATTCTTTTTCAGAGGAAAAGTGGCAGTAAAAGGAAGCAAGCACATCATTTGCTTGAAATCAGAGCCTTCTTGCAATACCCCAAGGCTATACTCTGCTTCCAATTAATGTGGGCCTACTTGGAATCATATACAAATAGTTTTTATGTTCTTTATGCATAGCAAATCCATCTAATTATTTTCTTAGCATGTTCTAGTCCAGATCAAAGTACTTAATTGCTGCAATAATATTAACTTCACAAGTCTATCATTCATGAGTGGTTAGTTGTTCCTTAAGCTGTACTATCACATACAAATTAGAAAATGAAGGCAATCTAATAAGTTACATTGTTAAGAAAATACCCTTTTTGAAACTATTTATTATATGCTAATAAAATTACTACAGAAAAAATGCAATGCTGTGTAACATGAATTTGCAGATACTATTTTTTATGGAGCACTAAAAAAAAAAAAAAAAGAAAAAGCATTTCTAATAGATGATGTTGAATTTGCTTGTGTTACACTTTTACCTGTTCCTGGCTATATACTTCCTTGTTTTCTCTTTGGAAATATGTAAAAGCAGCAGGATAAAATGCACACATAAAATAGATGTAAAGGATGAATCTGAATAAAAGACTACCCGTAATGGTCCCTATTATTACAATAGAACTCTAAAACTACATGACCTCTAGAAATCAAAGAAGTCTTTCAATTCATCTGCAAGAAATAAAATCAATTTCTTTTCACTGAAATTAGACTACGTGAAATATTCTTACACTGGAAAAACCTTAGAAATATTCACAGGCAGAGCAAACTTCGAATGGAGACAGAGGATTTATTGCCCAGGGAAAGCTGCTAAAGCAACAAAAAGAAATCAGGTAACTCCAGAATTTCATATTACTTTAATTCTACTTACACATAAAGCCAGAGTGTTTTCTCAAATGCAAGAGAAAGAAAAAGTAATTAAGCATTCACTGGGCTACAGAGATTAGATGTAAGACATGGAAGTCAGGACATCTCCAACTTGTCTTACACTGCAAACACTTGACCCCAAATCTTCTGAGGCTTTATTATTTACTCTAAGAGCAGGACAAAGGTGGGGATTTCACAAAGCTCCACTTAAATCAAGAATCAGGATGGTGAGGTGGAAGGACTTAAAACTGCATGGAAAAGCTGTTCCAGTTCAATTTCATATGTAAGTGATGAACAGGCTTTGTATCAGCATTCTGTTTAGGATTATACACATCACCTTATCTCACCTAATGAATGCAATGGGAGTGATTAACTCTATTATTACAGAAGAAATTAAAATCTTTTTATACACTGTTGAAGCACCTACCTGTTGCTCAGAAAGCACAGAATAAAGTATACTACCATTATTTTCACTGTTTGCAATTTGATCCTTTCAGCCCACCAACAAACTCCAGCATATTCAAAAATTTAATGAATTATCTGAAAATACAATCACTTCCTTCAGTATATCAAAAGTCACACGTTTTTTAAGTTCATTGCCAGTATTTTGTATGGATTAAACATTCATATTTAATTAAATAAAAAATAATTTTAAATTACATCATTTAATTTTCATTTTAGTATTTACTAGACATTTTTTTTCATCTATAGGAAAAAAAGCCAAAAATGGTGTTTTATACCTGTGAGGAAGGAGAGAGCAGAGAGAGAGAAAATGATTGTCAGTAAAAAAGGCTCAACAAAAATGACTTAGCTGTTTAATAAGATAAAGTAAAAAGAGGAATATAGACAATGAATAAATCTTTTTCCCTAAGTAATTTCTTTTAATTTTATATAGAGCTACTGAAGTGACTCAAGACTGACATTTCATTTTCTTGAATAGATGAATGTAGACAAAGAATACATTAAATAAAAACTCTCTGATCCATGTGTATAGTTATATTCTGAAGTCATACAACCCTTTCCAAAAATTCTGGACTGAATACAAAGAGGATATCAGAATTTTGATTATCTGAGTAATAATGCTTCTGCTCATAAGTTCAGCCTCTGAAATCTTGAGGGGTTTCAAGTAGAAAAAATTAGATGCAATCCAGGTCGGAATTTTGTATTTTTCAAGTCTAAAAATTAAAAGTGAATTTTTCCACTCATTTTAATAATTTGAATTTCATCTTTGACCTACAGTTAAAATCGGTGAAAAAGAGAGAAAAGGAAAAGGGGAAAAATAGAGGCTTACTACATTGTAAAGTTTTTATGTATTTTTTTTCTTTCATATTTAAATTAAAATCTTGCTAAGTAATCTGACACACACTCTTCTATCACTACTCAGAGTAGGTCAGAATTATTCACACTTCACATAGCATATATTATATATATATATTACATCATTTATATTCAAAAAACATATAGTGCTGAAAGCTGGTAAACTGCAACTAACCCTTAGATGTGAGTGTCAGGAAACTTTGGTGTGTAATAGTCTAGAAGAGCCATGATCAAATATCTCAGTGAACATAACAGGTTCAAATCATACGCATACTGTGAGATGCAATCCAATAGCATTGTTCAATTCCTGCTTCTGGAATTTTCCCCAGTTGTTAAAATGCTGTGAATATACAATTGTCTGTGTAAACTCTACATTAGTGTAGCTCTTTACGGTGTGTGGAAGAAGACAGAAGTTATTATCTGAAGGTGGAGTCCAAAAGACAGAGAGTTTAGAGACCAGAGAGCAGGGCAAAAAGCAGGATCACATCCTGGATTCCAGGAAAGGAGAGTTTAACTTCTTCGGAACTCTGTCATATCATGGGATATGGCCCTAGAGACAAGAGTCCAGGAAAGCTGATTGCTAATCTCCTTCAGTCTCAGAAAGGTCCATCCCAACAGGCGAGAAATAAGCAGAGGTGGCAGGAGGCCCGTATGGAGGAGAAAGGACCTCTTGATTGAGCTGACACAAAAAGAAAGTATAAAAGAGGTTGAAGGAGAGAATGATAACCCAGAGGAAGTAGAGTGCTGCTGTTCAGAAATGGGTTTGCAGAAGTGGGTATAGGAAAGCCAGTCAACACCTGCAGTTGAATCTGGCAAGGGCTGTCAAAGATGATAAGGAAGAACACTACAAGAACATATACAGGAGTGAAGACAAGGAAAAACTTGGGCTCATTGCTGACGGGGCCTGGGGACCTGGGGACAAAGAACATGAAAAAGGTCAAGGTTCTCAATGCTCTCTTTGCCTCAGTCACTTCCAGTAATACTGGTGTTGATGCATCCATAGGTCCTGAGATCAGGGGGAATGTCTGGAGGAAGGCAGACACACCCTCAGCAGAGGAGGACCAGGTTTGAGAGCACTTAAGCAAGCAGTTTGCTCAGGTCCATGGGCCTGAGTGCTGAGGGAGTTGGTTGGCTGTGAGGACACTCTCAGTTTTGTTTGAAAGGTCATGTCAGTTGACAAAGGTCTCTGAAGGCTGGAAGACTCCTGTCTCCAAGGAGTGTAAGAAGGAAGGTCCGAGGAACAACAAATGAGCCTCACATCAGTCTTTATGAAGGTGGTGGAGCTGCTAATCCTGAAAAACCTGTCCACATACATGAATGACATGAGATGACTGGGAGTAGTCAGCACGGATATAAAAGGAAGAAATCAAGTTTAATCAAATTTGCAGACTCCTACACTGAGGTGTAGAGCTGGGTGGATGAGGGTAAAAAGTCTGTTGCTTTCCTCAACTTTAGGAAAGCTTTTGACACTCTTCTGTAACATCCTCATAGATAATCTAGCAAATAAAGGTTTAGACAACTCATCAGAGAGGTGGATGGAAAACTGGCTGGACATCAAGGCCCATAGAGTTGTAATTAGAAGCAGTAAGTCCAGTTGCAGGCAAGTCATTAGTTGTGCACCCCAGGGTCAATACCTGTGCCAACAATGTCAGACCACACTGTCAGTGACCTGAGTGTTGGGACAATGTGTACACTCAGAAAGTTCACAGACAAAAAACTAGGAAGAGTGACAGATGGACCAGAGGGTTGTGCTGCTGTTCCAAGGCAGCTGGACAGCCTGGAGAACTGGGCAGAGAGGAATCTCAGGTACTTTAACAAAGGGAAATGCAAAGCCTTTCACCTGGGAGGAATAACCCCAGGCACCAGTGCTTGCTGGGGACCAACCAGTTGAAAAGCTCGGCTTTGCTTCGCTTTCCTTCCTTTAAAGAGAAGGACATGGACGTCCTAGAGAGCAACAAGTTGATTATGATTCAGCCATGCACCCTCATAGGAGAGGCAGCCACAGCTGCATCAGGATGTGTACTGCCAGCAGGTGGAGGGAGGCGACCCCAACTCTCTTCTCAGCCCTGGTGAGGCCACATCCTGAGTGCTGTGTCCAGTTCCAGGCTCCTCAGGGTGAGAGAGACATGGAGCTCCAGGAGTGACAAAGACAATCAGGGAACTGGACCATCTCTCTTACGAGGAAAGGCTGAGGAAGATGGGCCTATTCATCGTCAAGCAGAGACAACTGAGAGAGTTCCTAAGAGTGCAGGATACTACAAATTAACACAGTACAAATATTCTCAAATTAAAATGCAAACTTTGATGCCTGAATAAAACTATGTAGTAATAAGACTACTTTATAATAAGTGGTTTATCAAAAAAAATCATTTATTATTCATTGCAATAAAACTAATTACAATTAATTTATTTTCTGTGCCTATCATTGTAACAAATACTTGATCTAGCATAAGTAAGTAAATATGTAAATGAAAAGTTACCAAAGCGGGGGAAAAAAGAATTGGATGTTAACAGCACTCCACCTCCTTTGGTATTCTGTAACTATATTTTGTGATTTGGAAACTTTATCAATTTCTAGTTCCAAAGTAACTATTCCTTTTTTGCTTGTCTGATTAGTAAATCCAGACATATGCACACTGGGATTGTAGACCAAATCAACACATTAACACATCCAGAAATGAAAAACCTCTTACAGAAAAAGGGTTTCATTGCCCTCCCTGTGTGAATTACAGAAATAACTTTTTTATGAACAACTGACCTGTCGTAAAAAGTGCCATTGGGTCTTCAGTTACATAAACCTAGCTATTCTTGCAAACATAAGAAGTCTAGTTGTTGGACAGTTGGACTTAGAGCTAGGAAAATGACCATGATTATTCACAGACTCTCTACTCTGGAAACAATAGTAGTTATATTTTAAAGATGGGGGGAAAAAAATCTGTTTGCTTTTGTAAACAGGATGGCTATGTAAAAAGAAGTGAGACAATAGAGATATTTACTGTCTCAAAGGAGGAATTCTGAAGCAATTAGCAGTATTTCAAAAGAGGTTCCATTTGCCTACAGGTAAGAATTGTATAGGGTGAACTCTAAAATAAAGGTATGGAAAATGCTCCAGGGTGAGAATTCTTTCAGGGAGCCCAGAACTACTCAGAAAAATTGCTCTAAGAAAAGGTTATGTCACATGTGTAGCACAGTGAAAAGCAGAGATGCTAAAGGTATTTGTTCAACATTTACTCTGCTTTAGTTGTGTGTATACATGCATACTAGCACAGCAAGAGTGATTGAAAGGTTCACTTCTGTTTTTACAACATTTCTTTACACTTACTTGTTTTGTTGGACAGAACACAGGCAGTGGAAAATTTTCTTCCTCTTTCATGTTGGCCACAAGATTATCGCTTGGTGCCTACTATAATCAGCAGTGTGGTGGAGACGTTACTGGGTTATTTTACAGGCCTTATTTTCCGTGTCCATCTCCTTCTTGTGAGCTTCAACTCAGTTCAAGAGGGGGTTTCAAAGAAATTCCATCCACCCTTAGAGTAAACAGGACAGGGCCCCTCCTGAAGATAGTGCCACCTTTCTCCTTCAGCTAGTACACCCACACAACACTCCATCACCTTAAATCATGCAAAGGTTACCCACGTGCCCAGCATTAAAAATCCCTTAAAATAGCACTGACCTAAGAGCAAGGCCTTGGATCTGGTACCCACCACCGAACTGCTTGGCATTCCTGACAGCTTTAAAATGTTACTTTTTCTCTCACTGAATTAGGATTCTCTGTCTGTGAAAAACTGAGACCTACCAGTTTTACTTTCAGAGAACAATTAGGAAGATGAGTTCATTAGTGTCTTTTAAGTAATTAGAGACAATGCTGATAACCACCCGGGAGAAAACTACAACAGCAACAACAATAATAAAAATAAATAAATAAATGAAAATTAAGCCCCACAAAAAAAAAAAAAGAAAACTAAGTAAAAAAAAAACAAAAAACAACAACCAAAGAAGAGAATTAATAAAGTTCAGAATTCATATGATGCACAAGAAATAAGTAAAATCACACAGTGAATAGTGATGGTCAAAATAAATATTAAACATCTTTCTCATGCATTAAACAGAAAATAAAAATTATCTGATGGTGTAATTAAGAATCAATGATTTCACATTCCTCTTTAACTAGGTGTCCTATGATTGCCAATGAAACCATCTTATTAAACAAAAAGAAACTCCACTTCACCTCATTACGCTCACAAAAAAAAGTTAAAAATACATGTTGTGTTAGTGGAGCTTTACTGCAGTATATGTGAAACTCATGATTACTGCTCATTCAATAATGACATTAGACCACTGCGTGATCTTGCATTCATTTACTGTCAGAGTCAGGCTCCTTGAAGGACTGTATGACAGCAAATTTTACTCCTTGTCATTACACTAACAAAACTGTCCACAAGCAACTGCTTTCTATACTTCACTTTTAAATTGTATTTTTCTGTATCTATTCAAACATTCAGTTTTAAGTGGAATACTGTCACAAAGCATATTTAACCATAAATTAATTTTGCAGACTTCATTAAATGATATACTGGTGACTAACAAAGCCAATTAAGTCAAACGAAACAATTTTAATTATTTGTTTTCCACTATGCTATGTCAAATTCCAGAGATTCAGGAATTGTAGCAATGGATTTTTTGACAGAGAATTTTCGCACAAAAGACATTATTGTGTTTGCATTTGGATTTGTTACAGTCAGAAACATGAGCTAAATCAGACACTTGTTTCTGTGTTTCAAAACAGATCCAGCTTAGAAGACAGAAAAGGGAACAGGGGAGGAAACACAAAAAAAAAAATAACAGTCTTTGTTTCCTGTTGGAGGAGCTCTACACTTTAAAATATTAAATATTCAGATGGATAAACAGTCCAGGTCTATCTTGTCACGTAACTGTCAGGCCACTTAGCAAATGTAGGGGGAGGCTGATTAAGCAGTTAAATCAGGCATTCTGAAGAGGTGAGTGTTTAGGTCATATTTCAGTATTGGCTTTTCTTGGACCAAATTTCTCTTTAAAGTACTATATAGGTAAAAATTATTAATCCTTCTGGTATTACAATCAAGGGGAACCATTCATTTATTTTATTACCCCTGGAATTCCCTGGTACAGGTCCAATACATAGCCACTGGAAATACATAAAAACTAATAAAACATTTAAAGCCAAAAACCTAACAGCCATCAGATCAGTATCAGTTTTCCAGGAAACTGAGATCTCCAATATGCTGACTAGTTAGAGAAGCAATCTACATGTACCCAAGAGTAATATCCTCACAAGATTTATGTATTGGCTTTGAAGCTCTTCACTGGTTTTAGAAGATACAGGCTTGATGGCTGAATCTTTAGCCTTGAGAGATCAGAATCTTCATAAAGAATACAAAATATGACAAGAAAAATCTCTCTTTGTGGCAAAGAATCCAGCCAAGATAAACAGAGCTCAGGATCTCATCAGAAAAAAAAACAACAGACAAAAGAGCAAACAAACAACAATATCCTATGGATAATTTCAAGATATGTCCAGAAAATTAGATCCCCAAGTTGATTAGGGAATAGCAAAGCAAAATAATAAGCTGAATTTACTGACTTTTAAACTGTACACTTTTTTGGAAGGCAAATGTTGACCACAAGAATCTTTGAGCACTGAAAGGGAGAAATAGAAAACACGCAGATCTTTCCAGATATTCCAAAAGCATCATTTGTACTACATTCAGGTAGAAACTGGATGCTCAAAAACACCCGAGAGACATAGGAATAGAAGTGCCATTAACTTTCAGTTCAATTGCTTCTCTGGGTACTCCAGTGATTTTGAAAATCTTCCCTGTAGATAATTAATCACTTTATGTTGGCGTTCGACAGCGATCTACGCTGATGATTTTTTAAATCTTTTTGCTGTGTGTTGTGCATACAAGCATGAAGAAATTATTGTCCAGGTTAGCTGTTATTTCAGAATGTAAGAGATATGCCATCACAGCTTGGTAACAGCAACCTTTTCTGTTGCTGTTGTTTTAATCAAAAAGACACAGAAATTTTGTGAAGGGAGTTATGACATTTCTTTTTCTGCATGTGAGTCCTTTGCACTGTGCCAGAAAAACATTTACCCAACAAAGTACAGCACAAAGCTGGCCACTCTCTTCAGCCTCCAAAGAGAATACTGTTATTGTGAATGTGGTTGAAAAAACTCTTCCAAGAATGCATGCTTTTGCTAATTTCATTTAAATTATCGTTCTTCAGACTTCACTGAAAACGAAAGAACTCAAACGTATACAATTCACACCTATGTCACATCTAAACACAATAGGTGTCACCCACTAAGGACGTAACAAAGTACTTCGAACTGTGTTTAAGTTAAAATAGGAAGATAGAAAGTAACTGGTATGTGGGGGTAAATACAGATCTTCTGTATATAGATACCAGGAAAAAGTTGTAACTACTAATATTTTTGTATTTGATGCATTTTTGCACCAAAATCTAAAGAATCAGATACTCTAACCATATGTCCTTTGTCTTGTTGGTATCAGTTTTTTTAATCTACTACAGTCACCGGTAGGATTTTGTCCAGGTTTTGTCTACTCAGCACTGAAATACTGAACTCCAATTTTGGGTTATATTTAACATATTTTTCTGAATCCAAGACCTTTTCTCAGCTTTATTCCTCTGGAAGAATCCCAAACTACCTCTTCTTTCAGTATTTTGCAGCAGCTCTCTCATTTCACCTGAAAAGCAGAAGTCAGAACCAACTGATACTGTTTTCCTGAGAACCTTATTAGGCCACCTTTGCAAGACAGAGGCTGTGCTGTGAAAGCAGCTTGACTTTTATTCACCCCAAACTATTAAAGAGCTTTTCTAGACTGTTTTAAAGAGGGTTGTTTACTATAAAAGCAAAAGGCCTCTACAGAGACACTAAACAGAAGGAATTTGAACAAAAGAGACAACCCATGCAGGAGTGTCGGGGGGAGAATGTGGTTGGTGGGGCTTTTTTCAGTTGTTTTGAAACAAAGATCTTTTCTGGGTTTAATCTTTTGTGCAATCATTAAAATTGTATTCGTAGTCACAGGATCTGTAATCAGTTTTGTTTTCCTGAGTAAAGGACTTTTTAGAGCTTGTGATTAACTATGGTGTGTGAAAGAATCAAAAGAATGAAATTTGACAACTGCCCAAAGATTATTTTTTATGTTCTCCTCTTTTTGCTCTGATAAATAGTCCCAGATGACATTTGATTGACAATAGTAAGCCTGAACGTCTGGATTTCCATTCACTGAAGCCTTTTGAATTAGATTTTTACTAGATGATAACAAGATTGGATAATTCTATAATTCATCAAACGGAACCATTATTTACAGGCTTGCAGAACAGAGTTGTGGTGAGTTTCAGTTGTTGCTTAGACACAAAAACCTATTACTCAGCAGCTTCTGGGTCACATCCAACCAGAATTCTACAGATATGCTCACTGAAATGACTTTTTTCTTTTTTTTTTTTTGTCTCCTGTTAATAATCACTTGCTTCCATGGGGAAAAATAAACAAACTTCCAGAAAAACTTTGAACAACATACCCATGAGATACACAAAGTGTTCTAAATGAAAAGGTTTGCAGCTGTGAGAGCAATAGTGTAGGTACAAGTTTTTCTTTTGGGTATAATAACTTTGATGTTAATTTTAGAGCTCGCGGTGTCTTTGATACTGTCTCCCCATAGACATCTTTGAATTGCCTATCAGTCCTCAGCAATTAATTGCTTTTCTGAAAGTGCTGCATCACCTGAAGAAGATGACACATGTTGAACACAGAGTACAGAATAATGACTTCAAAAGCAGTGTTTTGAACATGGTGATACCGCAGTGGTGAGTCACGAGATGGTATAGGCAGCTCAGTGTCAGCCTTGAACCAGCTCCTGAATCTTTAACCGCCAACTTCAGAAAAAGTCACTTCCTTTGAAAAGGTCAGTTTTATACCGTTTGAAATTACTGTGAATTTCATGGAATAATCCCACTTATTTCAGTGGTACAGGTACTGAGAATTACTTGACTTGTATTGAGAATTTGTCCAGTATCAGACCCTAATATTGTTTGTAATAAATGTTTAGAGAAAAAATGAAGTTATGTTACTCAAGGTAACTCAATGATATCCATTGGTTACATTAAATATGCTACAGTTTGGACAGTGTTTGCATAAGAAATTAAATCCCTAGTGCTTAATACCTAAAGCAAGCTGCCTGTTTAAGAAGATCCCAGTCAGAGCTTCAGATTAGAATCAATGAAGTTATCCAGCATTTGGATAAGTAAACTTAAATTGGGAGGAACAGGACTATAAAACAGACCATGATCTATAACAAAATAACATTTCTAAGAGCAGCTCCCAATGACTGACGTAACCTGTAGCCCTGCAGTACAATCAGAGCACAAACATGCTTGTTTTTCCATTATTGTATTTAAGACTAGTGCTGTGAAAATGGGCTTTTAGTCTTCATTCCAAATACTTTCCTACTGAAGTCATAAAAATATTTTCAAGGCTCCTGTGGACACTTAAGCAGAGATCTGAAGTCAGTGGCAGAGATACATCAGGATAGCTGCTTTTACAATTTGCTGTATTTATCTTAAATTCACACCTTCATTGTTATATGCACATCCATCAAGGTTTTTCTTTTTGGGCTTGCTCAATCAACGGGAATGCATTCCCAGTACCAATGTTATGACATCAAATTTTATTGTGTTGACGCCCTGCTTGGTCTGTATTTGTGGCACTCTTTGGAGAAGGTGGAATCTGCACTCTTTACTTTACTCATTTAGCGGCTGTGACTGTTTTCTGCCAACAATGTACTGTTTCTTTTGTTTCTTGCTTTTCTTCTGAAGGACAGACATGCACGTTCAATATACACCCTTGCACACAGGTCACTGTCACAAATGCAGCCCGATAAGTGCTCACAAAGGTATGTTATTACTTTTACTTGGTTTTTAATTTTTACTGCTGGAAAAAGTCTGAGATCCCCATTTAGTACTTGTGTTATTTTGACTCGAATTATCTGGCGTTTAAAATAAGCTTTGCATGAAGTATTTGTCTGTAGCTTAATAAAACAGTAAAAGAAATTTTTTTCCATCTTAGTCACTCCTGTACACATCATGGAGACACCTGCCCTGACTTTACACAGAGAAATAGGCACAAGAGGGAGGCTTGTTAGTTGGATGAGAATGTCCTGTCTTTCTGTTTCCTTTTCAAGGAGAATAGGAAGTGTTTTGCAAGTTGGGCTCCACATACTTATGGGCAGATTTCAAAGGCAGGGTTTGAATTTAGATTGCTGCTTGAAATACATCTTTAATTGATGTTAGTTCCTCAATTAAGTTTATTTCCCTGGCTGCTCATCTACATAATGTATATGTATATATATATATATATACATACACACATATATATATACATACCATGGTCTGCGATATTTACTTGCACCTAATTCAAAAATTACAATACAGTTTTATGGTTTGATGAAATCTCTGAAGCTGAAAAAGAGTTCATCCTCATAATCTGCCAAATCTCTTCCAATTCAGTGTAAATTCAAAACCTGGCAGAAGTCCACGACAGTATTAGCTTCCAGAGTAATTTTAGCCCAACAATAATGTTTACAGTGTCTTTCCAATTTGTTTAGCTACTTATTTTTCCAACAGATTATTTATAAGTAGAGCATAATAATATGGAAAGACTACATTAACTAGGAAAAAGCAGTCAGGAAGAGATGTCTCTCCTTAGTAACTTGCTAATTTGCTTCCTTAAATCTTTACCCATTAGAGATGTTGTGAGACAAAAGGTCATATCATTCACTTTTAGGATGTATATCTACATGAGCAGTGTACATACCATTCATGCAGATGACTTTGTACATATGTTTTTTGTATGTATGTTGCCTTTTCCAATAGGTAATTAAATAAAGAAAAATATCCATGCGGTTTCTCCAAGGTGTTGAAAATTTTCTCAGGAGACAGTTTAGTGTAATACCACAGATGTACTTTTATAGCCACAATTTCCACCCAACCTGTGTTTATCTTGCACATGTGTAGGGAAGAAAAAAAATACACAAACAAGCAGAAAACCCAAAACAAACAATCCACCAGACGCAATAAAATAAAAAGAAAAAAAAAAGAAAACAACCACAACAAAGTGCAAAGCAGCAAAATGTTAAAACCTGTCAAAAAATATATATAAATTGAGAATTTCTGCTATAAAATTCATGCACATTAAGGCAAGGCATACAAAGGTAACTGCAGTATTTGATTTTCTGAATGCAACCAGGAGCATCCTTATCAGCTAATTATATGAATGCAGGAAACAATCCTTCAAAAATTATCTGGATGATATATAAAATTGTCTGACAATTAGAGTATAGGAAAATATGCATTTATTTCGTATTCTGCTGTCCTTATTTAACAGCATTTTATCTCACAGAAACATTTTAGAGTATTTTCAAGGATAGGACTTCAGTGTTATGACCACCAGACAATTGCAATGGTCACAGTATTTAAAAGATCACCTGGGAACATCCCTAGTTTGGTACACCTGAGTTTTCTGTATTGGTGGCATTGAAAGTTGCATATTGAAACACCATGTTTGCAGGTTAAAAAAAAAAAAAAATAGGCATTTTAGCAGGTACAAAAGTGTGTAAATTCTTACTATGCAGCAAGAACACACCGTTTTGTTTAGTCAAACTGTACAGGACTCATGTGTGTTTAGAATTTATCCAGTTCTCAAAATGAGTTTTTGATATCACCATAAAAGTCTACATTTTTTCTTTAGTGCAATAGACACATATATGGCCTAGTCTATTTAAGTAGTATTTCCTATTATATTAAAAATTCAGTTTCACTTGCATACCAATAAGAACAATGAATGTTATGTTACAGTAGTAAGAATGGATGAGAATTTATCTAATTTAGTTAATTGCAGTGGTACTTATATTCAGTGCATACTGGTCAGAGAATGACACTTCAAAGTAACAACACTGATTTGTTCAAAAAAAATGTTTAAAATATCTTCTGTGACTGACAGTATAAAAAATTTTGAACATTGTTACATGAACAATCTGCAAGATATATGGCATCATTTCATTTTAGGATTAATTTACAGTCTTGTACTCTTCTATTATTCCCCTCTGAGTTTTTTGGTACTTGTATTTGACTAGAATATTACAATTAATAGTAACAAGGCATACTGAATATTTGAAAGATTTTAGAATTCCTTTTCTGATTTCATTCCAATTTTGTTTCACTCTTTACAGATACTCAGAGAAAGTAAATGCAGCTAATGAAAATTACTATGTTTCTATGGAGGTCGGTGGGTTTGCCCTTGTCTAAGAAAACAGCTTCTGAACTACTTCCTAACCCCCGTGAAACAGTATTCAGAAACGTGCAGTAGTTACTGCCTGTTCCAGAAGATCGGGTGGAATGCTCTCCAAACATTCTTATGAAAAATTAAACCCAAATTATGTCAGTTTCTGAAGTGAAAAAAAACCCAAAACCTGCATTTCCCTTTGTCTGGAAAGTTCTATCTTGGTTCCATCTTGGGTCCTTGGAGTTTACAATTCAGAAATTATCTTTATTTCTAACAACCAGAAATGACATATTTAGAGCCCCAAACCATTTGTCCACACAAACAGTTTCATGTGTTGTAAACATAACTCACATTAATTTATAGCCACATTCCCAACAGCTGAAGCACTTAGTCAAACACACTTCTATGATGAGAAGGTTCATCTTCACTTCTGTACATGCACTATCAGTAAGACTATCCAAACAAATTATTTCAATGACCCATCATATTGTAGATTTTTGGGTTTTTTTGGAAGATGCAGAATAAACATTGGACATTTTATTAGAGAATAACCAAAAATTAACAACCTTATTGCCTAGAGTTTGCGTAAGTGCTCAATAAAATGTTCATGCAAACATATGAAACAGTAAGCTCCACCTCTTTTAAAACAATTGCAGACTTCCTAAAATGCTTGATTTCAGCTAGATTTTTTTAACTTAAAATGTGTTTTAATTACTATTTCCAATATTATTGTGTTTTGCTGCTTTTGATTATCTCAGCTCAACTGATAATGCAAGTTGTTATTATGTGCTGCTGTTTAAAGATTGTTTAGGTGCAAACCCAGGAGGAATCACAGCATATTCTGAGCTCAAAGGATCTACAAGAATCACCATATCCATCTCTTAAGAGAATGGCCTGTACAGGGATCAGATGATTTAGCTAAGTTTGTGTCTAGTCTGTTCAGATAGGGGGACACTGTTAGAAGGAACAAAGGTAAGCTCTGGCACATATCTTGCACTAAAACATGGATTAGAATGCGATAGGAAATAAGCACAAATTTTTGCTGAGCAACAGACTAAGTACCATTTTATTCAGGCTTGAACAGGTTATCATGCCATAGATCACGTACCACTTAATGCTGGCTTGAACACTTCTGCTGAATGCAAATTTTCACTTAATTTTTCCAGCAGTGCAAGAGAGGGCAAATAGGTGCCACCTTCTACCTGGAAATGTGACCTGAGTTTTTGGGTAGTGAGAAGACTGTCAGTTTTCTCTTTTCTTTTCCTGACATGCAAAAAGTGAAACATGCAAGTTTCTATTAACACTACTCTGTCACTTCAGATTCAGTGTAGAGCAGGATATTAAAAAAGAGCAACAACAACCAAAAGAAACCTCCCAAACAAAAAAGCCCACAATTCTTTTTATTGCCCTTTTAATGGATTAAAACATCTCAATATGAATTTTAGGAATTGATCTTTCCTATCCTTTATTGCATGCCAGTAACAGTGAAGAGTCTGGCCATGATTTAGATCAAATTTTATGGTGCCACAACACATTTAGAAGAGGATGGATTCCATTTAAGCATTTCCACCCAACCACTCTGTGTTCAAAAGCATTAAATACTGTTTATTTCTGTACTCTGCCCCTATGTATCCTAGTAATCTTGTGTCAAATGTGATTGGTGATTAGCAAAAAGCTGCCTCTCATTGCCCCATCAAAGCACTTTTCTAATCAAGAATCTTTAACTCATAGGTGATGCATGTTATGTGATGTCATAACGTTTCATCATGTTTATGAGGGCCAATAACATCTACAGCACCAAAAAGTCACTTGGCCAGAAATGCTTTGACAGCCCAACATCTGGTCCTTGTTCTGATTTGTTAGTAAAGACTGGCTTTTGCACACAGATGTAGAGAAACAACTACAACAGCTTTGTTTCTTCTAGGAAAGAAATTATCCAAGTTTGTTTTTAACAGTTGGGCAGAGCTGTTTTTTCAGAAAGACTTACTTGACCCAAATGTTTTTTAGAACAAATTTTGGCCCAGAAGTGTACCCATATTTGTCATATTCTTGTGTTCTGTGTATACCTTCTTTTACATACTGTTGGTTCATGTATGTAATATTTTATGTAATAAAAGTGCCAAAGTTCAATAATAGAAAATGCAAATGAAGACATGATTCTGTGAGGACAAATGAACAAGCAAACAAGTTCCGTAAATCACATGCTGGTAACAATGATGTAAATGAGCTCCTGGCTCACCAGAAAGAGTGATGTGATAAGGCTGATCAGAATCCAAAAGAAAAAAAAAAAAAATTAGGTGGCTAAAAAAAAGAAAATATTTTCTTAACTTAATATCTGTGTATTTTTTTCCCGTAATTCATTCTCCAGATACAAGGCCACATTCTCAGTGAAAGCTTTATTTTGCTGAAACACAAATATTTTCTCTTCTTTTTTCTTCAAGATATTAATATTGCAAAATTATTTTTCTACAAAAAAAATACATAAATACATATTCCAAGGATCCTTCTGATAAATAAAAAATGAAAATTATTCACTTACAAAACAGGAATTATAAAAAACATCCACACAGCATTTTTCGAAGGAGGGTAAAACATGCCATCGATAATGAACAATTCTCTTCCTACTACCAGCATCCTTTCTGAGAAATGCTTTTGTAAGTGCTCCTGAGAGAGAAGACTAGAGTACTCAGTTTGTCTTTGGAGAAAGGAGCAGACACATTGCCTGGTCACGGTGTCAGTGTTTCTGAAAGCCCTACAAGGCAGCTGCACTGTGGGCAGCACCATTCCCCAGCCTGAGAGAGGACACAGCAGGGGCAAGAAGCAGAGCCCCTCAGCAGGTTTCTGTGCTTCAGTTTGGCTACCACAGGACAAGTCTGAAAGCTGCTTCTGCTCACTGCCCTAACCAGAAGAAGAGGCTGGACTTGTCCAGGGGTTCAGTCAGTTGATGTTTTATACCTGAAAAAGCTGCAGCAGTTTACGTGTTCCCCCACCTCCTCCAGGAACTCGTCCTGCATCAGCAAGAGAGCAAGGAGAGGGGAAGACAACGGACTCGTTTCAGAGATTAGCTAAATAGCCAGGCAATGCTCTGAATTTTCGTTTTGACTTGGCTTTCAGCAGCTGGATTCATGCCTATTACTATTAAAGCTGACAACTAAGCCCATATGGGAAGCCTTTTGAAGGAGTTGTGGTTTGCTCAGTTTAAAAGTGAGAGAGGAACTGTTGTGCCGTG